>RAOV01000003.1:2772046-3334358 GCA_009806015.1 Neurospora sp. CHS-2018b
CCCCCCGCCAAAACGGTCCATTGCAACCCCCCCCCCCCCCCCCCTCCCGTCAGTTACGCCCAGAAGAGCATACGAACTGACAGCCATTGTTAGGCACTTTGGCCCTTCCCTCGTTCCCCTCCTCCAGGTCGGATTCCGAGGCATCGTCCAAACCGATGCTGGATTCCGCGCCCATCTCACCACCGTCCAGAACCACAAAGATACATGCAGTCCGGCAACGTGGGAAAGCACTCTGACATTTGCCAAGAAGCTTCGTGGCAACAATATCAAGCTCGCCTTCTTCAGCTCAACACCCCAAGGCGGTGGTGTTGCACTTATGCGGCACGCTCTCGTGCGCTTTGCTCGTCTTTTGGGTGTCGACCTCACCTGGTACGGTAAGTAAAACAGTTTGCTGTCCGAAATGCTAGACGGTCAACTAACACTTTTCCAGTGCCAAAACCACGACCCGGTGTCTTCCGCATTACCAAGAACATCCACAATATTCTGCAGGGTGTCAGCCATCCCGATCAGCGCGTATCTGCCGAAGAGAAGCAGGCCATCCTTGACTGGATTAACGAGAATGCCAGTCGATACTGGTTCTCCGAGGGCGGACCTTTGCGTGCCCCCGAGGAAGGCGGTGCTGATATTGTCGTGATTGATGACCCTCAAATGCCCGGCTTGATTCCCCTGATCAAGAAGTATACCCCTGACCGCCCCGTTCTCTACCGCTCGCACATCCAGATTCGCAGCGACCTCGTCGCCAAGGCCGGTTCGCCTCAAGCCGACATCTGGGATTTCCTTTGGAGCAACATTCAGGGCTGCGATATGTTTATCAGCCACCCTATTCCCTTTTTCGTCCCTCACAACGTCCCGCGCGAGAAGGTCGTCTACCTCCCAGCCACCACCGACTGGCTCGACGGCCTAAACAAGCACCTCAACCACTGGGACTCGGGTTACTACGGCCATCTGTACAACAGCGCCTGCCGCTCGCAGCGCATGACGGAGCTACTCTGGCCCGCCCGCAAGTACATCATCCAGGTGGCCCGCTTCGACCCATCCAAGGGCATCCCCACCGTTATCGACTCGTATGCCGAGTTCCGTCGCCGCTGCGACAAGGCCAACTTCACCGACGTGCCGCAGCTCGTTGTGTGCGGCAATGGCTCCGTCGATGACCCCGACGCCTCCCTCATCTACGATCAGACCATGGCCCAGCTTGAGACGTACTACCCCGACTTGGTTCGGGACGTCAGCGTCATGCGTCTGGAGCCCAACGACCAGGTCATCAACACCTTGCTTGCCAAAGCCCATGTCGTATTGCAGCTCTCCACACGCGAAGGCTTTGAGGTCAAGGTTTCCGAGGCCTTGCACGCCGGCAGACCCGTCATCGTCTCCAACGTTGGCGGTATCCCACTGCAGGTCAAGGACAAGGTCAATGGCTTCCTCGTCGCCCCTGGCGATTGGCGTGCCGTGGCCGGTCATCTGATGGAGCTGTTCACCGATGATGAGCTCTGGAAGAAGATGCACCATGCGGCACGGACGGGCGTCTCTGATGAGGTCGGCACTGTCGGTAACGCGCTTGGCTGGTTCTACTTGGCTGCCAAGTGGACCGAAGTCGGCGTGGAGAAGAGTGGCAAGGGTGGCTTGAAGGGCAATGACCAGTGGGTGAACGACATGGCGAGGGCAGAGGCCGGATACTTGTACACCCAAGGGGAGAACCGGTTGCCGAGACACTTTACGCAGAGAAAGCCGGAGTCCGAGTCGGAGTCTAAGGACTTGCCAGTTCATGAGAAGAAGGCGGAGGTTGCTGCTTGATTTTATGTTGACGGATCGCTTGTTTCTGTTCGAGTTAGTACAGAAAGGATGGGTTAGTAATGGGCATGGTTGAAGATGTTTGAGATGTCGAACGTTAAGGCTTTTGTTAGTTCAAGATATGAGGTCATCATTGATGTATCTTTCTGGCTGCCGTTTCAAGGAGAAAAGAGAAAATAAAGCTTCTTCTGTCACGGTGGATGCTCATCGTGTAGCATCTTTCGTAGTGATCAATGAAAGCTCACCAGTCCTATGCAGCCGCTGCGCGTCTGGCGGTCGGCTAGAATTCTGTAAGGAGCAGATGTCACCTTGTGACAGGCAACCCAGCAGCAGGCACCGAAACTTACTGAATTACATACCTGTGTCTGGACAGTGAAGCTTCGGCCTTTGCCAGGGTAAGTTGCCACGGTCCATCATGCCAAAGAAAGATGTCCCAGATGAGAACGATCAAGGTATACGTCTGATGGAGGCCGTTCGCCCACTCCGAAGCTGTTAGCGGTGAGATTAAGTAGTTGGATCTGATGACGATTAGCAAATACTAAGTGTTGTAGATTTCTTTTTGGAAGACTTCTGGTCGTCGCCTATGATTTTATCGTTCTCGTGTTTTTATCCCCATCAAGATAGTCGCGTTGCCAGACAAGAGGTTGTGCCAACATTTGAACAACCGATTCAGTACAGGAGGGTTAGGGTTCACCGAGATGACGCGAAAGCACGTGCTGCTGGTGCCTATCACACAGATCCACTTATAGTGGGGGTGGGGCACTCCAACAGCTAAATTGAGTCGCGCTTCAAACGCGTCCCCCAAAAAGTTCCCAACATCCAGGACCGGAAGAATTGGCATCGTCGCAACTTGTTTACGATTCCGAAAAGAAGCATCTGGATTTTGTCGACACTCTTGCTACTTGGATATACCATTTATCACCAAGCAATAACCCATCGGACCCCAACCACGACAATGACAGTCACCACATCCGAACCCTCTGCGCCAGCGCAGTCGCAGTCGCAGTCGCAGTCGCAAACCTCCTCCTCTCGCACCAACCCAACAAAGCGTCACGAAGAATACCAATACCTCGATCTCGTCCGCCAAATTCTGGATGAAGGCGAACTCCGTGAAGACCGGTACGTTCAGTCCCCCCTCCAATCTCCCCACCCCAATCCTTCTCTTCCTCCCACTTCCAGTCCCAGCTAACCACCTCCCCCTCTCCCCCACAACAGAACAGGAACAGGCACCTACTCCATCTTCGCCCCGACGCCCCTAAAATTTGCCCTCTCGCGACCTTCCTCTCCTTCATCGGACCCGTCCTCTCCAGACTACACCTACACCCCGATCCTCCCGCTCCTCACTACAAAACGCGTCTTCACCAAAGCCGTCCTCCTCGAGCTCCTCTGGTTCATCTCCGCCTCTACTTCCTCCACCAACCTCTCTGCCCAGGGAGTAAAAATCTGGGACGGCAACGGTTCCCGCGCCTTCCTCGACATGCTCGGCCTCACCCACCGCAAAGAAGGCGACCTGGGTCCCGTCTACGGATTCCAATGGCGGCATTTCGGCGCCGAATACGTCGATTGCGAAACCGATTACACTGGTCAAGGCGTCGACCAACTCCAGCGCATCATCGACACGCTCAGAAAAAATCCGTACGACCGGAGACTGATTTTGAGTGCCTGGAATCCCAAGGACATGAGCCAGATGGTGCTGCCGCCTTGTCACATGTTTGCGCAGTTTTATGTTTCGTACCCGGGGTCGAGGACACGGAGCTCAAAGGAGGGGGAGGACACACAAAAGCCAAGGGGGCATTTGCACTGCCAGTTGTATCAGCGGTCGTGCGATATGGGATTGGGAGTGCCCTTTAACATTGCTAGCTACGCGCTGCTGACGCATATGCTCGCGCACGTGTGCGATTTGGTTCCCGGGAGCTTGACCCATGTCATGGGCGATGCGCACGTCTATCTCAATCATGTGGACGCGCTCAAGACGCAGCTGGAGCGCGAACCGAGGGAGTTCCCGACGCTGGAGATCAAGAGGGAGAAGGGAGGTAGTATTGATGGATGGAAGGCCGAGGATTTTGTTATCAAGGGGTACGAGCCACACAAGACTATTGCTATGGAGATGTCTGTGTAGGTCAATAATTGTCTACTACGATTATCACTGGTATCTTCGATTCGTCCTTTTATCTGTTTACGGCTTTGGTTCTCATGGCTTATGGTGCGTTTGTGCTAATAGTGAATACATCGGGACCGACTGGCGACATGGCAAAGCTGGCAATGGAATAGCATCATGGTAGTCATCAAGGATCTGTTTATTTGCCTATATCAAAATTCGCTGCTACTCCATATCCACATGGAATTCCTCCCATTGGTACCCATCTCCGAATAAAGTATCCTTCTCATCCCTCCGAGGCTTGTCCTTTCCGTTATTTCCATTGTCAGAGCCATTGGCAACAGAACTTGCTTTTTCAACGTCTGAGGAGCCATAAGTAGTGGCTCGCCGTGGAAGTCCCACTATTCCATAAAACGAGCTGTAATTTAGCAGTTTTAGTAAATCAATGACGACTTGGTAAAGCTGGGAGAAGGATGAAAGTTGCCATGACTTGCCGGCCGACCCTCAGGCTGAGGAGTGAGCCACTTGGGTCTTGGGGTCCTCGGGGTTCTTGCGAGGCCTGCCTCGCTTCCGTCAGTCGTCGAGGCAAACGTGGTGACCCCCCATTTTGCCCTTTATAAGTCCTGTATTAGTTTTGTTGGACAAGACCCTCACCATCCTCGTCGTCAACTTCTTCACCATAACTCGTCCTCCAATGTCTCGCCATAATCACCCCCATATTCCTTCACCAGACTCATCCTCCACATCCTCACAACAATCGTCTCACGATTGGGATGCCTCACCAGCCTCATGATCTACATCCTCATCGATATGAATCTCAACCACGTGTCTGAGCTGGAACTGGAGCTGGTGTTGGCGCTGGAGCTCGAGCTGGATCTGGATCTGGAGCATGTGTTGGCGCTGGAGTTCGAGCTGGCGCTGATGGACTCGGTCGTCATTTTTGGTCAGAGACGGGAGCAATTGCTGCTGCCCCGTCGGTAGCTGTAAGCCAGTCGGAGCCCCGGCTATGGCCACAGCCGGGGCCGGAACACCACCACTTTCCATTCGGCGCTCCAGCCAGATCACGCAAGCCGGGGCACCCCGGTCAATGCTAACGTCCTTAAGGATGACAACATCTTCCAGAGACACCGCAGAATCGAAGCCCGGAGCCGTAGGACGATTCATGCGCAGCGCCTGCTTCTCGGCCGGGATCCCGCCGAGAATGGCTTGGAGCTTGATCCCATCATGATGAGACATCCTCGCCTCAACCGCCTCGTCGCCCATGAGCCAGTGCTTGGGAGTTGTGCCTAGTCCGCCCAACCCGCCACAACCAGGCGGAGCCTTGACCTGATTAGGAGACATGGTAGATGAGTACCAATTATATGGGCCTGATGAAAAAATAGTAATCCAAGTTCCGGACGTTTCAAATTGAGATCGGTGATGGCGAAATTGTTGTCCTTTGGTTTGAGCCCGTAGTCGATGAACCAAATGTGACCCCGTTGCAATGAGGGGTACACCAGACATCCGTATTGGAAGACTAGGCTGGATCATAGCATCTTTCCTAGGCGCTAGTGCAGTTTTCAACTGTTCCTTGTCGACACCCCTAGGATACTTAGCAGCTTCAACCTTTTCTCTCGTCGTGGGCTTGCCACCATAATACCTGGTGCAATCGAACTCCATGGTGATGTTTTTCAAATACCGGCCATTACAGGCGAGCCAATTCAGGTCTGTGACATGTCCAAAGGGTGAAATGATAAAATGGAACCGACGGGTGAGAAAAAAGGCAGCTGAAATGTCGATCTGAAAGCCAGTTTTGGTCTGGTAACCAAATCGGTGAAGGATGGGACCCCTCAACTGCATGAAGAAGAGGAGGCCGTAGAAATTCTTGACCGTGGGAGCGTCCTTGCCAAAACGACGCCCACAATTTAGACTAGGTAATTGTCGCTCTACACAGAGTCGTCTGGCCGTTGACAATGGCAGCACGCTGTTGGTAAAGAGGAGTGAACTTGGCAAAGCACTTCTTCTCGAGCTGGAGGACCTCCTCCTGGAACTCGGCCTCGAGCTTGGAGTGCTCCTTCTGGATGCCCTTCAAGCCAGCGACACGACCGCGGTTGTGAATAACCGCTTCCACAATCTTCGTGTGGAAATCCACAGTGGGCCATTTTAGTGATTCCTCGCTTGAGTTTCGACAGCGAGGTCTTGGTGAGAAAAATGAGTATTGAGACGAGTCCTTGATTAGACTCTGCTTGGAGCTATAGTTCAGGCTCGCTGCCTCGCAAGGGCTAGTAAACGGGGACGCCAAAGTACCTATGGATGTTTGACGATACAATAGTTTCAATTGTTGGACTTCTCTTAAAGATAGCCCGGCGAAGTCGACCAAGTATCCCGCGACCCAGAATGCGTATAGGAAGGTGCCGATGACGGCATATACGAAGGAGTCTATCAAGAATCCCATGATGATGCTGGTGGGTGTAAATTTGAGAAGTTGGTCAAGGTGTTGGACACTGTTGGCGAGATTGTGTCCTGCTGAACATGTTATCTCCGGGTGAGGGGTCTGTTTTCTGCTGTTTCTCTTGAAGGATCTAAAGGTCCTTGTGCGCAAGCTTATTACGCCGCGCATTCCAAAGGAAGGCCTGCACAAAATGCTCGAGGGTTATCGTTGTGCCTGAATCTTGTAAGAGGAAGTAAAGTCGATCAAGGATCGGAGTTGGGGGTTTGTTGCCACCAAAATCACGGTCCTTCCATTCCTTGAGGCCCTGTAACTCGTCCTTGGCCGGAGGTCTTTGCAACTATAGTTGCACTGGAACACGACGGTTCCTCCTCGGGTTTTACTGCTTTATCGACAGGAGTGGATGTCTGGTTCTGGCGAAGAACCGGAGCCGACCATGCTCTTCTGTGCCCAAAAGGCACCCAGCCCGGGCTAAGGGGCTGTGACTGTAAAGACGAGGTCTTGGAGAGGGTGTGAACTCTCGAACGATCAGGCCCAAATATCGAGGGTGTGGAAAGGGTAGGTCCGACGTCAGTTGAGGTTGAAATAGGTTTGGTTGTTTCCATTGGCTTTAAATCATGCAAATGTCTCCTTTCAACATCAAAGGAAGGATGTTTGAAGTTTGGCATGGAGCTGGCCAGGTCGTCCTTTGATCCAGTAGGCCCATACTTGCAAAAGTACAAAGTGGGATTGAAGATCTGACCGAATCCAGGATCCATCCACCGATACCGAACGTCATACACCAGGTCAATAAAAAGATCTGGGAATCGGCGGTCGAAGTGGTTCTCAAGCAATACGCCGCCTTGTTCCAGTGGATCCACCAAATCTTCGCCGCGAATGAGCTCTGGATCATCCCACGTCAAGGAAGCTTGTGGGTTGGAAGATTGTTGGGGCGTGAATGTGGCAGAGCCGGAACCTCCGATCCCACCCTTTAAGCCGCCTCCGAATTTCAGTCGCTGAAGGTCCTTCATGCGTGCTCTGATCTCGTTCCATCGATCATCAACATCGAGTTCGCTATAGATAAAGTGCGTGCCCGAATAAAAGTCAGAGAGAATTTCAGAGACATCACTAAAATCCTCATCCAGTAATGCCTCCATCAAGTCCAATCTCGCTTCCTCCGGCAGGCGATCATTAGGCTCTAATTCAAAGTCTGGACATTTTTCTCGGACAATGTCTTCGACCGGGCGCTTTCTTTCAAACCATAAAGCCAACAAGAACCTGAAGCGGTCATCATCGCAGACATCGCCGTCCGAGATATCAGATTGAACCGACTCAACAGGCAGCGACCGTGATTCTGATTTTTTGGTTGGCGAAGGCCGTAGTGGAATTGGAAAACTTTGCTTCGGCTTGAGCACGGGCAAGTCGCGATACACGGAAAAGGACGGAGTTGCGGTAGGTTTGGATGGCATGCGGGCTGACCCCTTTGGTATGCTTTTGGTCGCTTCGAGGGCGCGTTCGTAGAAGCCTCTGTCCTCCCAATTCACGATGAACTTCAAGATCCCCCACGGTTTGGGTGCGTCACCCTTCTTTCCAGTAAGAGAGAAGTGGATAACAGGGTCACGGATAGCTTGCAAGATGCAGGAGTTGCTGGTTCCATCAATGATCAATGCCGAATCGCCAACTTGCTGAATGAGAGTGGTCCGAGCCTCGACGCTTCCATCAGTGACTTCCACAATCAGCTCCTTGTCCCCTGCCAGCGACCGGTCAGTCGTCAGGAGTTCTATCATTTGATGATCGGTGTATTTGGAGCTGTCCAACACCAAGCGAAACTTTGGTTGTGGACATTGGCAGCTGGCCAAGGCATCGACAATCTCAAAAGCCAGGTTGGAGTGATTGAATGGCAGGTCGAAGCAGAAAACATCGGCGGGATCGCGTCTGTGGAAGTCGCAAACAGCCTTCCAGGCTGGGTAAAGCGAGGTGCGAATGAAGTGTTCGGAGTCGGTGCAGGGCTCTGGTGTAACCTCCCGGGAAGCGGTAGAGCGGGCCGAGTCACCATTGTTGTCGTCCATAATCCACGAACCGCCCTTCAAGATGTTGGAGATTGACTTGCGGACTTGAACAGAGAGCGGCTCTGGCTCTGGGGATGAAACGACCGGAATCTTGCAGCGGTCCTCGTTGATGAACCACTCATCGAATTGGAAGGCGATGTGTTGCTGCAGAAGCTTGTATCCCTCGGAGGTGGGTGGGTAACTGATAGGAATGTGCCAGCCTTCTCGTTCCCTCTGCTCCCGAGAAACATCTTTGCATTCACGACCTGGACCTATTTCGTTTATGATCCTGTTGAAAGAGGAGAGTCAGCTTGGGGAACACATAAACAAATCAAGCCAGTTGAGAAGGAAAAAGGGTCTGCTTACCATTTCCAAAGGTCTCGTTCCGTAATCCAGCTTTTGGACTTTTTGGTCGTGTACCATTGCCAGGCCTTTCTCCCAAGGGTAATGTGAGGCGGTTCATCCAGAGAGTTGCGAAATGAGAAAGTTGGCGGCATTGTAGTGTCGTGGGAGGTGCCGTGTTGGGTGGATGGGAAAAGAGGAGTGATTTGTACGCTGAAAGGCCGAATTGGCTCAAATATCAGACAAGAGAAGGCAAAAGATGTGCAAAGATGTCAAATGACGCTAAGTATGTGCACAAACAGGATGTTGAAAAGAAGATGTTGGAATTGTTGTTCAAGCGGGTGGTGGGAAACGGGGGAATGGAGGACTTCTTATAATCATCCGAGTGCTCTCATGACAGGAAGACGACTGCTATTCCAGAGCTCGCATCCTTCCACATTGACTGGAGCAGAGGGAGATCAAGGGAAGACCAGGATCTTTCACGCCATCCATTCTTTACCCAAGGTGTTTTCATCGCCTTGACCGTTTGAGTATACCTTCTGTTTTACACGATCATCAAGTGTGATGGACGCAACGAAGGCGGAGCGTCTGTTGCGTCGACAATCATGAAGAACGCGCCAACAAACTCAAAACGATGCAAGAGAGCCGGGATAGGGAGTGGGAGATGCTGCTACTTCCATCTGACTTGCCAACTTCCCAAGCAGCGCACCTTGCACGATTGATTTGCGACTCGTTGGCGGTCAATCCCCAGAGGAGGTGCACAGCGACCTGGCTTGGGTCAATCTTTGCTGCTTCAAATTCCATCGCATCTGGCGCTTGTATAATGGCGTGTTGCGCTTAAACAAGAATGTTGCCACTCTTGCGGTTTGCCGCAACTTCCTCAGCAAACGTTCCCAAGGAAGACTTGTGTTTGTATTTGATTTGATCCGGCATCACATCTTCTCTTTCCCTTCGTGTCAAAGCCACTTGGAGGCCGGAACGTTTGGGTTGCTCAACGAGACCGAAATCCCCGGAAGCTTCATCTCCATCTGGTCGCCATGCGTCGTGAAAAGCTTGAGGGACACTAAGAATCTGTGTTAGCCATGGAAGCTACCTGTGGAGGAAGTAGAGGTATGTGTCAGTCAAAGGGCCTGGAATGTGCAGTTGGTGCTGGGAAACACGGGGATGTGGTAGCATCAGGGCAAGAAAGAACACTTCAACTTAGCCCCGTCCGAAGACAACCTCGAGCGTGACTCTGCTTGGACACTGGTCAATTGAACGGACTTGCACCTTCCTTGCAACTGATCTCATCTGATTCCATCTCACTTACCATACCCAAGCTTCTTTTCGGTTATTGATGTCGGCCCTGCGAGCTCATCAGCAAGCGAAAGAAGGCAGTCAAAATGTGCTCCTGCTCATCGATACTTGCTGACGTCCGGGAAGCCTTTGCTGATGGCAAGTGGGCGCCAAACGAAGGGCCGAAGCACGACACCTGCATTCCTGTCTTCTTGCCTGCCCGCGTCTGCCCGCAGCTGCCTGCCTCCCGCTCTCCCAACCAGCAGCCGCTCCTTCGATCTCATCCCATACATACCTCATACCTGCCAGCCAGCCAGCCGCTCCTTCCAATGTCAATCTCCCAACGCCCATATAAGCTTCCTTCCCATCCCTCCTTCCAACACCCCCAGCCAACGACCAGCCAATTCCAGGTCTGGTCGGATAGCACAGTCGGTAGTACCGTTCCCGGCGTCCCAGGGGCAGCTCTGCATCTCCCACCCCGTCCGACTTCGAGTTCGATTCTCGGACGGGGCAGATCATGAGGTTCTTTTCAACAAAGACAAAGGCCGACAGCGTGCCATCCATGTCGTACACCGCGGGATTTTGTATACTGGCCGGGCTACTGGGCCAGTTGAACCGAGCAACTGGTTGTGCTATCTGTTGGCTTCTCTTTTTTTGGAGATTTTTCTGGGGAATCTTTTGAGGGTGTATCTATCAGGAAGGGTTTTGGAAGCGGGTGCGATCGTAGTAGTCCTTTCCAGAATTACACGATTCTGTCTTCCTCCTTCCTCCATCTTGCTGAATTGAAATGAGTAGGCATCTTCATCACGAGTCGCCAAGCGCTTGCAATTAAATAGGAAGAAAGCAAGCAAGCACGCGTCCGGTAGGTGGTACTACTTTCAGAAGTCCCTTCGGTGGTCAGGAGGCTTTTGTGACTGCCTTAAATCGAATTTCGGCAGAGTTCCCTAATTGAAGAAGGAAGGAAGAAGGACCGCGTGCAATCCACGGAATCGGTGGAAGGTGGGAAGAAGGACGCGACACGGAACATGACATGCTGAAAAAGAACTGATGTCGTTGAGATTGAGATTGCCAAGCCAGCCACGACAGCCACTGCGCCTTCCCAGGAGGACGGGACAAGGCGAATGAGATTTCGACCAGACCTGCAAGGCTAACCCTAACCCGCGTAAGGTTCGCGAGGTCTGAGTACAGTCCAATACTGGTTTGTTTGTTAGTTTGGCACCCCGATAGACTTATACCAACCCGTCCTGAACGCCGTAATAGTACTTCGAAATGTATAATCATCAACCAAAAACAGATTACTAGAATCTGATTTGACATATTCATGTCAATTTTAAGCCCCCGTAATCGAAGAAAACACATAAAATTGATGTGGAAACGCCTGGAAAAGTTGACCAGAGGTCTCGAGCTAACAAACTTTCCAGCACTAGATTGTACGTGAAGCAATCAACCGACGGCCCGCAGTGACGGGAATCCCGTCGCTGTTTGCGCTTATCACCGCCTTCGGTTGCTCACTGCGCTGTGCGATCCTTCGCGACGTCACTCACCTGCAGGTGCCCTTCTGTTAATTCGGACTTCTTACGATCCATGGTTGTTTCTTCGACAGAGAGAGTCGCCAGAACCACCTCATGAACTGACCAATCTCCTGGCTGCCAATTCGCACCCGTCAATTGCCGTCACGGGGGCGCGCAGGGAGCACCTGGCGCCATTCCTAGAGCCCTAGAGCAGGAGCGGGAATTCCCGCCGCGGAAATACATCATTCACTAATAGGTCCACGTTTTCTTTCTCCGCAAAATCGCGCCTAGGACAACCTACGAACAACGACGACAGTCTCGACCCTCGACTATCGATCGCAGAATGCTGATGGGTGTTCCCGGGTGTACGGGTTGCTTCTCAACGGGCGGTCCCTTTTCAGCTTCTTGAGCCTTCTGGGCTGACTCGTACCATGCCATTATCAATTGTGAGCTGATGGAACTCCAGGGACAGTCAGTCATCAATCCCTTCCCGCGCCTTTTTACAGGTTTTTTTTCGGTCACTGGCCGTGTCACCTCCGACGTCTCCGGGACCGAAATTAGAGTCTTGATGGTAGCGGTCTCGACTCTCTCCGCGGCGTCCACGGAGAAAGACAAATTCTCCCTTTATCTCCTCGTTGCGACACTTGTCCATGATCGACATGAAAGGATCGTACCTGCTATTCCCGATCGTACGGCGTGTCGAGTGGTCCCACCTCCCCGCCGTAAAGGCTCCAGAACTCTGGGGATGGCCTGCTACCGATGCTGCGATGGTGGACATTCGGGATCCCAAGTGGAATCCCAACACCAGCTGGCGCCAGGCACCGCCCGTTACACCGGGGCCATGAAGATCGAGGCCTTTTCCAGATGCTTTGGTCAAAGTCAAAAAGCCATGATAAATACTCGGGCAAGCGCCCGGACGCATCGTCATCACAAGTTGCAAGTCCAACTTCAGACGAACCAACCTACCCATCATCTGAACCCAACCTTGAGTTCAACCCCCAATAACACCCACACTTTCCCATATCAGTCGCCTCCCACAAGGCCCAACCATCAGTCACAATGACCCTCACCGACGCCCAAATATCCATCGTCAAATCCACCGCCCCCGTCCTCAAACAGCACGGCGAAGCCATCACCACCATCTTCTACCACGACCTCATCACCGAAAACCCCTCCCTCAAAAACATCTTCAGCCTAACCTCGCAATCCACCGGCGCCCAACCACGCGCCCTCGCCAACGCCGTCCTCGCCTACGCCACCTACATCGACAACCTCCCCGCGCTCTCGCAGGCGGTCGCGCGCATTGCGCACAAGCATGTGTCTCTCCAAGTCGAGCCGGCACAGTACGCCATTGTCGGACAATACCTGATCCAGGCCATCGGGCAGGTGCTTGGCGATGCGGCTACTCCCGAGATTGTAGACGCTTGGACGGCGGCGTATGGGGTTTTGGCGGATGTGTTTATTGGGACGGAGGGGAAGATGTATGAGGAGAATGAAAAGAAGGATCACTGGAGGGGGTGGAGGAAGTTTAGGATTGCGAGGAAGGTGGAGGAGTGTCAGTCCATTTCGAGCTTTTATCTGAAGTCGGTGGATGGGGACGCGAAACTGCCAAAGTATCTGCCTGGTCAGTATGTCTCTGTGCAATTGATGGTTCCGCAGTTGGGGTATTTGCAGAGTAGGCAGTACAGCTTGAGCGAGGCGCCGAGGGAGGGGGGGATGGAGGAGTATAGGATTAGTGTCAAGAGAGAGGAAGGGGAGACCGGTGTGCCGGGACTGGTTTCCAACTTGCTCCATGGTATGCAGGAGGGCGAGGAGGTGGAGGTTAGTCATCCCCAAGGCGAGTTCTTTGTTGATCCCGCGGATGCGAGCAAGGAGGGGGTGCCGGCTGTGTTGATCTCGGTTGGCGTGGGCGCTACTCCGTTGATGGCCATTCTCAAGAGCTTGCTGCAGGGAGAGAAGCGGAGACCGGTGTCGTGGATTCATGCGAGCAGGTCGAGTTCGGCGCAGCCGTTTGCCGAGGAGGTGAGGCGGATTGTCAAGGAGAACCCCGAGCAGGTGTCGGCGCATGTATTTTTGAAGACGGTGGCGGGCACGGATCAGGCCGGTGTGCATTATGACTTTGCGGATACGAGGATGGACTTGACCAAGTTGGATGGGGAGCGGGATCTGCATTTGGCGGATAAGAGGACGGAGTACTACATTTGCGGACCGGAGACGTTTATGGTGGAGATTAGGAAGGTGTTGGTTGGTCTTGGGGTGGATAGGAACAAGGTGCACTTGGAGCTTTTTGCTACTGGTTTTGTTGCCGATGAGTAGAGATGGGGTTCGGGGTTGGTGATGGCGTAGTGTAAGATACAGGTTTTCTTTTCCAGTAACGAGCGAGTTTTGGATACCTACTTAGAGAAGGGGCCTTGCGGTCAGGATTTCTACTCAGTATGTCTTTATGATGAATATAGTGAATTTTATATATTGATCTACTGTGTACGTGAGGACATCTTGTTATGTGACTTGCACTGTTCTTCTCGATGTCGGGGATGGATATGATCAACATGTTATCTGACGGGATAAGAAAAGGAACCCAAGCTGCTGGCATCGTGTTTCTGTGCCTCACCGAGCGCATTCCACTATTGATTATTAGTCAGAAGGCATATTGATCAGAGATATTCATGATTGGAGGTTATCTTGCAAGGTGAGACAGTGGCTTGCTGGAAGAAAAAGGAAGAAGCCTAAAAAGCCCCCAACTAAATACCCAAAGAATGAAAACTCTGGTGGGGTGCAACTCTGAGTGAAGACAGAGGGTTATATCTTCCCCTCCGTGGTTTTTTGAATCACAGGCGTGGTGTTTATGCTTTTGGGCACATGCCCGATGTGATGGAATCCTTCTGCAGCCACCACAAGTTGACGGAATTGTTAGTGCAGGATCCTTGTAGCAAGGTCGTTTGGCGTGATTTTCAAGTACCCGTTAACAGAGAGGAATCTTGTCGGATATTGCACCTCGAGTCCAACCAGCAACCGCGAACATCTGGTTCGGATAGCTCTTCAAGGACTCCGTAAGCACTATATTACCCAATATGATCAAGGTATACGTAGTATCACTGCCTTATCTGGGTCTATTACCCTGTGATAATGCAACGGCATATATTTGCAATGCTTCTTTTGTGCTTGCGTCCTGTGATACCTGGTACCTGGAACACTAAACCAAGCAACTCCAGGTCGATGTCACGGATCAAGTAGAAATGGAAGTTTGAGAACATCTGTATCAGCGCACAACATCTAGGGAAATAAGACTCTCGGTTGCTCGTTCTTGAGGTATCTGCTACCCCCCTCTTGAAACTGATGAGAGTAATTTTTTTTCATCTTTGTCTGCCCCCTCAGGGAAAGAGCTCGAGCAGCCAACGCTCCTCGCAACTGCTTTCGGGTAAGGTAGAGCAAGGTTAGATAGGAATTTGAAGCTTGAACTTTGTTGATGTTGACGTTGTGAAGGTCATCTCCAATCCAGATCATTCCAACGCCATTACAAGACTAAAAATTCTCTCAAGTCCCACCGAAGTCGGTCTTTCAGTTAGATTGATAAGAGGCTCCCGGCTTTTTATCTTGGCAATAGGTAAACTTGCTCAACTGTCGGGTCGTTGTTGCTCGTCCATGTCGTTATCGTCAGTTTGATTGTCGACCCGGCCGTCAAGGTACCTGTGTTATCGTCTGTAGTGGGCCCGTGCACAAAGCCTTGGGCTTTCCTGACCAATCACGCCGTTGTTTTAGCCTGAAGTCCCCGCAAAAAGCTGTGCCTTTGTCTTATCGCGCTGGACTTGGCAAATGCAAAGGGTGCCGACATTTTGTGACTGGTCTGATTTGCGGCGCACAAGTTCAATTTGCTCAACGTCCTTCCAACGTCATGTCGTCAACTTAAGCCATTTTGGCTAATCTTGATCTACCATTACTCCTCTTGAATAGCCTTGCAATATATACTATTTGTTTCACCCTTTCTTGTCCTCCTGCCCCGTTGCCATCATGGCCCCTGTGAGCGTGTCATGTCCGATTTTCGGCGCGCGTTTGCCGTCAACACCAACGCCAACGCCCACGAGCCCCTTGACTACCTGACCACTTGAACGACGATAGGTAATGAGACGAGACCGCCAGCAAGACATTACGGTTTCAGCGAAAAGAGATGAACGTGTTGGAGAGACGGCCAAGGCCAAACTTCCCTCCTCGAGGTGATATTACCTGAAGGGCTGAACTACCACACCTGTCTGAGTCTCTACTACCCCGAGTCACACTCACACTCACACTCGTCCACTTCCAGAGCTACCTCCGACAAATACCTTGTTCACTAGCTTCTACTCCCTTCGAGTACAATTAGGAATTCAAGTACACCCTATCCAGTCGATCAGCTCTGCCCCTCCGAGACAGCATGGTAAGTCGCCCTCCATGGGACGGCCTGGTTGGCCCCCATTTCCTTCCAGACGTTCATATTGCTGACGTACCGCGTGCTACTACCCGACGTGATTTATGCTCAGACTTGCTTTTCCCGGACCAACAACACCTTATTGAAAGACCCTCGCATTCATCGGATAGGGTCCATTTGCCGCCAGCTACTGCATTTCATGTCAGTCTTCAACGCAGTCTACACTTTGGTGCTACCCACCCGGCATCTCGGGGCCCAGTGTTCTCAGGTTCCAGTTTGTCCCGGGTCCTGGAACGAAGAACGTAGCATCTTCATCCTTCCATAAGACAATGTGCTGCCACTGTGCTGCAACACCAACTACCGCCGTCGTCTACACATTGTATGGTGTCCGCCAGGTGCCACCCGGTTGTGTCATCTCTCCCTCGTGGGACGCACTGGAAACGCTGACGCAACCGAGAGCATCACTCCATGGCAAGCGGGTGTTCTCCGGCTCTACCCACCATGTGCGACTTCCACAAGAGGCCTCAAAGGACCGCACTCCTTGTGATGACCGCGAGACTCACATGTCGCCCAATCCTACAGCCAATACCTGGGCGGCACCAGTTCCCGGAACAGGACCCGGGAGTGGTTCAAAGTACTCCCATTAGCCTTGCCGTCGTAACGCCTCATCGCGATGCTTCATGGGTTGACTTACACCAACATGATACAATGGCCTCCTGGTACGACGCGCTCTTTAGACAACATTTGCCTCGGGATAGCTTGATTGTGCTCGCCGGCAAGTTGTCTTCTTACCCATGGAATGACCTTCAACTAACTTGTTTCCAGATGGATGCGTTCCGCTTTTCCTGGACAAACCACGTGACAACAACCGCTGAGACTCGGTTGCTCAGCATACTGACAGCGGCGGGACTGTCCCGACCGCCCTGGCCCCAAAGGACGGCCTCCCAATCTCCTTCAACGGGACGGGAAGGCCCGGAATGGCTGCCTCGGTTTCTAGAGCTACACGACGATCAGGTCGACTCAGCTTCGTGTCACCCTCTGTGCTCTCGGGGTTTTAGGTGGACAGGAAACCCCGCCTTAACAGCTACGAGGCTTGCGGCAACATAGCACACTAATGCGGGAGCCCTTGTGACGTTGTCGCCGGCGGCTGAGAGGCTTCGGGGCTCAACTTGATACCGGCGCACCTTCGGAGGGTTCACCTGCCCTTTGTCCCATCTCGGCCACCTTCCACAACTGCCCCGCCTTCAGGCTACCATCACCAGCGGATTCTTTCTCTGTGACTGTGCCAATCTTTTCATCGGCCCTAGGCTCGTGAGGTGCTTCACGGTGCGCCTGACTTGCTTCTATACATGGTGGCGTCTCTTTTCAGCCGGAGCAGTGTCACCAAGATGATTGGAGTCACCACTATCTAATGGCTGCAATTGGGTACATTATCCAATGCAAGATTGACAAGCGGGACACCCTTCCAGACTTTGAACGACCGACTGTCGTCTCTGCCCTAGAGAAAGGCACCTGTACCACGTTGGCCGGTCTCGATCTGGCCAGCATTTCCTTGTGGCGATGCGGTTATGTGCCGTGCCAACGAGCGACAGGGATTGGCGCAATACCGGGCCAACCGATCTAACTTCGAGGCAACACCATTCTAAAGTAGAGATACTCTTTGAAGGACCCCTGGACCCCTAGAGGACCTCCACCGGAGGCAGAGATGGCCGGCTACATGTCATCTGCTTCGTCTTTGATAAACGATGGACCTCAAGTCGACATTTCTTCGACTTGATGATCCTTGTCGGGTGCTTTTTATGGAACAACTAGGAAATAGCCAACGAGCCGCATCATGAGATGGCGAGACTTCAATGGGTGTATACCTCTTCTACGTCAAGCACTTCGGGGAACACATGTTGCCATGAGAGACCAAACAAGATTCAAGTTGATGGCCTCGATGGCGGTTGCACCAGATGATCCTGCGATGGAACGCGAATAAGTGTGGGGATGGCATTGACTGTGTTTCGTACTGTCATGAACGCACTCTGATGCTGGCAGAGCGCTTCGTTGTGCAGACATGATGAAGGACATCATTGAGTTCCATCAGGAAGAGGAAAAAGAAGAAGAATGTTCAGAAATGGCAGTCGGCCCCGATACACCACCCGAGGGAGAAGAAGGGTAGGATCCAGGCGCTTCCCGTCCTTTAGTTGACGTGGTTGCGGTTGCAAATATTGGATTGTGCGGCAATGCGGCAACCTTTGGAATCTCGTTATGGGGTTGGAAGGAAAGTCATATACTCCGAGTGAATGGTGGTGGGTCAATGGAGTCGCCGGTCTCCTTGACCCAGGCGGAGCCTCAATTGTTGGAAGTCACTTCACGTCAACACCTCCCGCAAACGGCGGCACGTTGTCAATCCCCGACAGAGTGGATATCACCACCGGGCAACAACCGCTAACAACTAACCGACGCGACTTCCCATCGCCCACCGCCGGTCTGCAACGGGTAGGGAACCTGGCAACGAACGGGCGGCGCTTGTGCTTTGGCCACGAGGTGCCAGCTGACGAACCTTCTTCCTCGGGTCGCCAGTCGAAGTGAAGTGTAGTCTTGCGGCTCTGGGATCCAGTTTCTCGGCACCCACCACCAAAAGCGACCTTCACTTATCGGTGGTCACTGCTTTGCTTCTGCCCAAGTCGCCCTTCACTCGAGGTCCGGCCAAACCAATTTCTACTAGTACCCCTCCTCCACCCTCTTCTTCCTCACACAAAAACCACACAAAAACAAACCACACTTCCTTTCGAGAAAACTTCTCCTTTGCCACTTAGCAGAGCATTTTAGCATTGGCTTTCTCCCTCTTCTTGCTCACTAGCATTTTCTTTCGGTACCACGTACATACCTGCGACTTCTCCTGCGAGAACGACGACTCACGACTCACGACTTGAGGAACGACTTTCTTTGTTCTGTTCTGCTGCTTTTCGGCGTTCGGTCCAGTACTAGATATCTAATTTCTCTTTCCCTACTGTCCCTCCTTAGGACTACAACAACCTCTCAGCAATCATAATGTCTTACAAGATTCCGCTGTCTGAGCCCATCGCCATCGTGGGCAGCAGCTGCCGCTTTACGGGCGAAGCCACCTCCCCCGCCAAGCTGTGGGAGCTTCTGAAGGATCCCAAGGATCTTACGCGCGAAGTCCCCAAGAATCGGTTCAACGTCGAGGGCTTTTATCACCCCGATGGCGAGTATCACGGCACTACCAACTCGGCCAAGGCCTACTTTCTCGAGCAGGACCATCGTCTGTTTGACGCCAGCTTCTTCAACATCACCCCGAAGGAGGCTGAGGCCATTGATCCCCAGCAGCGCATGCTGCTTGAGGTAGTGTACGAGGCTCTCGAGTCCGCTGGCTACACCCTCCAAGACTACTCCGGCAAGAAGGTCGCCGTCTTCGCTGGTGTCATGACGGCCGATTACGACACCCTTTCTCAGCGCGACGATCTGTCCGTCAGCCAGTACTACGCCACTGGCAACGCTCGCTCCATCATCTCGAACCGCGTGTCGTACTTTTTCAACTTCCATGGTCCTTCTATGACCATCGACACTGCCTGCTCTTCCAGTCTTGTCGCCCTCCACCAGGCTGTCCTCTCTCTTCGCTCGGGTGAGGCTGAGATGGCTTGTGTTTCAGGTGTCAACTTGATTCTCACCCCTGAGCAGTTCGTCGTCGAGTCGAGCTTGCACATGCTTAGCCCCACTGGCCGCTGCCACATGTGGGACGATCGCGCTGACGGTTATGCACGTGGCGAGGGTGTCGCCGCGATCTTCATCAAGCCTCTTAGCAAGGCTTTGGCCGACGGCGATCGTATCGAGGCCATCATTCGCGAGACCGGTGTCAACTCTGACGGCCGCAGCAAGGGCATCACCATGCCCAACTGGGAGGCACAGTCCACCTTGATCCAAGACACCTATCGTCGCTCGGGCTTGAATGCCAAGGACCCCATCGATCGTTGCCAGTTCTTCGAGGCTCATGGTACCGGCACTGCTGCTGGTGGTAAGTGTTCTTCCCTTCTTCTCTCAACCCGATCAGATCTGCTAACAGCTCTCCGCAGATCCCAATGAGGCTAGAGCTATCGAGGATGCCTTTTTCGGCCGTAACGTCAGCACTGCGGGCCAAGACACGGCCGAAGTGTCAAAGCTCCTTGTGGGCTCCGTTAAGACCGTTATCGGTCACACCGAAGGTGCCGCTGGATTGGCCGGTCTCTTCAAGGTGGTTCATGCCATGATCAACGGCACTGTGCCTCCTAACTTGCACTTCAACAGACTTCAGCCCGCTGTTGCCAAGTATTACTCTCACCTTCATGTGCCCACCAAGGCCATTGCCTGGCCTTCTGTCCCCGCTGGCCAGCCCAGACGTGCTACTGTCAATTCCTTTGGATTCGGAGGAACCAACTCGACTGCAATTTGCGTAAGTTTCACGAACCGTTGGTTGTCTTGGAGCCTGATCTGATACTAATGCCTGTGTGTAGGAGATGTACGTGCCGGAGATCCATGACCCGGTCGCCAAGGTCTTTGCCCCGACCCTCGTTGTGCCCAAGCTCATTGATTCGGGCTCTCTCTCGGCTGATGGCCAGATTCGTCTGCCGCTGGTCCTTTCTGCCAGCTCGCCCAGGTCTTTGGGCGCTGTTGCCAAGTGCTATCGCGATTTCCTCGCGCAGAAGGTGTCGTTGCCTCTTGAGGAGGCTGCTTGGTATGCTTACAAGAACCGCACCGCTTTCCCTTACCGCACTGCCGTTACCGGATCTTCATTGTCCGACATCATGAAGGGTCTCGACGCCTTGATTGCAAAGGCCGATGCTGGCAAAGCGGCTACCATCAGTGTCCGCGCTCGCCCCGAGACCGATATTCCCAAGATCCTGGGTATCTTCACCGGTCAAGGTGCTCAGTGGGCCACCATGTCTCGTGGTTTGCTGCAGAGCAACAACGTCTATGCTCGGTCCATTCGGAAGCTCGATCAGGTCCTTCAGGCCTGCCCCCATCCGCCCTCGTGGTTCCTTGAACAGGAGATCATGGCCGACGCAAGTCTCTCTAGGGTTGGGAAGGCGGCCATCTCCCAGCCTCTCTGCACCGCGGTCCAGATCGCCCTCATAGATCTCCTTGCTCACTTGGGCATTACTTTCCACACCGTTGTCGGCCATTCATCCGGCGAGATCGCTGCGGCTTACGCGGCTGGCAAACTGTCAGCTCGCGATTCGATTCTCATCTCATACTACCGCGGCAAATACGCTCACCTCGCTGGCGGTGCTCAGGGCCAATCGGGCGGCATGATGGCCGCAGGTCTAACCAAGGCAGAAGCTGAAGAACTTTGCGCTATGCCGGAGTTTGATAACCGCGTTTGTGTTGCTGCCAGCAACGGACCCAGCAGTGTCACCTTGTCGGGCGACCTTGACATCGTGCAGAAGGTCTATGATCACCTTGTCAACGAGAAGAAGTTTGCGAGAATGCTCCAGGTCGACACGGCTTATCACTCGCCTCACATGGTGCGTCCTGCTACTGAGTACATTGAGGCTCTTAAGGCTTGCAACATATCTCCATTGCAGGACGGCAACGGCACCACTTGGGTGTCCAGCGTCTACGGCCATGGCGAGCCTACTTCTGAAGAGCTCGCGTCCTCCTACTGGCGCGACAACATGGTCAACGCAGTTCTTTTCTTTGAGGCTGTCAGCACTGCTCTCGAGGGACAAGGTCCCTTTGACTGCGCCATCGAGGTTGGACCTCACGCTGCCCTGCGCGGCCCCGTCACGCAGACCATGAAGGCCAAGTCGGGAGAGGCCATCATCTACTCTGGTCTGCTCGACAGGAAGCTTGACGATCGCATTGCTTTTGCCGACTTCTTGGGTTGGATGTGGTCCAACTTCGGCTCATCGTCGACACAGATCGATAAATTTGTCAAGGGCTCAGTCAAGCCCGAACTGGTTCACCTTCGTTTCCAGCACGGTCCGAACTATCCTTGGGATCACTCGCACACCTACTACCGCGAGTCTCGCGTTTCTCGCCAGTATCACTTCAGGACTCACAAACCTCATGAGCTCCTTGGTATTCGTACCAGGGACGACAACGAGCATGAGCTCAGATGGCGCAACATTATGAAGTACGCCAAGCTTCCGTGGGCCCAGGGCCACAAGTTCCAGGGACAGGCGCTTCTTCCGGCTTCGGCCTACTGCATCATGGTTTTGGATGCTGCACGCGTCCTCTTGGGTGATCGCGCTGCTTCCGTTGTCGAGCTGCGCGACTTGAAGTTCATGGCTGGCATCACGCTCGAGCCTGAGTCTCCCGGTGTTGAGACCCTCTTCTCTTTGGTGGTGTCCAATTCTCCCAAGGATGCCTCGACTATCGAGGCCTCGTTCACGCTGACCTCGGCGCCTGCTGACGGCACCATTGACATGAAGCTGAACTTCAGCGGACAGCTTCATATTGTCCTCGGAGAGAAGTCTCCCAATGCACTTACCCATCGTCCTGCGCAGCGCGCTGAGACTCTCACCGCCCAACCCGAGGCGTTCTACAAGATGATGGCGGGTACCGGTTTGGATTATAACGGACCTTTCAAGGGATTGACGGCGATTGAGCGTCGCTATAAGTTTTCCTCGGGCAATGTGAAGAGGTTCCATGCAGATGACCAGACTGGCTTGGACATCAGCCCTGCCACGCTGGACAGCTGCTTGCAGACTGCGTTCCTCACTGTTTCTTCCCCCGGTGATGGGTAAGTTTCCTCTTCTGTTTGATAATCACTCGCCGTCTTACTAACTGCTTTCATAGGTCCCTGTGGACTTCATTCCTTCCCAAGGTGATGAGTCGTGTCAAGTTCAACCTTGCTACCTGCCGCAGCGGTGCTCGCGATGATGACCTCGCTGTTGATGCCTATCTCACCGAAGGCACTCCTTTCTCAAAGACCGCCGCAGCCTCATTTACGGCTGAGATCAACATCTACAACCCTAATGGCGATTTGGAGATTCAGATTGAGGGTCTCACTGTTGGCTCCTTCACATCGACCCGCCCCGAGAATGATAAGGAGCTTTATCTCACCACCGTGTACGAACTCGACCCTGAGGATGAGATCGTTGCTTCTCCACCGCAAGCCCTCAATGGCGTTAGCCCCATGCTCTTCGAGAGCTGTGCCAGAGTTGCCTCATCTTACGTTGAGCGTGCTGCGCTCAAACGCCTCAAGGAGACGCCCAGGGATCTGCTTGAGCCAGCGGGTTACCAGACCGAGACTCGCTTGATTTCCAACTCCTGGCCCAACGAAACTGAGGAGAGTCTGGAGAAGTTCGTCCGTTCTTCTCCCTACTTCATGACTCTCGACTTCATTCGCCACCTAGGAGAGAATCTTCCTGACGTCCTTCCCGGCATGCTTCCTACCTTGGTTCAAGAGGCACAGCAACTCTCGTATTTCCAGAAGCAGGTCGGCCGTGTTGTTCGCCAGATCGTTCACAAGTACCCTCGTATGAACATCCTTGGCTTGACTGATCCCGAATTGGGCTTGACCGAGCACATCATGGAGGCACTCGAGGGATCGTTCCTTAGCTATCGTATTGGTTGCAAGCCCGAGACAAACCTCAAGGAGCGCACTCCTCTTGCCGAAGGGATTCGCAAGAAGATCATGGTTGACGAGGTCGACCTCGAGGGCGATGCTGAATCTGCCGGAGGACCGTATGACCTTGTGGTTCTCAACACGTCCATTCTCGAAAACAAGAAGACTCATTCTGCCCTACAGCTTATCCGGGACTCGATGCGTCCTGGCGGCTTCCTTATCGTCGTCCATGCATCATGTACTCCACTCAAGGACAGGATGCTTCGTTGCGCTGGCCGTACTTCGAGCGATGATGGAATCGCCACGCCTCCTGACTGGCCTGATCTCATCGAGGAGTGTGGCTTCGAGAACACTTCCAAGAACTCGGACATGTGGTTCAATCCTGGATTCACCCTCAGCGTAAGACAGGCAAAGTCACAGAGGAAGAAGCAACTGCTCTGGCCTCTGCATCACGCCACCGCAACTCCTCTTGTCCAGCATCTCTTGATTGTTGGCGGCAAGAAAGTCTGGACATCTTGCATCTCTTCCGGCATTTTCCAGGAACTTGCCTCTTTCTGCGAAAAGATCACGGCTGTCGACTCCTTTGAGGATATCCACAACGACGAGTTGCTCTCGTCTTGCACCGCAGCCATCATCCTTGGCGATATTGATCAGCCTATTCTTGCCGACATGACCGCCGAGCGGATGAACACCATTCGGTCCTTGCTGCGTCCACAGATGCTCATCATGTGGGTCACTCACAATGCCAGGTTTGCCAATCCTGATCATGCCGCATCGCTTGGCTTTACCAGAACGGTTACTGGTGAAGTCCCTGGCTTGCACATCCAAGTGCTCGATCTCGACACCATCGACACTTGCCCGGCTGTTCGCGCCGTGTCCAAGACGTTCGCCCGGTTCATCGTTCACTTCCTCGGCGAGAAGAACGAGAATGATGAGCCCCTGTGGATTCGTGAGCACGAGGTGCACCTTGAGGGTGGCCGCTTGATCGTCCCTCGCGTTCTCCCGTGGAAGGAGGGCAATCAGCGTGTCAATGCGCCACGGCGCGTGGTGACTGATACAGTCAACACTCTGGAAGACGTTGTTCAGGTCCTCCCTTCAGCCTCTGGCCGGTATGAGACTCGGGTCGAGAGGAGCGGCTCCTATCCTTCGCATGCCGAATCGGCCATGCATGTGGACTACAGCACTGTCAACGTGTTCAACATTGGAGGCGTTTGCTCCGGTCATGTCTGCATTGGCCGCAACAACAAGACTGGCAAGGCTCAAGTTGCCCTCTCCAAGTCGAACAAGTCCTACATTTCGACTGCCTCTACGATCTTCAGCACGCTCCCTGAAGGCACTGTCGGCGTCTGTGAGCCGCTCTACCTTGGATTGCTCAGCCGGTATCTTTACGCTCTCACTATTGCCGGCATGGCTGATGGCAGGGCTGTCATGATTATCGAGCCTGACGGTCTGCTTTTCGAATGCGCCAAGGATGTCTTTAACAACCGCGGCATCTGGTTCCTGGGTGCTTCCACTGATGAGCGTCGTAGCCAAACCGTTCCCGGTATGGCCTTTGTTCATACCCAGTCGACTTCAAGGCAGATCGAGGCCCTCTATCCCCTCGACGGAGCTTGCATTGTCAACATGCTGCCTAAGACCCACGACATCTCTCGCATGCTTGTTGACTCGGTGCCTGAGAACTGCGAGTATCTCACCCAGAATGATCTAATCTCTACTCATTTCACGGCCCGCCCCAACGCGGCATTGGTTCAGAAGCTCTGGGAAGAGGCTGTAGCCCTTTCCTACAACAGCATGAAGAAACTGCTGCTCGATGCCAACGAGCCTTCTTTCGACATGCAAGATCCCATTACTCTGCCCAAGTTGCTTGACTCTGCTGTGTCTGGAGAGGCTTTTCAGATGCTCGACTGGAAGGCTGAGCGGTCTATCGCTCACATGATCAAGCCTACCGTGGCTGAGAAGATGCTTCGCCCTAACAGGACCTATGTCCTTGTCGGCATCACTCGCGATATGGGTCAGAGCCTCTGCTCTCTCTTCATCGAGCAGGGTGCTCGTCACCTTGTCTTGTGCAGTCGTAACCCTCCGAAGGAGCAGCCTCAGTGGCAGAAGGAGCTTAATGCTCGCGGCATCAAGGTCAAGTTTGAGGCGATGGATGTTACCAACCTCAACACTGTCATCGCTTTCAAGACGAAGCTTGCCGAAGACTCTTGGCCGCCTGTCGGAGGCGTGGTCAACGGTGCCATGGTCCTTGATGACCGTGTCTTCTCCGAGATGTCCGTCGAGACTTGGAATCGTGTCATGAACCCCAAGGTGGTTGGTTCCAAGAACCTCGACACGGTCTTCAATTCGCCGGATATGGACTTCTTCATCATGACCTCGTCTTTCGCTGCCATTGGCGGCCACGCAGGCCAGTCGAATTATGCGGCGGCCAACATGTACATGAACGGCATCG
Organism: Neurospora sp. CHS-2018b; assembly: GCA_009806015.1. Lineage (NCBI taxonomy): Eukaryota > Fungi > Ascomycota > Sordariomycetes > Sordariales > Sordariaceae > Neurospora > Neurospora sp. CHS-2018b. Next base: position 2,797,922 of record RAOV01000003.1, read on the forward strand.
CCGCTTCCCGTCGTTGCCGCGGATTGCCGGCCACGGCTCTCAACATTGGTGTCGTGTACGGCCTTGGCTTCTTGCACCGTGAGAAGGACGATCTGTACGCCGGCCTTGAGCGCGAGGGATACCCGCCCATCTCAGAGCGCGATCTTCACCACATGTTCCTTGAGGCCATTGCTGCGGGTAAACCCGTGGGTCACACCGTCTACGACATCACTACGGGCATGAACCGATTCCGCATGGACGCACCCAACCAGCACTGGCAGCTCGATCCTCGTTTCTCGCACAACACCCTCCCCGAGGAGGACGACACCGCCGCTGGCTCCGCCGGTCAGCAGATCAAGTCTCTTGCCGAGGATCTTGACGCTGCCACCACCAAAGAGGACGTGATGAAGGTCTATGTGCCTGCCTTCATCGGCCGCCTTGAGGCCCTTCTGCAGATCGCCGAGGGCGAAATCACGCCTGCCAACAGCCTCACTGAGCTCGGTGTCGACTCTCTCGTCGCGGTCGAGATCCGTTCCTGGATCTGGAAGACGGTTGCCCAGGACGTTGCGGTGATGAAGATCCTCAGCGCTACCAGCATTGCCCAGTTGTGCGACGGCATCGCCAGCGACCTTCTAGTCGCCCGCGGTGCTGAGGTCAAGAAGTCTGCTGCTACAGAGCAGAAGAAGGAGATCCCCGCTGGCTCCCAGGCTTCGCTGGCTGGTGGCAGTTCGGTCAGGTCGGCTCCGAGCACCACTCCCTCTCTCGAGGCTTCGGCTAGCACTTTGACTGAGGCCACTGTGGTTTCGATTGTCAGCACTTCCACTGTGGTCTCCAGTGCCAGCACTGTTACCAGCGTTGGTGATGATACCGATGAGGATAAGGCCTTGTCGGCTAGTTGGGAGGACGTGGGAAAGAAGGAGTCTGCCATTTTTCTCTGAGTGATGGATAGTGAGATTTTTCGGTGCGATTTGGTTCGATGGTTCGGTTTTCTGATGGTTCGGTTCGGTTTTCTTTTCATTTCTTCTAATGCTTTTCGTTTTCTTCTTTTCCACTGGACTAGAGTGGAATATTCTTTCTAGATCTTTTTGCACTTGCTCTCACGAGCTGGCTAGATAGTCATGGTTACTATACCCTCAGCAACCTACTACAGTACATGGGTCGGCGTTTTGCTTGATAGGGGTTTAAATAGGTTGCCGGATATGGGTCGGACATGGCTTGCTCATTTGTAAACACTCCGTTCCGAATACAAGGACGAGTGGGAAATAGTTTGTAGATATAGTTGTCGGATTAGACAAAAACTTCAAAATAACTTGTGCGATTCCCTGTGCAGTGAAGAAACAACTATCTCTCCGTCGAAGTGAACGAAGTGAACGAAGGAACAAAGACAATACTGACCACGCGAATGAAGGAAAGGCATGAGGTACTAGTGGTGTGATAAACTAGGCTGACTAGGGAGGAGAGCACAAGACGAACAGAGGGATCGGAGCCCTCGAATCCCTCGATATACATTTCATCCATGTGTGGGATCGAATACGAAGACAGTCTGCTTCAACAGATGGCCATGGTGATCTCTGCTGAGCAAGGTTTCTCTGTGGTGCCAGTAGGGCAATCGTTTGCTCTTGTCACGATGTCATGTTGCCGATGGTCTAGACGGCGGAAGCCTGTCAAAACAACTTATAACGACCGAATCATAAAGATGGGTCGGATACCGTACGTGATAACATAAGGGGTCCCGGTAGGTAAAGAGACCTTCGTCTCTTCAACAAGACAGACTTCATGTCCCGATCCCGTGTTTGTTCCTGATGAATTCCACTTGACATCCGCCCCATCACTATCACCGTCTCACCAAAGCGGAGTACCGTAAACACGCGGGAAATAATCCTTCGAGGTCTGGCAGAACCTGTGGGCTTCAACGACAATAGCATTGACGCATCTTGAGTTCCTTTAACTACGGGTTTGGGTCTCCAAGACTAAGAAACCCGAGCAAGCTGCGATGCTGGATGCGTTTTGTCCTGACAGATCTCGAAGACGGGATTCCGGGGTTCCAAGTGTATACGACACCAAGACATAACCGCTGTGGAACCAGGACATAACCATCGTGGAACCAAGGCATGATGGAGATGATATCTACGACGACCTAGATAGGGCTTGGTGAAATGCAGTGAAGTAGGGAGTGGCAAGCAAGTGATCAGATCAGGGCACCCCCTGCCGTATCACTGCGATGAAATGTGCTGCTAGGCTGAAAAGCGAGACGGTTTGGCAGAACTGTGATCTTGGGGGATAAGGGGTTGGCCTCTAGATGTAGGAGACGTTGGGAGAGCCCATTTTTTACTTTCGTGGTATGTGGAGTCTCGCGATCGGATCTGTTATATCCCAATCCCGGCCTTGTTGTCCATACGAGCTAAACACCTGCTCAGCGAACAAGCGGTGGTCTCACGACAGCGAATATATGGCGTACCCCACAAACCCAGCGAGAGTGTACCACTCTCCTCCACGCCAAAGCCATTTCCTCCGTTCATTGTCTACGCCGGCGGGGATTTCGGTTCGTACAACAGGAGCCTTTCGACAAATCTTAGGAAACCACTTCGTCTTGCATGAGGGACGGAGCCATAAACCGCATCCAATTCGCCATTTAATATGCGCAAAAAGCGTCGATCGCCATTCCCATTACCTTCATTTGAGGGAGTTCCTGCATTTTGAGGTGGTAATCTGACGGTCTTGGAACACCTTCCCACTTCTTGGCTGTGGTGAGAAAACCCCCCTCTCAGCTTTTCCGGGCGCGGACGGAGGACATGAACGAGATATGATCAACAGGGCTCCCCGTCCGGGTTTCTTAACTCAGGCTGATATCAAACAGGCATAATAGCTACGTAATGAGGCAAAGCAACGCAACACAAGAAAAGGGACAAGAAAACACGATGTTGCTAAAATGCAGTCCGTTAACGTGGTGCACCACACGCTGTGGGCCTTGCCCCTCACTAAGAAGCAAGCCAAGGGGCTCAGGGGATACCAAGGCTCTGTTTGATGGGTAAGCATTTGCCATTTCCCCTCATGACACCACTTCCAATTTGGAACATGCGGAATCAGACTTCCATCCCGCCTTTCCCGTTCTCCATCTGGGGGGTAAGACAAGGGAAAAATCGAGATCTGGGGTGTTAAGACGGGGCACAGAACTTTGGGAAAATGTGTGCCTGTAAGCAGGTAAAAGCGGGATCAAAAAGCCCGAATGGTTTCCCGATTCCCGGCTTGGGTCGCTTGGGTATGACACATGCAGGACCAAAATGTCGACTCGGACGTGGTTTGCCATGGTTTGGATACGATGTAGAGCAGCAATCGGACGATATAGAGAGGGGTATATAAGGGGAGGCTGGAAGCCGAGCTGGGAAAGTGTGATGCGGACGCGATTTTTAAGCGGTCAGTGAGGGTTTTGCGCGTCGTCCGAAAAACACGATGAAATCCATCATCACCTTTCTCGCCCTTCTGATGGAGGCGGCATCAGTTCTCGGCGCTCCGGGCAAGGGCATCAAGCCCGGCCCCGACGGAAAGTACACCATTGCGGCTCCGGGAATCAAGGCGCAATTCATCCCCTACGGCGCGACCCTCACCAACCTCTTTGTCAAGGATAAGAACGGCAAGGACATCGACGTGGTTCTGGGTTATGATGATGTGGACTATTATCGTTAGTATCCGACGAAAAGAAGCTGGTCGAGTCCGATGCAGAATCCACTAACGTAGACGGCAGCCAAGGACCCGGGCCACCCCGTGTACAACGCCATTCCAGGCCGCTATGCCAACCGTATCGGCAAGGGCAAGTACACCATCGACGGCGAGGAGTACCACACGGAGTTGAACGACGGTAACAACACTTTGCACAGCGGCACCAACAACTGGTCGTTCCGTTTCTGGAACGTCACTGAACACACGCCCACTTCCATCACATTTGCCATCTCCGATGCTTCCAACTCGTCGCTGGGTATGCTGGGTCGCGTTGACTCCACCGTGACCTACTCTGTGAGCAAGAACACCTGGCACATCAAGATGAACGCCGTTTCGCCCGAGAGGAAGACTCGTAAGTGACTGATAGAACTCACCTCCCTTACCTGTAGTACCAGGCTGCCATGCTAATGCCACCAGCTGTCCTTCTCACTCAACACACTTACTTCAACCTTGACGCCTACAAGAACCCGGCCACGGACAAGATCTGGGATCACACCCTGTATATGCCCTACTCGGCGCGCTACCTTGACGCCGACCAAGGTGCCCTCCCCACCGGCAAGATTCTGACTGCGGCCCCGGGCTCCATCAACGACTTTGCCAGCGCTGCCGGCCTCGCTTTAGGCCACGCTCGCGATCAGCCGGGGTTTGCAGGCAACTGCGGTGCTAACGGCGCATGCGAGGGTTATAACGGGTATTGGTTGATCGAGGATAAGCCGTCGAGGGATGCCGTGGTCGTTTCTCTGGCGAGCCCGTTCTCTGGCATCAAGGCCGATCTGCGGACCGATCAACCAGGTGTCGTACTGTATTCTTGCAACTGGATGGACGGGAGCGCGCAGCTGAAGAGCACACAAAAGCTTGTTGTGAATGGGACGACGGTGCCCAGAACTGTCGGTAGAAGCTCGTGTGTTGCCATTGAGGCTCAGGATTACCCCGATGGTATCAACCAGTAAGTTTGCCTTCACGAAATGCCAAGCAGACTTCTCAATAGCTAACCCAAAGGCAAAGCCCGGAATGGGGACGTGTCGACAAGCAAATCCTCGGCCCTGGCCAGAAGTACAACTGGGAAAGCTCGTGGACATTCGGACTGGTATGAGGTCAGACGGGCCGGCCGACGTTGTGATGGCGAAGAGGCGATTAAGCAGACGTCGAGGTGTGGTGGGAAACCCAATCAGACTTTGGAATCACCACGCTACCCACCATGCTCCCTTATCAATCTCGACGATATCGTGTCGAATTGTTATTCCGGAACAATACACCAGTCTAGTGTGGCGACCCCAAAGTCGCATGCCATGCTTCCCACTGCCATGTGTCCCACGAACCATGATAGAACCAGTTCACCTGCAGCCCTGTCTATCACAGCATGTAACCTAGAAGCCAGGAAATCAGACGGAACACACGTCGGGGCCGTGGGAAAGCGTTCCGGGGAGGAACAGGTCGTGATGGCGAGAAAATCATAACCCGATCGTTATCATCGCTATTGCTGCCGAGTTCCGCTTGAAGTCGGCTTGTTGGTTGTGCTTTCCATTCCTCCGGTATCATATTGCAACTCTGTAAGAGGCAAGTTGGAACTTGATGCAGACCTGGTGATGCTGTCACACAGCTGTGTCTGTCACAGTGAGATGCTCCCCGCACAGCTCCGAGTCGGACCACGACCGGCCGAATATCGAGCAGCCCGGGGGATCCAAGCTTGGACCCAAAGGGAAGGAGCCGAATTGCTGGGTATGTTGGTTCGGCTGGACGCGTAAGAGTCGTGGAAGACCTTCTCGACTCTGTCGGTCCTCTTTGTGAAAGTGATGAAACATGGCACTAGCATATGGCAGGCTAGCATACTTAGTTACATGTACATACAACGGACCAGCATTGTTCGACCCTCTTTGCCAAGATTGGAAGGTGATATGGACGACTAGCGAAAGCGACTGGGAAGCGCAAGCGGACCACAGCATTTTAGGTCGTATAACGTTATCGCTACCCGGCGCTTCTATCATCGGGTACGGATTGGGGACGAATTCGAGACGAACGAGCGAGGACTTGAAAATGCCGCGGTTATTGAGGCGTAACAGGCTGTATTGAATGATGATATTGTCTGCCAAGCTGTCACAGACGGTGGATGGGTGGTATACAGGCTTGTCGCCGCTGCCACGTTCCTCGGCGTGCAGATGACGGCATCCAAACGGCAGCAGGATGGCAGCAGAACGGGTGGCCAAGCAAGAGATCGGGCGCAGATTTGACAGGTCTTGTCGATTTCTTGTCGATTTCTTGTCAGTGCTTGTCGTTGCTTGGCTATTCCCGAGCGTGGGATGTCTGCTTCTGACGATAGGGCACATGGTTAGTCGAGTGTTCTCTTGTTGTTTTCACATCTCTTTAACCGTGTTTTGCGCCATTCTTTTCTCGACAGGGGTCTGTAGCCAATGAGGTTTTGCAAACACCAAAATGCAATTTTTTGGCTACTTCAGGCTACTTTCTGAGTATCTTAGCAGGAACGCTATAAGTCCTCTGACAGAGCCACTAGCTGTTTAGAAATTGGGTACTCTGAAGTTTTTGTGAACCGGGGAAAAAATGGCGCAAAACACGGTTAAAGAGATCAAACTCACAAGCGCCTTTCACATGGAAGCGACCCTTATCCAACGCTAAGAATATCAACCCTGTAGCCGTCTGGCCTTCTGGCCTTTTGGGCCCCCTATTCCTGATGCCTAGACCTCAGTAGTGGCAGTCCGACCCTATTAGGAACACTAGGAGGGGGAGACTGAAGCAAGCAAGGACAAGGTATCTTGGCTAACTGGCGAGTCTAATGGAACTGCCGCATCCAGCAGTTTACCCCAGACGGGCCCATGTCGTACCACACTTTGAGGGGGAACAAACGAGGGGAGGCTCGAGACATGCTAGCCAGCCTGGCCGAGGGCTCCGAGGCTCTGAACCAGGCAGGCGTCTGCCATTTGTCGAGAGCTTATCTTGAAGCTTGGCGCCGATCGGAGACATTCCGTCGTGGGCCGTGAGAGGTTGACGGGTTGATATTTGAGAAGGGTTGACAGGGCTGGTACTGTGTCGTTGGCTTGCTGCACGGATGGGGCCCACTGGGGACTCCTTTGGGGAACACCCATCTCTGCCATGCTGTTTCATTCCGCTCCTTGGCCGACAGAGGTTGTGATCATGCCCTTTCTGTTGGAGAAAAGGACACCAATAGTACCATGATTCTGGTCCCAATCGGGAAGAACAAAGATGGGCTGCATGGCGCTTGAGTACGAGGGGATTCCGAGGGTAGAAGGTCGCTGACGGTGTTGGCGCCAACGGTCTCTTGGCTACGATAGTAGACAGAGGAAATCCCTTGGAGCCGCTGATGTGGAGTGTGTGCAACGGACGAGCCCGCAAAGAAAAGTTGTGGCTTGTACCATGATCATTGGTGCGGGACAATATCGCCATTGCCATTGTCAAATCGAAAGCCGGCAGGTCGAGGTTTGGAAGGCGATTCGGATATTCCCTCACCCACTTAGTCAGCCCCGCCGGTTCACCGGGTTCTTCTTGGGTGCCCCTGCTTCCATGTTGCTGCGATAACCGATCGGCCGCCGTGATGGTGTGGCTGCAATTTGATATGATGATGGTGTCAGGTCAAGGAAGATAAATTTTCAGTGGAAGGAGGGGCAAAAGATGATAACGAGTGATGCCCGAACATACAGCGAGGCGGAAGAAAGGTTCCTCCCGTCAACCGGAACACCACTGCACCAATGTGCAGGAGCCTCCTTGTTAGTGAATTTGGTTTGTTTCGCAGCTGTGTCTTAACATTGGATATCACAGCGCTCGTACCCCCTCGAGCCGTTTGCTCGTACCCCCGACACCTCTGACCAGTGAAATTGGTCGCCAATGCAATCCCACCCAACTTTGATACAACCACACAACAACCGGACGTCGCCTTCCTGTCTGTTCTTGCCTTCCGTCGCCAGTTCCTCTGGAAAGAGAAGGTCGTCAGTGAGAATTAAGTTATCTTGGCATGCAATACCGTGTGGAGCGGGACTTGGCCATCTCCCACGCAGTAATTGCCTGCCCACTGCACCCAGCCCTCACCCTGGCTTATCATGGACGGCCAGAAAGCTGAAAGAAGAAAGCACGTTCGTGATCTCGTCTGCAACTGGTGAACAAGGGGCGGCTGACGTGACTGACGGGCGCAAAGCAGATCGGGCATCTCCCTACCTCTATTTAACACCAACATGTGGACTGCGGAGCTAGTGATGCCCATAACAGCCCACACTAACACTAACACCTCCCTGGACCTGTGATGCTTGTGCTTCACGGGCTAAGATCCGAGTAAATAGCAAGACATTGCATGTGTTGCCAGCTGAAACAAATCCAATTGATCAGTTCTGAGAGATGAGACAGAACGAGACTTCATCTCTTTGCTGTCAGTTGCCGCAGTTTGTCTCTTCTTCCCGTCCCAGGTTGAGGCCTCGGTAAAGTCCACACTGTACTGCGAATTGGTCTAGCCAATGACGCCACTGAGGATGTGGTGTAAGTCGAAGTCGACGTGACGGGCGCCTTCCCAAATTGGCAGCTCATTAACGCAGCTCTGTAGCCAGTTAACGACAGGAGCGACTGAGGTCTCGACCTCGGGCCCGACTTCGCTCATCTTTCCTTGGATGGACGACTGGGCGAGACACTGCAGTGGCAGTCGATACAACCTTCTTGAAGATGGTTGATGGACACGGAAGGGTGGCGGGATGTGATCCGAAGAGGAGGTCGGCCGGGAGAGTTCAACGCGGAAGGAGGAATGGACATGGACTTTCCCGTAAGAGTTGCACGACATGCCGCCTTCCACTTGGGAAAGACATCTGAGCGTTGTCATCGATATTAAAGCACCAAGTCCCCCTTCCCCAGATCCATCTCCTGGGTCTCTCCTCCCCTCCAGGTCTATCCTCCTCATTCCCCTTGACTCAACCTCTTCGATGCAGTGTTGGGCCTCCTAAGTAATACTTGATAGATGCCAGTCTGAGATTCTTCCTACAACACTACATCTCACTATCAACACCTCCCGCACCTACATACTGCATCCTTCTTACCTCTACTCCTCCACGGGAACCCTACAGCATATCCCAGGGGGTGACATCACACAACTGCGGCCATCATGGCGCAAAACGTCACCGAGATCCACGATATGGGCGTGGACAAGAAGTCTAGCCCATACGATGAGGCCCGCATCAACGAAAAGACCCCCCACGACTTTGCTGCCGAGGAGGCCCCCATTGACCGTGCCGTCGAAGCGTGAGTCTGAGCCAGCTAACCAAGCGACGGCCCGTCCCGTTATGAAAGTCATGACTAATAACAACAACAGTGACTTCAATGTCACCGAGCAGGATCTCCAGGAGGCCAAGGCCCTCGCCGACAACATGTCGCTCGAGGAAGTCCAATCCCTCATGGAGCAGGTCCTCAAGATCCACGGCAACGATCCCAACTTCCCCCACACCATCATCACCAAGATCGAGGAGTTCCTGGGCAACACCAGCATCCTCGAGAATCCCGAAAAGTATGACGAGATTATCTACGAGATGAAGATCGAGGCCGCCCTCATCACCAACAACTCGCCCTACGCAGAGGTCCGTGCCGTCGTCGACAACCATGATGATCCCACCATGCCCTGTTCCACCATCCGTGCCTGGGTCATCGGTATCATCTTCTCCGGTGCTCTCGGTGCCATCAACCAGCTCTTCTCCATCCGTATGCCTGCCATTACCGTTGGCCTCAACGTCGCCCAGCTGTTGGCCTACCCTCTTGGCAAGATCTGCGAAATCGCTCTCCCAGATGTCGGCTTCACCCTCTTTGGCTCTCGCCACAGCCTCAACCCTGGCCCCTTCAGCCGCAAGGAGCACATGCTTATCACCATCATGGCCAACGTTGCTGGTAGCACTCCTTACACCAATAACATCATCTGGTCTCAGTACCTTCCCCAGTACTTCAACCAGTCCTACGCCGGCCAGTTCAGTTACCAGATCCTAATCGCCCTCTCCACCAACATGATCGGCTACGGCATGGCTGGCTTGACTCGTCGATTCCTCGTCTACCCCAGCTACTGCGTCTGGCCCGCCTCTCTCGTCACCATTGCCCTCAACACTGCCTTCCACACCGAGACGAACGTGCCAGTGCTTGGCCCCCTCAAGAAGGTCTTCTCCATGTCGCGCTTCACTTTCTTCCTGTGGGCTACCTTGGCCATGTTCGTCTACTTCTGGCTTCCCAACTACATCTTCGTTGCTCTCAGCGCCTTCAGCTGGCTGTCCTGGATCTCTCCCAACAACATGATCCTCAGCAACATCACCGGCTTCAACAACGGTCTCGGTCTCAACCCGTGGCCCACCTTCGACTGGAACGTCCTGCTTTTCGACACCACCGACCCGCTCATGGTCCCCTTCTTCAGCACCTTTAACAAGTTCCTGGGAATGTTCTGCTCCTTCTTCGTCGTCATCGGTCTCTGGTGGTCCAACGCCTACAACACGGGCTACCTGCCCATCAACTCGAACCGCGTCTTCGACAACACGGGCGGCTACTACAACATCTCCCGTGCCATCAACGAGAAGGGTCTGTTCGATGCTGAAAAGTACGAGGCCTACTCGCCTGCTTACCTGGCTGCCGGCAACTTGGTTGTCTACCTCTTCTTCTTTGCCATCTACCCTGCCACTCTCGCCTACATCCTGCTCAACCACCGCTACGAAGTTACCATGGGTTTCAAGAACCTCTGGAACTCGCTCCGCAGGAACAAGAACACCGAGGCCGGCCAGTACAAGGATGTGCACAACCGTCTCATGGCCGTCTACCCCGAAGTTCCCGAGTGGTGGTATCTGATCATCCTGTTGGGCGCCATCGGCTGCGGCATCGGTGGCATCGCCGGCTGGGAGACCTACACCACTCCCGCCGTCGTCTTCTACGGTCTCATTCTCTGCATCATCTTCGTTATCCCCGTCGGCATCGTCAAGGCCATGACGGGCATGGAAGTCACTCTTAACGTCTTGGCCGAGTTCATCGGTGGTTCCTGGGTTGAAGGCAACGCGCTCGCCATGAACTTCTTCAAGTCCTTCGGCTACGTCACCTGCGCCCACGCGGTCTGGTTCGCCAACGACCTCAAGCTCGCCCACTACGTCAAGATCCCGCCCAAGCACACGTTCGCCGCCCAGGTCATCGCCACGCTCGTTTCCACCTTCATCTGCACCGGTATTCTCAACTTCCAGATGAACGACATCCCCAACGTCTGCACCAAGTTCGCCCCCAACAAGATGACGTGCCCGGGCATCAACACCTTCTTCACCGCCTCGGTCCTCTGGGGTACCATCGGCCCCAAGAAGATCTTTGGTCACAACGGCCAGTACACGGTCCTCATGCTGGGCTGGCCGCTTGGTCTCCTCCTCCCCGTCATCACCTGGTACATCCAGAAGAAGTTCCCCCAGAAGAAGTGGCTGCGCCAGATCCACCCCATCGTCCTGCTGTACGGAGCCATGTACTGGGCCCCCTACAACCTGTCGTACGTTATCCCCTCGGTCTGGATCGGTTGGCTCTCTTGGATCTGGTGCAAGAGCCGCTTCCTCGGCTTCTGGTCCAAGTACAACTTTGTGTTGTCGGCTGCGTTCACCACCGGTATCTCGGTCGCTGCCGTCGTTATCTTCTTTAGTCTGGACTGGCGGGGTGTTGAGGTTAACTGGTGGGGCAACAATGTGGCGTCTCAGGGGTGCGAGGATACGCCTTGCTTGTTGAAGGAGTTGAAGGAGGGAGAGATTTTCGGGCCTGGACCGGGTCAGTTCCATTAAGTGTGGAAAAGTAAGGAAAGATAGGGGGAAGTAGTGGATAGGAAGTTGTTGAAAGCGTTTGTTGATACCCAGGTTTTGATGATGTATGGATGAGCGGGAGGATGATGATTGTTAATGTCGTATGGTAGTATGATTAGTATAGCTTTGTATGTCTTTATATATGATGATAATGATTTGGAAGACCCCACTGTGCAGCATCTTTATCTGGACGTCCAAATAACTGCAACACTTCTAATGACGAGGCCAGTGGCTCTGTGAATCAGTGATTGAGACCAGACATCAAGTCAAAAAGGCAATTCGGAGGATATACCGCCATGTCGAGGCCATCCACTCTCAGTCACGGCCATCCTGTCTGAGCCATGACAGAACTGCAAGTTCCATCTTTCTGGTATTCCGCAACCTCATGGTCCGAAGGTGTGTGTGTCTCCATCGTCGGTGATGTAGGCCTAAGTACGCCTAGGGATTAAGGATGTGAATGGCGGCGATGCCTTAGCTCAAACACCTACCACATGGAGTCACTGACCAGACACCACACCTGGGTATCGAACTTTATTTCTTCGATTAAATCTCTTCCTCATCATATTCTTCCCTCATCTGCTTGCTTGCTCGTCTGTTTTTGCTTGCCGCCTCCCCCCTTTTCCAACCCAGCCCCTTCTTTGCAGCGCCCCTGTCCGAGTGACAGGTTCTCCTTTTGCTCAAACCGCGAGGCCTATGCTTAATCGTCACCATCCATCACCATCCAACACCATCCAGCATCGCCAACCTCCCACCTGCCCATCCGTCTATCATAAGTCCAAATAGTTACACATTAACGTAATGGGAAAAAGGGAAAAAAAAAAAGAAGTCTTTCTGGGAGAATAGAATAGATTGCGGTTTTCCGAGGTAGAACAGTGGACAACCGAGGGGCCGATGGATCCGAGGTTTAACCCCCTTCCCTCGTGACCGACTAGCCGCAGAGAGATGTAAAAATGCGGCCTGCAATGCGTTCTGCCACATTGATTGAGCATGGCTACTGATCTGCATGCAGTGTACAATCGATGTCCTGCTCTGCTCTGCTCTGCTCTGCTCACATTGCGGCATCACCTTGCGATATCTGGGACAATGTGACCATTCGCAAAGCGAAGCCTGTTTGAGAAACATCAAGCATGGCCCCGAGGCTGTTTGCGAGACACGGTTCCGAGGTGTTCGACATTTTTTCTCATGTCTGCGATCCCAATGCTCTAGTCGTTTGAATTTCGTTGTCTGATTAAGTTGTTTACGGCCATTTCTAAACAAGCCGCTATAATATCATTTGTATATTTTGATGTCGTCGTTCCTCCACCTCGTCATTAATGGTAGTGCTTCATGGGGTGCATCATCATGTTCGGGACATATCTCTTGCCGTCCTTTTCTACCAAGAGCCAGGGGCGGGCGACATCCTTGGGCAGCTCCTTGCCCATCCAGGCATCGACAATTTGCCTAGGCCACTCGCTCTCCCACCAAAAGGTCAATCCCATGCCCCTGGGGTGCTCCCAGAGGTCGGGACCGACGCCATCGGTGCTGTTGGCCGGTCCTCCCTTCCACCAGGCATTTTGCGTCTCGTCGTCGTGCTCCTTCTTCCAGAACACGGGGTGTTGAGGGAAGCTCAGCTTGAGACCGTGCCAAAGCGCAAAGCTGGACGGTGTCGCTTCGCTGGGCGCCCTCAGTTCCTTCACGAGTTGGGCCTCATGGACGGCGAGTAAAAGTGTCCGACTTGTCCTGGTGATGGCGGGTGGGCAGAAAAAGCGAGGCGTACTGGTTCCATCCTTGAAGCCTCCTAGCCATTCCTTGAAAACCCAGGCGTCGGCCTTTTGCGCATTGTTGCAAACCGACGTAACGATCGCGTCCGCGTCCTCGCCGACACCCCATTTGAAGTCCTCGTTTTCTGCCAGCTCGGTCGGTGGCTCGGGCCCGATGGGATCGATGTCGGGAATTCTCAGAGGGCCCCAGATGTACGCTCCGCCCTTATTGGCCCTGTTGACCGCATCGAAAAAGGTCTTGTAGTCTCCGATCTTGTTCTCCATTTGCTGAAACATGGCGCGCTCAAAGGCCTGCTTGCGCGGCTCCTTGCGCGCGAAGTCGGACATTCTGTCGAGGAACTTGCCAGCGTCGCCGGTGAAGCGCATGTCGAGCTCTACTTGCCAGATGTGGTCAAACTCGGGGTAGTGAAGTGAAAAGAGCTGGACTGGTTGGTACACCTGCCACATGGTTCTGCATTACGGTTAGTCTCCTCCTTTGCGATTCCGGGGGCAGACCATCTTACCTGTGCTCCGCGATATCCGGATACCAGCTCTCCAGCAGGCGATCGTCCCACAACACTGCGATTTCTCGGAACTCTGCGGGAAGCCCAAGCTCACTCAGAGCCTTCTCGTAATTTTCGTCCGACGCAAAGATGTACGGTTGATAGTCCTTCATATCCACGAGCAGAACGACCTGATACTCTCCTCCTGTCCTCAAGGACGCCTCAACGATCAGCGAGCGGAGGTTCTGCAGGTCCTCGGCCTTCCAATCGTATCCTCTCCACGCGCGCACGACAATTGCTGTTCGTCTCGTGTTCTTGAACTCGTGCCACTGGCGAGTCTCGGGGATGCGCGTTACGTTTCTGTATCCGAGCCGAACCATCTGAAGAGTGTTGTCGAAGGGGGTAGCCGAGGTGGGAAAGCGATGGCGATTCCTCTCGAAGCACTCGTTCTGGAGCTTGCCCCAGTTGATCTTGTTCCAATCGACCTTGGACCTGTTGTATGACTTGTCCTCCTCGCCGTACCCGTAGGGTCCGTATCGTCCGTCAATCGTCATCCATGTCTGGTCGAGGCCGATGGTCGCATATGAGCCCCAGAAGGGCTGGGGGTAGGCTGAAGGCGAAGGGCACACGTTAGCAGGGAACCAAAGCCTAAACAAGCAGTGGGAGGCGCAACATACCAACATCGAGCTTCTCCTCCTTCAACTCGTCATCGGGACTCCGCGACAGGAATTGGCCACGAGGCCCATAGCACGGGACACGATCCTGTAGCGGAGGAAGTGGTTTGAAGTTTGTGGGTTGGCGCACAGGGCCTTTCTTAGGGGGTTCGGTGAAGGGGGAGAACGAGGAGGCCCAGCGTGGCGACCATGGCCCCAGAATTAGGAAGAGGAAGAGGTAGACGACAGCGACGGGGACGAGGACTTGTCGGGTGAAAATTAATCGGCGGAACTTGACGAGTCCACTCATGATGGGCGGTAGTGGTCGGGGAACTGGCGAAGAGTCGCGAAGAGTCCCTGGGTGGGAGAGAGAGGATAAGGAGGACCCGCGAGGACCTCCTACCCTGAGAAAATGGAACGAGCGATCGAGATTTGGCTATCGCATACAACTAAAGCAGTGAAGAGCGACTCGGTACAAGTGTGCTAAGACTCTTAGCTGCCCCGCGTCGAAGTCGTCGCAAGGAAGGCGGTCCCTGTCCTAGTATGCCTAGGCCGGTGTGGCGGTGGTTGAAGTCTTGAACAAGAAACGAAGGAACGCAGGACCAATTAGCGGGGAAGAGGTATCACGAAACACGCGGTCGCATGACGCTGAAAAGAGGCAACTGAAAGAGGTCCCGTCTCCAGAAGTGAGAAACAGTGGAGGATGAAGAGAAAGATTGGATTGCACGACAGGAGATGGAAAGATCAGATCAATCAATGGTGCAGCTGGTTTCACCACACATTATTTTGTCGTGCGAGTCCCGGTCAGACCAGTGGAGGCACCGCCAACCAGGGACGGACAGGGACGAACAGGGAGGGCGGCACTGGCGGAGACGGCGACAACGCTCAGCGGCCCCGGCTAACGGCAGGCACAAATGAAGGCAGCAAGCAAGACCCCTGAAGGCCGCCTTAGTGGGAAAAATGGACCCCTCCGAGCCCTCGTCGCCCCTGACCGAATTCGAGTCGTGGGCTGAGACTCGGTTTTTGACACTGCCATCGGATTTCTGCGTCTTTTGTATCGATGGTCTTTATGTCCTGTGATTGGCTGTTTCGGCCAGTAGTGTTGGACTGTTGGGTCTTGTAGTGTTCTTTTTGAGTTTTGACCCAAGGAAGTTTTCACGATAGTCGCTCATCCCGAGCGAGGGCCATTCGGAAGGAAGGATGAGTATACTGTTTAGAGGTAGGCTGCCATCAAAGAAATGGCGTGGAATTGATGGGAAAGGGGGCTTGGTATGCGTTAGCAATGCGTGTTGGTTGTTTGTCTCCTTTCCTGTCCATGGCCAGAAGGCAAAGAAACAAATGGTTGGAACACAAAGCCACCCTCACCGCAGTCGTACAATGTTAACGGGAAACATTCAGTTGTCATCAGGTTCGAAAGAAAAGACTTGACCTCACACCTCATAATGGACTAGTTCAAAGAAGAAAAGAAGTCGAGGAACACTTCTTCAATTCCAAAGCCAAGACTCCCGATGACCCCCCACAAGGATGCCAAGAAGGTCCGTCCAGAACCATGCATCACCAACTAAAAAATGGTGGGTACAGTGACATGCAGACGTCAGATTGCACCCAAAGATAAGAAAAAAAGGGGTATGCACGTGAATAGTTTTCAAAGCTTGCCATTCTCGTCATTTTATGAAAGCGTCCAAGAAGCCATCCTTTTCTTCATTGTGATGAAGAGGAAAAGGGAATCGGTGAAGCGGAAGAGAACATCGACAGACGAAATAAAGTTGACGTCCCCCAACCCTTACCCCTGAACCCCCCAACGGCTGCGGGTCGCTCCACGCGCACCCACAACGCCTCATCCAGGATTGGATTTGGACCGCCCGCCCAGAAAACGCCTTTGCGCCTTGGGCCTTGGAAAATGAAGAGCTCCATCGTGAAAGAGGCTGAGACCGAGAACAGAGGAGCTTCCAAGTGTTCAAGGTACTTTCACTGCATGTCATTCCCGATGGCGTCTGCGCAACAAAGGCGCCACGCATTTTGGTGCTAGGTAACATGTGACGAGGGTCTTCGTGGTACGTGCGAACAATGTCGTGTTTCAGATCTTGTGATTGCTGTTTGTACCAAGTGGACGGTCAGTGACAGACAATGATGCTGTCCAGGGGGTTGGAGGAGTCCGCCTCTTGCTATCCAAGAACTAGGGTAGGAAAAAGGCTCTGCCAGCTGTTCACCCTGAACTGAACTGCAGATCTGCGAATATCGCGATTCCGCTGAAACGGAGCAGCGATTGTCCATCTCGCCATCCCTGAGCAACGGGGTGGCGCGATAGAAAGATGCCGAGCAGCGCCAGTCTCGGTTTCGATTTCTCAAGGGTATCATCAATGAGGCCTGTGAGGACAAGACCGTAACACACAGTCTATGACATTCCGTGGACATTCAAGTGCAGCCCGGTGGATAATGATGAATCGCTTAAACAGCATCGCAAGGACTCCGTCGGTAAGCGCGATGGCATCAATTTCTCTGACCGGTTCTGCTCAGCATTAGCTAGGTACATTCAATGCCCGATTCAAATGGTTCCGCTTGCCTTTGTGTTTCCACGCTCGTGTGCTAATTCCCCAAAAGCAGCTCGCGGCTCGGCGTGAACCCAAGCCAACCATCGCATATTCGTCGCCGAGTTAACACCGTATCCCCATCTATGCCTCGGAATGCCTGTGGGAAATGGAAACCAGAGCAGGGCCGACTCGCGAGAACCAACCCAAAGCTCCCCCGCAGCCTCCAGGAACCCGCCTCTTCCGCAGTGTATCTAACGCGCTGTTATCTCGTCGAGCAACTTGTGTACTTTTTAGGTTTGCGTTCGCCATATCATATAAATTGTTCTCGTGTCGTTTATGTCGTCATTCGTCCTTCTAGTAGCGATGTCTGGTCGAGTAATCCTTCGGGCTGACCACCAAACCACGTCCCTTCTTCGCGCCGCGGTAGACCGTCTCGATGATGTCGATCAGTTCCTGTTTGTCTTCGAGTACCCATTTGATCTTGTTGTTGTCACCAGTGCCGAGATCGATCATCATGTGTTTATTTCGGAAGAAGCTGTGCATCGGATTTCGTCAGTAGCTGTCCGTCTCGCAGCTCAAGATCGGCCAGACGGAGACGGTACTTACAACATGAGCGTGCACTCGTCGTATAACTCGTACATCTGGTTGAAATCAGGAACCTTGTCAATGTCGCAGAGGTAACTATTGGTATTGCGATGGGTCAGCAGCTGTTGATGGAAGAGAGGGATCAAGGCCGGAAGAAGACCTACATTACTGCAAAGTTCTTGACCTTGTCGGCGATGCGATAGAGGACTTCGTCTTGGCGCATGCAATCGGGGCTGTGATCGCGGCCGAAACGGATAACTACCACACGCTCGTCTTCGCTTAGGATGGCCTGGTCGACGTGCCAGCCGGTCTCGAGATGGGGAAGGACGATGGAGCCCATGGTGACTGTGGAAGTGATTGAGCGATTGGTTGGTTCGGTAGGTGGTTGCTGTTGGTTTGTCGAAGATAGCGATTGTCCAACGCGGAAACTGTCGTAGAGGGTGCAAATTGAAATGTCGCCCAAGAAGTCAAATGTTGACGAATTATGATGATGTCGATTGAAGCGCGATCGCGGTCGAAGCTCGTCGAAATTCCCCACTTGCTACAACCTCTACGGCTGGCTTACGTAACTATCACCTTATCGATAAGATAACCAAAAGGCTTGGCGTGTTCATGTTGCAGCTGCGACCTTCGCTTCACTTGTCACCAACCTCGTCGTCGCCGTCTTCATCCTGTCCTGGATGTCCACTACTCAAAGCCATCCTTGTCGACCGCCTTTCATGGCCGCAGACACGATTGACACTGGCAACCAGTTTGGTATTTCGACGGTATCGCTTTGATCTTTATTGGGGTTCTCTCGTATCTTCATCAATCCGCCCATTTCCCTGTCCCATCTACCTAAAACGGGGAAATTCAACCCTGACAATCACTCCCTCCATCGAATCCCCCAATTACCCTTTGCAAAGTGTGGCTCAACCACCTTGCCTCCGGGCATCACGCACTCGCAAGCTTTCTTATTGCCATCAACATGAAACCCAAACACCACTCCTCTCCTGGCCACCGACTTGATCATATCCTTTTGTTGCGCCTTTCTATCCCCTTCAAGTTTCCTCTGTCTGATCTCTTCCTTCATTTCCTCGGCTTCTGCCTTCCGCTCAGCCCGTCCCTTTTCTCCGCCAACGCTGCCATTGACTTCAGAGACCTCTTGGGCAGGGCGAATGCGCGTGCCGCTGCGAACAGCTAGACGAGCAATCTCATGGCCCCCAGTGGTGTACGGATGGGATTTGCCCTTTGGTAGCGGGGCGATCTCATCGTTGACAGCTTTGTGGTTCAGCTGCAGAGTGTCAACGTTGATGCCACCGATTGCTGAGTCTCTACTCGGTGGTCGTCCGGCTTCTATTGAAGTTGACTGAGACTCTTCATCTGCAGTATCCTCGTCGTTGGGCCCCAGGCTTGTCAACGCCCTCGACTTCCGGTTCTTCTTCCTCCCGTACACCTTCTCCGGATCGTTCTCCCTTCCAAAAACAATCGCTTCCACCTCCTCCAGCGTCACCACTCTTCCCTCTCCCTTCTTTGGCTTCGCTCCACCACTCTTGCCCTTCTTCTTTCCATCCGCTTGGCCATGTGCAACTTGCTCCACCTCTTCCACCTTCTCCCCCTTCAACAACTTCACATACGTTTCCTCGATCTGCTTTTCCTGCTCCTTTACCTCCCGTCTCTTGTGATGGGACTCACTGCGACATCTCGAAGTGCAAAACTTGGCGACTTCTTTCTGCTGTTGTTGGTCCGCCTTCGCTTCAGCCTTGTCGTCTTCCTTGTCCTGGTCTTTACCGCCACGCTTTGATCCCTTGCTTTTGCCTTCTGCCTGCTTCTGGCTTGCAGCATTCGAGACTGGAGCGCCAGTGATGCCAAAGGTGCGCTTGGGGTCGATGAGCTTGGCGCAGCCTTTGCAGTACGGCTCTTCGGGATTGTTTTGGAACTGTGAGAGGAGGTAGTATGGGGGCGGGATGGCGTCCGATTTGGTCGGACGGGAAAATGAAGATGCCCAGGCCATTATTCGTTACTTGAAGCTTTTTAGGATGGAACTGGTGGTGTTCGACGATTGAAAGAAGAGTTTGTTGACGGAGGAAAAGAAGATTGACAAGCGAAGTAATGGTACTTCATAGGGGTCGTGTTGCTACGGCGGAACGAAGTGTTTGGGGGATCTGCGCCGCGACAAAGGCAAATACATACGTCATCGACACATCAGGGTCCAAGGGTCCTACCACAGCAACCACAACGAAGGGTCCTCCGAACTTTTCTCACCACCAGTAATCTCTTTTTCGCTTTCTCTATACCAAACAGTTTCTATGAAAAAGATCGATACTCCATATGTATACTAAAAGCAGAAAGAACAGAAGCAAAATAAAACGCTGATCGAACGCTTCCGTTCGCTACATCTAAGCATTCACCATGGCCATATAATCCACCGTCGGCTCCAACCCTTCGACCTTCAACCTCGAGATCTGACCACCCACCGCTTCCCTCATCCCAGCGGCAGCACTTTCTTTCCAAACCTCGGTCAACTTGACCGCCATCTTCATCGTCACCTTCAGCTGGGGCACCTGGTCCGGCCTCAAAATCGCCGTCATCGTCTGCGCCCACTTCCACGGCTCCTCCTCCCCTCCCGGTTGTCCGTTGAAGTACTCCCACCCCGCAATCCCACCAATCTTCCCGTACGCGTCCCTCAAGCTCTTGATCGAGTTCGCCAGCGTGCCCGCAGTCACGAACCCTCCGCCGTTCCTCGGGCTCGTCAGCTGCCCGATGACCACCTTGGTGGGCGTCAGCGCCCCGCGCATGTCTTGGTTGTCGGAGATGATCTGGTGGAACTGGTTGGGGCTTCCCGCGTCGCCGAACCCGGAGTAGAACTGGCAGTTGTAGAAGGCTACTTCCTTGCCGGCGCCGCTCTGCGCCTGCATGAGCTTGCGGTAGTCGAACCCGCTGAGATTCCAGCCGTTCCTTGCGCCCTGGATGGTTAGCGCGCTGGCGACGGGGGCGAGGGTGATGATGAATTCCTGTCCGAAGTCTTTCCGCAAGCGGATGATCAGCCTCTCAACGCCGCCTTGGCTCATGGGTTGCTCGACATCGATGTCGAGACCCTGGAGGCCGTATCGCTTGATGGTCTCGTAGAGCTGGCCGTAGTACCGGTTGAAGACGGTCTCGTTGGCTGAGTCGAGAGTCTCTTTCGAGAAGGAGCCGACGGCGGCGCCGCCGATCATGCCCATGATTTTGACGCCGGCGTAGCGGAGGACTTGGGTCTCTTCCCAGAGGGTGCCGTAGCGCGGGTGGGTAGGACGGTGGTCGTTGAGGGTGATTTCGCCGTCTTTGTTGATGTGCAGGGAGCAAACGATGAGATGCGTGAGAGCGATGTTCTTTTCTGTGATGAGCGGGAGCATCGAGATGGGCTTGCCCGACTTGTCGTGTGTGGTTTGGTAATAGACGATGAGGCGGGGGATTTCGGAGCGGATGATGGCTGTGTCTGTCGTGTTTCCCTGGCCACTGGCAACTGTGTCCCGAGGGGATACAGCATGCTCGTTTGTATGGGTGTGGAGTTGAAGAGGGTTGGCGGCTGTGACGATGGTGGGCGTTATGATGGCCATCAGGGCCACACGGAAGATCGTGAACCTCATGGTACTGCGGTAGGTCGGTTAATTCTACTGATGCTTCCAATATGGTTGATGGTGGAGGCATTGAACGAGCAAGTTGGGGATTTCCACGCATTATAAACGACATGATTCCTTCCCAGACACGACGCGAAACAAATCACACGAAATCGCCAAGCTATGGCGGCGTTGAGTATTCTACTACCTAACTGATTTTCCAGATGTTTGATCTCCGGATTCCGGAATGGACTTTTTTCGGACATGGCGAACTGTTAGCATGATACCATTCCCTTGATCACCGAGAAAGCCACGCCAAACTGCAAACATAGACCAAAACATGGGCATTGTCTCAAGTCCCGAACGACAACGTTCGGGGCAAACACACCTACCAGGAACGCGCACGATAAATTTGGTGGTCGCGATGGTACTCGTGATCAAGAATGAAGCAAATCTTGTCGTCCATTCCCTCGCTGGCTCGGCTCCGAGACACACAACAAAGCGCAAGGTGAGCCGCGGCCAGAGGGCCGAACAAGTTCTGATGTCTCAAGGGCGACGAACCGCACAAATCAAGCGCACAGCCCCCCAAGGTTTGTTCCCTTACAGGAATAGCACGTTGGCTGTGGCCCAATGCAAGAACCAGCACCTTGGAACTGGGAGATAGATGCATTTGGTCTGGTGCTCAACATCAAGCAGGAAGCACGTGCAAGGAGTCTTGATATCTTGGTGCCTGACTTGAATTGCCTAGCAGAAATCGACAGAAAACGAATCCATCTGCCATTGCCCTTCTGGGGAGAGCATTTCCCTCCCGAGGAAGTTCGCTGTGGTCTGCGCCTTCCTGCTGCAGGATGAGGACCTGAGATTTTGCGAACTTGGATCAACCAGCATCGAGTGCATTCGAATGCTTCTGCCTTTAAACTGACACAGCTACAGTCCCAAACCTCCCAATCGAATTGCGAGAGCGTTGAGCAGAAGCTGAATGCGTTGCCTCAGCAGAAAAACCTTCGTCAGGTTTCAAACGAAGCAACCGCGCCTCTCCCTAAACCAGAGCGAGAAGGCACGTATGTTGTGCTTTGCGGTTGCCATTGGACGGCGTGGTAAGTGACAGACCTTCCAACTTTTAGTTGGACACATGGCCTGGAGGTGCACAGTCTTTCGGATTTGGGTTTTCAACCTCAGACGTCGAAGATCACATGCGTTATGCGCGACGTGGTTACGCTTGATGAGTGTTGACAGGTTCCCCCTAGTCGGCAGATTCATCCCAGTTGAAGCCAACTGGTTCTCTGCACGACTTGGATTTACAATCAACCAGGTAGCCGAACTCTGCCCGAGCCGAGTTGAGGATCGAGCTGCGAAGACAGCCAAGAAAGCTGGTAAGAGTCGACCCCCTTGGGCGAGTCATCGCAGAGTCAACAATATCAACAGACTCACCACCAACCCCTTCCATCCCGACGGGATGACTTACAGTACCGAATACCGTAGAAACTCTGGAAATTCGCCATGGTCAATGTAGGGTTGAAGGTGTCCGACAACCACGTACATGCTCATTGACGGCCGCCAAATGCAACTGGCAGACCTTTAAGTCTTTAACCCTTCGTTTTTTGCACATTGTGTATTGCGAATTTCGCGAGATTATTCGGTACCCTCCCATCTTGAACTCTAACATTCAGATGAGCTTGCTACTCAACCAGCCATTCAAGCCTGTTCGTCTCGACTTTCGAGGTTCATACACTTTTCCTTGTCTTGGACCATAGACTGTCCTTGCAATCATCCATCAATTCTTTGCCTACTTCATCCCGCCAAGAAACTGGCAACATCATTCAGCATGGACGCCCTCGCATCTGAACCGCCGGTGTGCTCTTCGACCACCAGATTGCCAGATAGCCAACGTGATCAGATCAAAGTGGCTATCATCGGCGGCGGCATCTGTGGCACTGCCCTGGCAGTCGGCCTGCTAGAATCCAGGTACATAGACTGTCACATTTACGAAAAGGTGCCTATGTACCGTGACGTGGGGGCTGGTCTGTCCCTCCACAAGAACGCCATTGGCGCGATGAAGCTCATAAATCCGGAGCTCTTCAAAGCCTATCAGAAGAAGGCCGTGGACATCGGCCAGGAGGATCAGGAGATGGCAACCGAAGTCATCCTGGCAGCTGGGAGGCACAAGGGCCTCAAGGTTGGCGAGCTCGGTCGTGCCAGGGGACGCAAGTCGGTCAGTCGCGCCGACCTTCTAAAAGGATTCCTTGAGCTGGTGCCCAAGGAAAACATCAGTTTCGGCAAGCAGGTTGTCAAGATCTGGGAAACCCACCACGGGATCGAAAGATCTAGTACAGACTCGGTTGCCCCCTACACTGAGGATTCCGCCGAGTATGACCACCCCATCCACATCGAATTTGCGGACGGCAGCCGTGCCCACGCCGACGTCCTCATCGGCTGTGACGGAATTCACTCGAGTGTGCGGGCGTATCTCCTGGGCGAAGATCACCCAGCCACTAAACCCAAGAACCACGATAGATGGCAGATCTATCGTACCCACATCCCGACAAAGACGGCGGTTAAGAAATGGGGGGTTGACGAGAAGTTGGCCCAAACTGTACCCATCCTTCTCGGCCCCAACGGCCACATCAACATCATCCCCATGAAGAAGGGCAAAATGCTCAGTGCCGGAGTAGCCGTTCGCGGCGCTGCTCGACCGGACACCGCTTTCGATCCCTCCTCCGTCCCTGCCTCCGCCCATGCCTCCCCTTCGACTGTCCCTCCAACCCCTCCTGATACTGAGAGTGGTATCGTGCCGTGGGTGTGGTGGGCATCTCTTCACAACACCGCTGTCGGTGATCTCATCACTCATCGCACCAGGTCATCCACTCGCACGAATCCATCCCAAGCACCACCTGCCTATCAGACCCAACCTCTCAACTCGCTTCCGGGACAGGGCACACCAATGCTCAACCCCTACCTCTACAAAGACTACACCCGCGAGGCCCAAAAGATTGTCTGTATGGTCGCCGCCGACACCTCCGCTTCCTGGGCCGTTGCCGACCACGACCACGCTCCCTACTACGCCCGCGGATGCGTTGCCATGGCCGGCGACGCCGCGCACGCCGCGCTTCCCTTTGCCGGCAACGGGGCGGCGCAGGCGCTCGAGGATGCGGCTGTCCTAACCCATCTGCTGAGGACGTACGTCCGGACGCCCGAGATGGCAGAGACGGCCCTGTGGGCGTACGAAAATGTGCGGATGAAGCGGTCGCAGAAGGCGGTCGAGATTGCGCGCGAGTACGGGCGGGTGTATTCGTTCAATCCGGTCCAGCACGAAGGGAAATGGGTCAAGCTGCATGAGAAGCCGGAGGTGATGATGCAGTGGTTCCGGCAGCAGGCCGGCGCCACGAATGAGTTCAATGTCGAGTTGCAGAACGTGTGGGCGGAGGATATGTTTGTGAATGAGTTGGTACGGAAGCAGAAGGCGAGGATGCAAAGTGAGGAGGCGGAGGGAAGTCAAACTGACGCGCATCCGAAGACGAAGACAGATGAGGTCAAGAATGAGGAGGTCAGCAAGGCGCCGACTATGGGGGAGGGCACGTTACCGAGGTCGGATTGGGTGTCGTTGGATACGCTTAGAGGAGGGGAAGAGGGGGAGAATGCGGAAAGGGAGGAAGTTGAACATGTGGATGCGGCCACAGGGGACCATATGGATAGGGATGAAGGGGAACATGTGGAAAGGGAGGAAGCGAATGATGATGATATGCACGATGTGGAAAGTGTGGCAAGCTTCGAACAGGACAGCGATTATGACTTTGTTGACGATTACTTGGATGATGCGGATGACGAGCTGGAAGATGAAGAGGAGGATGGCTCGGATCTTTAGTGATGGGGGGGAAATGAAGAAAACAAAAAGGTTGATGAAACAAGAAGGCGAAGCATTGAGAAGATTGTCATATTAGATGCTCACCGGAAGAAGAACCGAGGAGAGGGAAACAGCCTCGCAGTCTGGAATAAAAACAGGACGTGAGTAGTGGTGGAGGACGACTGACACAGGAACAACGAGGAGGATTTCAAGTCTAGGATGTTCATGGGTATCAGATTGATCAACATATCACAGCCCAGTAGGTACAGAGCAAGGCGAAGCATGGAAGATTGTGTTAATTGGATGTTTGACAATCGTTCTTTTGTCGATAGTCTGCACAGAAATAAGAAATAAGAGTTTGCCTTTGCTCGTCAGAAGAATGGTGGTTTAGTGTGAAGCACTCGGGCCGCTAATGTCCGTCATGGCAGATATTCTGCTAGCAGACAGACTAGAAGTTTGGCGGTCGCTCTGCTAAGCAGCCATCTTAGTCGGTTCCCCACACCGCCAAGACATGGAACAGCTTTGGGCATCAAGCTCAACTCCCGTGACCTACGAACATCATGAAGTTTCCTGCTCGCCCCATAACCGCTTGATTGTCCTTTGAATGGTGATTGACTCTCATAGAGCAAGTGCTTCAACTCCAGACCTTTCAAACCATGGTCACAGGATGCGTTGAGACTATCGTGTTGAAGGACACGACCGGCTGCATGCCCAGGCAGTGGAGCCCAGCAGAGGACCCCCACTGTCGATCATGACATGGGATGTATTTTCGCGGAGTAAGCGACCCGGATGCCGCTCTTCTGCCAACAACTCAAGGAGGTCAATAAGAAACGAGAATATTGGATGCGCTGACGGATATACAAACGGAGAAAGCCGAGCGTCGCGGCCCAAAGGATTGACATTCTCAGCTTCCCATTCAAGTCATTTCCATTCCCGCGAAATAACAACAGCGGGAACTGGACAAGTGAGGGGTACCGCCGGACCGGGGGCCAAGACCTCCCACTGCAAAATGAGGGGTCGGTGTCCTATGCTAGCCCCAAGTACACCAAGCCTGTGAACGGAACCCTTGTGGCTGCACTCCTCCTGCACCTCCATCCGCGCTTCGACTCCCGATTCGCGAACAGCTCTCTTCCGAGGTAGGACTACGACGTATTTGGGCGATTGACACGAGCGGGGGAGATGGGGTCTGGGGAACAACAAACAAGATGGGGACGATCCGTATAAGTACCGGCCGGACCTAGGAAGGAGGAGGGGAAGCTCATCGACGACAAAGGTCTGGACACTGTCATTTCCATCACCGTTGGTCAAGTCGCACACTCACATAAAAAAACAGAATGGGGGACTCTAACACCACCGTCGACGCCATCAACTTCGTCGATACCGCCTCCAGCCAGCGCATCGAGCCCGGCTCCGTCAACCATCCACCCGCCCCCTGGCCAGCGCACTTCAAGACCGAACCCACACCCGACGAGGTAGCCAAGATCGCCGCCAATGTCGTCGACACGGTAAACAACCACTTCGAAAAGGTCCCCGACCTGTTCCTCGACTCCCAGGCAGGCTTCTGGCGAGACCACCTAGCCCTGACCTGGAATCTGCGCACCCTCAAAGGCAAAGACAAGATCCGCGACTTCTTGCAAACCGAAGCCCAGGTCAAACAAGTGCCCCTGCAAATCCAGATCGACGAATCCCAAGCTATCCGCAAGCCGCAAGTCGCGGGGTTTGCTCCTGTTGATGGACTCAGGGGTATCCAGTTCTATATCACGCTTACGTCGCAGAATGGCAAGGGGCGCGGTGTGGTGAGGTTGGTACAGGATGAGAAGACGGAGGAGTGGAAGATCTGGACCTTCTTTACCACTCTTGAAGAGTACCGCCATCAGCCGGAACCGAGGGGACCCAACAGGCCGAAGGGCGTCGAGCATGGCGGACAGCCGGGACGGATGAATTGGGCGCAGAAGAGGCAGGAGGAGATTAACTTTACGAACCAGGAGCCTGATGTGTTGATTCTCGGTATGTTCCCCATCTTTTCACCTGGAATGAATCTCAACTGACCACTCCCATCACAGGCAGCGGCCAAGGCGGCCTCACCGCCGCCGCCCGTCTCAAGATGCTCTCCGTCTCCTCCCTCATCATCGACCGCAACCCGCGCATCGGCGACAACTGGCGCAACCGGTACCACCAACTAGTCCTGCACGACCCAGTCTGGTACGACCACCTGCCCTACCTGCCCTTCCCCGACACCTGGCCCATCTTCACGCCCAAGGACAAGCTAGCCGACTGGTTCGAGTCGTACGCCAAAGCGCTCGACCTCAACATCTGGCTGCGCTCCACTATCCTCTCCTCCGAGTACGACAGCGCCCGCAAGTCCTGGAAGGTGGTCATCCGCCGTTCCTTCGTCAAGTCCTCGCACCCTTCGTCCAACCCACCAAGTGCAACAGGGGTAGAAGAAGAACTCGAACACATGGAACTCACCGTCTACCCGAAACACATCATCCAATGCACCGGCGGCTCCGGTAAACCCAACATGCCTACTTCCATCCCGGGAATTACCGGAGGCGTCTTCAAGGGCGACCGGCTCTGCCACTCCTCGCAATTCACCACCGCCACCCCGCTTTCCGTGCGCGGATCCAAGAAGGCCATCGTCGTGGGAGCGTGCAACTCCGCCCATGATATCTGCCAGGATTTCTACGAGCGCGGGTACCAAGTGACCATGATCCAGCGCTCGTCAACGTTCGTGCTGTCCTCGTCTGCTGCGCTCAAGTACCTCATCGGCCCGATCTACAGCGAGGGCGGGCCGGCGGTGGAAGACGCCGATCTGTTCGTCTGGTCGTACCCAAGCGAGGTGTTGAAGACGTTGCAGAAGGACTTGACAAAGTTGACGATTGAGCACGATGCTGAGTTATTGGCGGGTTTGGATAAAGCTGGGTTTAAGCTCGATAAAGGCGTTGATGGCGCCGGGTTGTTTGCCAAGTATTTGCAGCGACAGGGCGGGTATTATATCGACGTTGGCACTTCGAAGCTGATTGTTGAGGGAAAGATTGCCGTCAAGTCTGGGGTTGGCATCGCGGAGGTGGTGGAGAAGGGATTGAGGATGGAGGATGGGGAGGTGCTGGAGGCGGATGAGATTGTGTTTGCCACGGGGTATGATAATATGCGGTCGACAGCCAGGGAGGTGTTTGGGAATGAAGAAGTAGGGGATAAGGTGGGTGATGTGTGGGGGTGGGATGAGGAAGGGGAGATGAGAGGGATTTGGACGAGGAGTGGGCATGAGGCGTTTTGGTTCCATGGAGGGAATCTGGCGCTGGCGAGGTATTATTCGAGGGTGGTGGGGTTGCAGGTTAGGGCGAGTTTGGATGGGTTGTTGTAGGGGTGTGGATGGGAGAGGTACTAGGAAGAGGGCAAAACGGGTGAGAGGGAACGCGAGGCGACTGGAGTTTCTTGGGTAGCTGTGCTGGCGTTTGACATACTAGGTGCAATGAGGGAACACTTGAACGTTGACTCGCTATGTCCATGGATGTTTGATGCGAACATACTGATGACAAAGTTCACGGATAGAAGCTTTTCGGGTAAGTCTGGGTTCATCCCCGGATTCGCGTTGGAATGAAGCCTGTCCGTCGGCCTTGCCGCCCGTCAACGAGAAGTTATGAAGGAGTCCAAAGGAGCATGGACTCCTGCTTCTCGAACAGTTCCGTTTTCTCCCTTTATCGTGAACAGCACCAACGGAAAACTTTCCGCCGTACTGTACCAAACGCACCATCACCACTCAAAACCACTCTCCCATCCAGACACCATCGTTACAAATCCTGCATGGCGCCAGGATTCTCTCCGTTTAAGCTTTTCTCCTTTTTCTTGCCATACCTTCCTCAAATGATATCCGTCTCGCACGCGATTTGTCTAGTTGGTCCAGCCCAGACTCGGGAACGTCTCGTGAGGTGTTGGGAGGATGGGTGCTTGAGTTGAGCTGAGCGGCTACCTACATGAATATTACGGGATGTCTGGTTGCCTGACATCCCCCCAGGCGTTAGGCTATCGGTCATTTGCGACTCTTCTGTTAGCTTAAAAGATTCCGCATCATGTACAGTGGGTATCCGTGATCCATCACGACATTACGGCTGCCGAGTGGCAAGTTGCGGAATAAGGTCTGTGATAAAGAGGGGAAAATGTGATGAAGAGGAGGAAGTCTGGGTAGTGTGTATGTAACTTGCCGGGCGCCGGGGGTAGTGGGCAACGGACGTGGATCAAGACATCGTCGACATGGGACTGCGTAGGATTGATGCCCTGTTTGTTTGCCCGTCATGTCCCAGATGTCTCAATCCTTCTTCGTACTTTATGTAGGGGAGACGAGACTAGGATCGCGCCAGGCTTGTTCAGCCGACCGGCGCGCAAACTTAAGAGCGTCCGCTGCCTTTCATGTTTCGATCCATCGGCCTCTTTTCCTCCGTTTTTCAGATTACTTTCTTTCTTGTGCCAGCCAGTCGCCTGGGCGGGACGTCTGATACTTGCTTATACCAGTCAACATGGAGCTCGGCTCATATATGTGTGCGACGACAACACGGCGGTTGCTTTCCCCCTTACTTTTCCTCTTGTCTCTGTTCATTACCCTTTTATCGACCGTTCATGCGGCTCAAGAGGATGGTAAGGGCTGGGTGATTTTTCCACATACGACCCCCGAGGAAATCTACTTTCTCGAAGACACCATCATCGTTACATATATCAATGCAGATAGACCAGGGCCCATGACGTTAATGTGCTCGGATGAGTTCACGGGACACGGCATGAGCCCGACCGAATGGAAGAGTAGTGAGTAATTTCCATTCGCAGTTTCACTGACAATCCATATCCTCTCTTGAACATTGGTGGACAAGCCTCGCAGGCGCTTCGCATCCGTCCCTTCCCATCTTTCAAGTTGATCTTCCTACCTCTATTAATGCGCAAAAAGATGTCCTAACTTTCTAACGTTTCAACACAGTTGTGTAAGTGCCCGTGATCCCGGCACCCAACGGAACACAAGCTATCAGAGTACAGGAAAAAGATATGACCAAGTTGACGGTAGATTTTGATTGGTACACCTGCGCCTTCAAGGTTGGTCGGGTGAAGGATGAGAGGTATCCCGAGTCAGGAGGTGGCTTCAGACTGATGAACATACGACGCCCTGGGGGGCCGACCACCGTCGGAGAGGCGGAAGCATCGCAATATTCCGCTACTGCAACCTTGCCGGCGACCGCGACACTTACGTCAACAACTCAGTCAATGCAGGCTCTGTCTGCAACAACGACCCCATCTCCCACACTTACTGATACCACTGCTAGCCCTGGCATAACTACGACCTCTACCAACCTAAACGACACATCACCCACTGGTTCAACGGCAGGCCTCGACGCCGAGAACGATTCAGGTACCAAAGACGGAGGAGGAGGTCTAAGTGCCGTGGCCATGGCTGGAATTGGAGTTGGTGCGGGTGTTGCAGTCATTGCAGTTGCCGGCCTGTGGTTCTTGTGTTACTGGAGGGGAAGGAGGAAGGCGCTGGCTGCGGCTGCTGCTACCAGCCATCAGCAGATGGAGGAAGAGCAAAGGAAGGGAGATGTAATCAAAACGCCAGGAAGTGGGACGCAGCAGTCGCCGTCCTCCTATTATGGGCAGGGGCACTTTGGCCAGGAACCCATCAAGGAGAAGCCGCAACTGTCAGAGCTGGGGGCTGTGGAAACTGGAAGGCATGAGGTAGATGGAGGGGGTCACGGTTGGCAGAATAGGGTTGAACTTGCTTGACCCCTGGACATCTTTCAACACTTTTGGAACTAAGGGAACTGGAACAAAGCGCCAAAGGAAAAGCTAATTCAGAACAACTTGATTTAACCTTTTCCTTTCCCATCTCTCAGTGGCACGGCCCGAAGCAGCCAAGGCGATAGAATCCCGGCGCCACATGAATGCGGGCCGATCGATCGATCATCATGCAACGAAAGAGCGGCAGTCACCACAAACACATCTTTTTCTTTGTATCTTTATGAATACCTCTTTGGAGTGTTTGACTACTCTTTAATTTCATCATCGTTCATTCTTCAGACCGAAGCACAGGATGTTGTCCGGTAGCGTGAGCCGCGAATATTCGTTGTATTTCCGCCCGGCCCGGCATTGTCCGGCGCAGGCCGTCACTCGCCCGGAAGGAACCAACGAGGGATGGTAGACTCGCACCAACCAACTCTTCGTTACTGTGTACTGCGCACTTACATTTTCTTCCTCCTTTTCCCAGCCATAGCAAACTCACGGTCAACATGGCCGAAATCCCACCTTGTGACAGCCGCCTATCAGTTTGTCTTCCATAGTTCCATCGTCTAACAACCCATCTCCGTCATTCACACTGTGTCAAACGCACAACCGAGCCATCACCACTCCATTCTAGACGCCGTCGTTACAAGTTCTGCATGGCACCCGCCACTCTTTTGCCTTTTTCTTTTCGTCTCCTGCCTCTGACTTCTTTCAATCGTTCTCCATCTTCCACGAGATTGGTCGGGCCACAGCAATCCGTCCTGTTCGAGAACTCTGTAACGCAATGTACACATAGGAAACCAGCTGGAGCTGAGGCGGCTTCTTGCATCTCTTTCTGTTCGTTGCCATATTCCCTTGGTTTCTCGGAGATAGGCTCCCCCCACTGATCCATCCGTCAATCGATTGAGATGAACGCCGGCTAATGGGTATTTCTTTGTCTAGTCCTAAGGTCCTCCTAGACCTCCCTAAAGGATTTTCCGAGATAACGAATGTGGTAGGCCAATACCGTGGCCGGGTCATTTGCGAGGTCGATGCAACTCCCGTGTATGATACACAGTGCACGCGGTGGGTTTCCGTGGTGTGGCGAACTTTTCCGCCCTACATCAACAACGGCGACCGTGGGAGAAGAGGACGACAGGACGATTCCACCCTTGTCTTCTGCATGCGCTGGAACCTCGCGATTCTAGCGTGTCCATTGTGGGCTCTGCTGTGGTCGATCGCTTGGTCTACATGGAACAGACTGGATGGTTGGGCAGTTTGCTTGTTGTTCCAGCCCATGGACTAGTCTGGCTCAGTTTGGGTAGGATGGGGATATCGGTACCATTATATCTATGGGATCGTAGGCCCCTTCCCGCTTGCTCCGACTCACCCTGACCTCTCTCCGGTGGTTTTGGGTTCTCTCTCCTCAAGAGGTCTTCCTCGACAACGGCTTCAGTCGGCGGTTGCTCATCAACACCCCTTTGTTCGTCTCCCCTACTCGTCCATCGCACGAGCCGATCGACTGCTTACAAGCAGCTACCGACGATTATTACCACGAACCCAGAAATACACCATTCCGAAAGAATGGCGCGCCGACCTCCTCTCCTCAGGCTGCTACTTTCACTGTCCTGGGCTAATACTCTTATGACCTGTGTGGGGGCCCAGGACTCGGAAGA
Organism: Neurospora sp. CHS-2018b; assembly: GCA_009806015.1. Lineage (NCBI taxonomy): Eukaryota > Fungi > Ascomycota > Sordariomycetes > Sordariales > Sordariaceae > Neurospora > Neurospora sp. CHS-2018b. The sequence goes on from RAOV01000003.1 coordinate 2,830,256, forward strand.
TAGCCAGCCCGTCTTTATCTTCCCAAATTATCAATACGGTGGTCCATTGTCAGAGTTCTATCTGGAGGACACAATCATCGTGACCTATATCAACTGTGACAATAGGACTTACTTCGCATGCTGGTGCTCTGATAATATTTCTGGTACGGTTGCTGGAGACGATATTTGGAAAAGTAAGTCCTACTTCCTGTCTTCCTAATTGAACCACAGAAGGCATTGTCGCAAACATTGCGCCATACAACGTTTCAAAGCCTACCATCCTTCTTCCCGTAGTTCATTCTTCCCTTTCGTTTATCTTCGTTTTTATAATCTGCTGACACCCTTCTCTTCTCAGTCTTAGAAGGGAAAGGTTACCTTGGGCCCAACGCGTCACAGCCCATCGTACTGGAAAAGCTCGGCAAGGACAAGGACTTCGTGTTTACATGTGGTTTCAGCATGTACGCTGATGATCGGGGTTTGCCCTCCTGGGGCCTTTTCAGACTTCAAAATAAACCGCGTCCAGGCGGCCCTCTCACTTTTGGACTCGATAAGACCATCGCCCCTACCACGACAATCAGCAACTACAAGCCTTTTACAACGTTTGCGGGAGATGATACTTACAAGAAGTTCAACACTATAACCGGACCGATAGAAGCCCATTTCGCGACGCTATCTTCATCCACATCTCGTAGCGCCACGGCGTCTACCACCTCGTCCCCGACAGCTACTCCTCAATCTACAGCATCTACATCCTCGAGCGCCGCTTCACCCACTAGCTCCGAAGCAGGAACTAACATCAACGCGGGACAGGATTCAAGCGCAAAGAAAGGAGGCCTCAGCACCGGCGCAATAGCCGGAATTGGCGCTGGTGCCGCCGTCTTGGTCATCGCCATTGCCGTTCTGGCATTTTTGTTCTTCTGGAGGCGAAGGAAGAGCAGATTGACGGCGGCTACTGCTGGAAACAATTCTCCCGGAGACGGAGGAGAAGAGCAAGAAAAGGGAGCGGCCTATCTTAAAGCAGAGTTGGAGGATAATTCGAAGCCGCATGGGAACGAGCTTGATGGCAGTAAAGAGGCGGAGATCAAGGACAAACCGCATGAGCTGGGACCGGGGACGGAAAGGTACGAGTTGGGAGATCGAGGAGAAGGAGGATGGCAGGGGAGGGTTGAACTGCCATGACCATTGGCTTTCATTGTGGTTGAAGGCTGGATGAGGTGTCCTGGGGTGGGCCGGTGAGATGGCAGTAGCAGTCTGGGTGGTGAAGCTATTGCCATCGTCGCTCTCATGAGATGGATTACTTCTTCTTGTCTGCTTCAAGACTCAGGCACATACTCGGGGATTTCGGGTCGCTTTTGGTGATGGTCATGCTTTTCTCCCGCCTCTCCCCATATGGCCACCACCAAAAGTGACCCGATACCCCCGAGTGACCTGCCATTTTGCGATACCATATTTGTAGAGCATGAGGACGGTGAGGTGAGAATCGGATATAATGATTGATGAGGACAAAGAGCACCAACCCAAAACAAATCAAGTCAACGAAAAGCAAGTGCCATCGGCCTCAGGGTCTGTTTTGTACCCCCGTACTCCGAAGTAAAGCTTTCGCTATGGCCTGTCTTCACGACGACGAGACTGATTGGGGAAAATGAAGCTATTCCCACACTGTGCCAAATGCACTCGACCACCAACAACAACACCAACGGATCACCACTCCTGTTGTTCTCCTCGCCATCGTTACAAAATCTGCATTTCGCTAACCCTCTTTTCTCTTAGATTTTTTTCCATCATGATGTTCCATTAGACATGCCCTGACATGGTCCACTCCGTTCTGATTCGGGAAGCGCTTGGGGCCGTCCATTCGTCGCCAACCACATCGCAAAGAACATGGGCTCGCATGGAGGATTTTTCAGATCTGTCTTGCTTGGCTTCAAATTAGGTACGTGTGATGCAAGGCGCGGGCCGAATGAAAAATAGTGGCTGCGAGGAATAGGATGAGGATCCATGATTTTCTGATGACTGGGAAGACAAGAGCTGAGAAAGTTGAGGATGAATAGAAGCCTTGCGCCCCCTCCCCTCCCCTCGGCTCTCGCTCGCTCCATCCCGGATGGCCAAATGGATCGCAAGTACGATTTTCCCTCTTTCTGCGCCGCTTTTTTTCTTCTCTCTCATTTCCTCCTCCACCTCTACAACGATTTTTGCGTCCTTGGTGCGATCTGCTTTCCTTCGCCATCCGTCAATTCCTCGACTTTTGAGCCAGTCCTTCTGGCGGCGCCTCTTGCGAAGAATCACCATGGAATTCTACTCACCACCGACGGCAACTGCGTCAACAACAGCGACAACAAGAGTCGCGACTTTGCTCTTCTTGTCTCTTTTTTTCGTTGGCGTAGATGAGACGGAAGTCCTTTTCCCAACGATTGATGATGGGGTGGATGTGCTAACCTCGGTGATACAATCGTTGTTTCTTGGATCAAATCCACTGCCGAACAACGACAATTGACGGTTGCTTGCGGATTCGATCTCTATTGGACTTATGTCCATCCCGAACAATTTGGATTTGACACACGTAAGTAGTCCATCAAATAGGTTTCTGGCTACAAAGATGGTAAGTGCGGCAACCCACGTGAGACACGATGATCATTTTAATTCCATCTCAATCCCTTTCCCACCGCAATGGAAGCCTACGGTTTTCTTTTCTGATAATATTGCTCCCAGTCATGACGTTTGATGATGTTCCCCGCCCTGTCGGATCGCAATCATTCACCATAAAGAACGTGGACTGTCTAAGTCCGATACCGAGGAACGGTATGTTTGACGCCGCAATTTGACGAGGCATAATGTCAATTGAGGTACGTAATATTTGTGGTTGTTTATAGCTGATTTCTATTTGCCGTTGTTGTCGTTGTTGGTGCTGGACAGTGAGTGAGTTGGTGAGGTTGACAACGGACGGGTCTTGGAGCCCGAGCCCGGGCCCGGCACGGAGGAGCTCATGCCGGGGTGTGAGTTTAGCGAGACCGGAGAGAAAGACACGGCAGCTGGCGTGGTGTCTGCCAAGCTCTGTCTGCACGGTCCAAGCAGTTGACTGCCGAGGGAAATAGGTACTCACGGTACTGCACTTGGGGCGTCGTTCACGAACAGGACGCGCTGCAAAAGGGGATGCCCAGAGATGCCGGTGTCTGATGTGCACAGATCGATGTAAAAAACCATCAGAGCTCAGGGGCAATCGAGAGTGAAAATGCTCGGCGAATGTCTGCTCAGGAGTTGCGACGGAAAAAGGAAGAAAGAGATGCCAAGTCGAGGGTTCAAGCCAGAGACGAGTAAAATGCGGGGGATGTTAGCCCCACTTTCGCTAGCGCTTGGGGCGGGTCCGCTATAAATTAGCGCGAGGTTCTCCGCAGATGCCCCGTCCGAGCAACGTCTGGGGAAGGAACCATGAATGACGGGAAATTGCAGTTTCTCAACGTTCCAAGATCAAACAGTTCCTTCCACGTTGGTGAGGTTTGGTTCCCTTCACTTGACACCGATAAACGAGTCCAGACTGTTGGAGTCTTGAGATTATCTTGCTGACACGAATCGGAAGGCATGGAAATGTCATGGTTGTTTCCTTCGAAGAACGCATTGTCATGGCGCAGCGTCATGTATTTGTCCTTGTCCTACCCTCAAAACTGATGCTGAGACAAGGACGGCACCTTCTCCCGTGGTCCACTCCAGGCATTTGTTCGAAGCATTCTTTCCGTCGCTTAATCAGAGTCGCTTGTTCTCTCCAAAGATGGCAGGCGCCGCACTGACACAGACACAGGCCCAGACATAACGAATCTGTGGCTTGGCTAGCGCAGACCCGACACTCTCACCCAGACCCCGGGCCCGGGGTCGCTGGCTCATGGCGGTGAAACGTCCGACTGCAAAACACGATCGATCACTCGTTGCTTTTCCCTCTTCAATTCGAGACCGAGGAAACCCAAGTGGGAAAAAGAAATGAGGACGGCAGATCGACGACAACTTCTTTAGCCATGGGTTGGTACGATGAAGCGAATTCTTCACTTTCTCTTCCCCGAGCCTTCCTTGTCACACTGCACATCCTTCTCGTCGTCATCTTTCTCAGCACCCATCTAATGGAGAAGCAGTCGGATGACAGAGCGCCCTACACCCTAGAGGTAGCCTCATGAGGTGCAGAACGAACTCTGTACACGGTGGCCCATTTCCGCCGAGTTATTCTTTCCAATCCGAACGTCTCGCGCAGATACGCACACTGAACAGTAGTGTGCTGTACACAATTCCCACAACACGGATATCGATAGATCAAGTGATGTCGATATATATCCAGATCAAACATGAGCCACTCCACAGACGACAACGACCGGTCCAGCCAGTCGCCGTGACCGGGTCATTGCCATCGTCTCTCAGGGGTCCCGGTCCGCAATACGGTTCTGGAGGCCATCTCCGCTCCGCATCCCCAACTTGGGAATTGGGAACCACAAACATGATGTTTGGCCGGTAGCGGGTTCCCATCCATACAACACCATCCAACTTGGTTCTCCAGTCGTTCGCAATTCGCTAGTCATGCGCAGACACACAACGCAACCCATTCATCCTAATTATCGACTGCACCCCAACCAAGTGGCATTACCGAGTCCCGGTCCCTACTCCTACCTCAAAACGTGCGGACCCTCCGCCTAAAGTGGTCAAGTGGCGTTCTGGAAGCTGGACCGCTGCTGGGTGGTCAGACCGGCGACTTTGCATCATGACCTGCCCTCGCTTGGGTATAGCTTTACCCTTCCAAAGGGTGTGACCAGGCGGCAGGGGACAAGGGGCTTGTCTATCTTAAACATGGCATGGCTCGCATGGTTCTCCAGGTCTCCATGTGGGCGCCAAGCAATTGCGCTTTGACATACATACCGAACTCAGGAACGTCTCGTTCTGTAACGAAATTGCTTGATGCTTCCCCAGACGATCATATACTCAGAACGCCGGTCACTGCTACCGTCAGCGTTCCACTGCAGAATCTCGCACATTGTCTGCAATTTCATCTATGACCGACAGTCTCCTCATAATCCGAGTGCTTTCCCTGTCCCTCCCGGAATTTGGTTTTCCTTTATCCCTTTTCTTTCCTCTTTCTTTTGAAATACCACGTCAATCCTGGATTCGGTATTGTTGACAAGCCCCCACTACCCTGCCATGAATGGACACATCCAAGACTAGGGCAATCGTGAAATTGAGGAGGGGGTCACTTGCGATGCTTTGAGAAGAACAACCATTCGGTTCTTCTGCTTTTCACCTTTCAGCCCCTTGTGGACGGTAACTCGACACTCACGCGGGTAGAGAGAAAGGTCCACCCTACCGACCCGTCAGTTCGGTTCCACGGGCCACCCAAAACTCCACTACCCCAGGTTTCAATTCGAAGGCGGCCAACTTCTTGACTATTCCATTCACTCGTGGTTGATTTACCTTCCCGTTGACCAGTCAACCACGTCTCAAATCCATCCAGCATTGACGATTTGGACGGACCTTGCATGCGGGCCTCTTGTCGTTCGACAGGTCAACCTCCCTGGGTACCTGATCCCGATCACAATCCCGACTCTCCCTCTGGCCACTGATGTATTTCTCCCCCTCAACAACTTAACAACAGACCGAGCAATACCGCATCACAACCACCGACAGGCACCATCACGATGGCCATCACCACGGAAGACACGGAGTCGATCGTCGTCATCGAGCGCGTCTGCTCCATCCTGTCGCTTCTGGGTGGCCTGTTCGTGATCATCAGCTTCTCTGTTTCGGAGGCTTTCCGACAGCGCGCTATCAACCGCATGGTTTTCTTTGCTACGTTCGGCAACATGTTGACTAACGTGGCCACACTGATGACAACGTCATTTACGGACGCTACCAACTCATTTGGATGTCAGCTTCAGGGGTTTCTGATTCAGGTGTGAGTATCTGTCTATGGGTTTCGAGATACCCCGCGGGAGGTGAGGGAAGAGGTTATCTGCTCTTCACTCCTCCTAGCCTCCAATTACAGAGACGAGATTGCTAACACTATCTGCTTCAACAACAGCTTCATGCAAGGCGATGCTTTCTGGGCTCTGGCAATGGCCATCAACGTGTATCTCACTTTCTACCACAAGTTCGACGGAAGAGCGCTCAGGAAAATGGAGATCCCGTACTTCCTCTTTTGCTACGGCGTTCCCTTCATCACCGGATTTACCTTCATCTTTGTCAGACAATACGGCGAAAGACCCTACGGCAACGCGATCCTCTGGTGCTGGTTGAGCAGTAAGTGGGAAGTCTACCGTATCGCCACGTTTTATGCGCCCGTTTGGTATGTTGAGTCCCTCTTAACCATCCAAACCTATACATAGGAAAGCTAACATGCCCTTCCATAGGCTTTGCATCATGCTAGCAACCGCCATCTACATCCGTGCCGGTCGCGACATCTACAAGAAGCGCCAAATCATGAACAAACTCGGCTCCAGCGGCTCCGAAGGCGGCACCCTCATCGACATGTTCGCTCCAGCATACAACTACAGGACCACCAAAGTCACCCAAACGACCGAGATCATCTCCCCTCCGTCGACCGCCAACGGCTACGGCGCCAACAAAGACGTTCCGTTCCCCCATACCCCAATCCGCCAAGCCGACGACGCCAAAGTTCGCGCGCAATGTTCCGTAACCGTGACCATTTCCGCCGACAACAACAACAACAACAACAACAACAACTACTCATCAAACAAGCGCAACTCCCAGACCAACAACAACACCGACCTCACCACCGATCATCATCCCAACGGCGGCGGTGGTATAACCGGCACAACAACCAACACCACCACCAACGAGCGGACCATCGTTCACATCTCAGCCGGCAACAACCCGGATCTCCCTCCCTCGGGAACAGCAGCCAATATGCAAGCCCAGGCCCAGCGCCGCCGCGTTCACGAGGCGCACAACGCCGTCTGGTCATACACCAAGTGCGCCATCCTCTTCTTTGCCGTGTTGCTCATCACCTGGATTCCTTCTTCCGGAAACCGCGTATACAGCATTCTAAACCACGGAGAAATCTCCAAACCTCTGTTCTTCGCTAGTGCGTTCGTCTTGCCGTTGCAGGGGTTCTGGAACGCCGTCATCTACGTGGTCACGTCATGGGCAGCGTGCAAGGAGTTGGGTGCCGGGGTAGGCGAGGTCTTTGAGTGGCTAAGGTACGGGTGTTTTGCCTGTGTGGGGGGGAGGAATAAGAAGGGAGGGGATGAGGATGAGGATGGCATTATCCTGGGAAGCGGGATGCCTGGAAGGAGAGGGGATCCCAATCGCAGGAGGTCGGGAGGTGGAGGAGGAGGATCGACGGCAAGTAGTTGGGCGGCAACGATGGCGAGGGCGAAGGCGCAGGATATGGAGATTGATACGACTAGTATGGAGGATCTGACGGGCAATGGGGCGAGGATGGAGAGGTTGTCGCCTGTTTGAGGAGGGAAGAGAAGGGGGGACAAAAGTCAGTCGCTTGTGCGTTTCATTGCTGTTGGGATATGAATCGTTGGCCTTTGATGACTGATCAAGGACGGAGGATAACGTGTATATCCTGTGCATATAGCGTTGGGAGTTTGGGTTCATGTTGGGTTTGCACTTTGCAGCTTTTGTGCTCTAGACCCGGAGCTCTTTCCGGCTGGGCGGTTATCCTTAGAGGTTTCTTTGCTGTTAGCGCGGGCGGACAACGTCTACTACTACGATAGCCAGCATACGATCGTTTTAATGAGAAAGAAGTATCCAATAAACAGCAAGCGGCGATGAAAGGTGCCTCTGATTGCCTGTTTCCACGATGTGAGAGGATACTTTGAAGTGGACCGTCCGTTAAGGAGCACGACCGCCATGCACCATCGTCCGGTTACCCCTCAGGAATTGCAAGACCGCGCTGCCACGTCCAACAAGCATCACAACTTGAACCGCTGCAAGGACCGATAAAGCTTCAAAGAAGTTGGCGAACCTTTTGGCCAGCCTGAGTGAGCCCTCAGCGTCTCGAGGCCAATAACATGGCGTCAGCTGTAGGGAGTAGTAGCTAGACTAAGGTAACTACAGTCCCCCCCCGCCCTCACTCACACGTGTGCCGCTCTTGGACAAACAGGAACAGTATTTTGTTGATCTGCTAGGATAGGCCTAGCGCAGCCCATACCGCGAAGGTGTGCGTGCGATTTGCTCACTTATAAAAAAAAACTAAGAGGAAAATACAAAAAGGGGGTAAAGTGACCAAAAAAAAGTGGTCCACCCCAGATTCGAACCGGCGGTTTCCTGATCCGTCATGATTTCACCCAAGTAGCTGTTTAGAACGAGCATATGGACCAGGCGTGTTACCACTTACACCAGCGGACCACGCAAAACAGTGCCAAGAACCTACCCTATATACCCGCTGGGACTTGGGATGAGGGTCGAGCACGCGAAGCAAAGGCGATTGAGTGAATGGGCATGGTCTCCTCATGTGATACCGACACCGTGCTCGTTATTTTGGCTTCATTTCGATCATCAAATCGTCCTTAGTCCCCAGCTGCGGTAAGTAAGAGTCCCACCATATTCAACGTAGGTACTTCGAGACGGGAGAGGTGATGATATATCGCCATGCCGTGGTTGGCAGAGATATGTAAGGTAGGGATGTTCTACATCGGTTTCTGTTAAATTGTGTCTTTGATCGTGTAACCGTCCTTTTTGTCCATGAATATTGGGGTGCATTGGGCACTTGCGGATCACTCTTCATATCTTGCTCGTGGGTATGGTGAGTGGCTGCTTTCAAGATGGTTATTTTGGACTTGATGACGAGACGTCCACTTGGACGCCATGCATGTTCCGCGTCAGAGACTGATCCAGATCCTACATGAGCATCGCTTTGGGCCTTCTTGGGGGCTAAGTTCCACGAAAGATGCATACGTGCCTGAATGTCCAGTGCCATCAAGGTGGAGAGCTCTTGTTGTTTGTAGACGAGTAGGAGACTGACAGAACAACGCACAGAGGTCGATGCTATGTATGTATGTAGTCGAAGTTGGGCATATGTTTGTCTCGTGTTAGTCCTGTCTAGGGGGCGTTGCGTCCGGTTACGGGCCCCGGGCGACACAGTGACATGAACCCAAGGCTCACCACGATGGGACTGTGTGGCGCATCCACGATTCATGAAACATTTCCATTGACCAGGCGGGCGGGAGACCGACATTCGGGGGCAGGATGGCGGATCTCGTCGGCTGTCGTAGTAATTGGTGGGAGAGGTCGTACTTGACATTCATGGCGTTCACGGAGCTAAGGCAAGTGAGGTTGGGCAATCATGGTAGTTGACGATGGCTTCAACTGGGACAAAGTATCCGCTGTTGATGCGGTTTCGGTGTGTTTCTGATCCGCATGACGATCTCTTATGTGTTTCCTAGGAGGTCAGTCAAAATTTGGGCTCCAAAAGTCTTGCTGACCATCTGAGCCACTTCCTGTGTTCGCTGGACGTTAGGAGACGTTGAAGATAGCCCTCAGAAGCAGCACCGCCCATTCGAAAAGATGCTGAAGGATTGTTCGTACTGGTAAAAGATACGTACCTGGAGCCCGGGCATGGCGGACAGTGGTAGATGTGTGGATGGGCGTTCATCGCATTTCCCTTAGCTATGTCGTTGCGGATGGACCAAGGGTGACAAGGAATACAAACGATTCTGCCGGGGACCCACCCGGGGTTAAGTCCCGAAGTGACGGGGAAACAGGACCCACCCGGCCCGAGATCCGACGCTAGGTGGGGCCAAATGCGGACTTGATCGACGCCTTGTGGGCCGGTATAACCCCGGTCAGCCCCAAAGCTCCATCGACAGGGACAACGTCAACAGCACACTTGCATGGTTAGGTAGATGTTCGGGTGTCGTTGTTTGTTCTATAATCTTCCAAACGTCAGCTGCATCAAAAAACCAGAAGGCCGATGGCCGGTGACAAGTCAGAATCGTGAACAGGCTGTTTTGATAGGGATGGTGATCAAGCCGATGGCCGGGATATAGCCCAGGCGTCTTGGAATGGCCCATCAGCATAGCAAAGACGGTCTTATTGGAACGGAACTGAGCCGGTCAGCTGTAAAAGACATGCTGATGGAAGTTTGGAAGCCCGAAAGTAGTCCGAACAGGTTGATGGGTGTCCGATGCCGCTGTTGTCGGGCTTCCCGTGATGGAAAATGGAGGGTTGGACCGCGAATGAAGCTGACTTGTCCACGGACTCTCGAACTGCCGCAGCCCCACAAATGCAGGCCTGGATCTCGTACATGTGCAATCTCTTCGATTGGGTGACTGTGCTTCAGCATTACGGTCCCGTGATGTCACTGTCGACATGCAATCTGAGAGCTGTCAAGGATGAATGTCGAGCTCTTGAGAGGGTATAGAAGTAGACAAGAGTCAATGAAGGACAAAATGATGGCTGTCTTGGATACACTTCTTTGACAATGATGTTCAACTGCAGTGACGAGCGAGAGGAGATTCAGAGACTGAAGCGAACACAGCGAACTTCGGAAGCCGTTTGCCCAGTCATTCCTCCCTCCGGACTGTCTCACAGATTTTGCTGACACAGAATGTTCGGCCAAGCTTCCATCGCGCCCTGCCACGGTTGGGCTGAAGCACAGCTGTACCTCCCAAAAGAACAGCGGCTGGCCAAGCCTGCAGGGACAGTTTCTTCAAATCATATGACGTGCTTTTGTTTTTCCTGGAACGGCAACGACGGAAGACGGGAATGGCGTTGAAAGGTTGCGGACGGGTGCATTCAGGTTCTTTCCCAACCGCTTTGTAACATGTCTTGGGAAAAGAGGCTTTGTTCCATGGTTAATTTGCCATACCTCTTCTCATCCTTCAGGACATCCCTCTTACGTCCTCATCGTCGGAATAGCCTCGAAATAGAGAAGACACTGCGGTCCTCAACCCTCAAAACTTGTGGGGGTGCTCTTCCCCTAACAGAACGAAGTTGCCGAACGCGGGGGGGTTGGGCCGGTGGAAAGAGTAAAGACAGGGGTCAAGTTGCAACTGGGGAAAGACCCACCCACCCACACTCACCCAGGCCACGAACCGCTGCACTGCGGGGCACGCCTGCCCTGTAAAAAAAAAACAACTGCAACGCATGGAAAATCCGACTGCAACTTTCCACTTTTCATTTTGACATTCAGAAGTCACGAACCTCCAGTCTCGGGCATCACAGTCTCGACCACATCAGCCATGGCAGGAGCGAGGCATCAACCAATTCCTGGCTCGTCGAGCTCTGAATCTCCGGGATAGCAGACATGCCCGCATTGTCGAAAACCATGTCCCTTCCAGTGTATAGGGGCATCCCCATTTCTTGTTCCGTCTTTATTGTTGTCAGGCACAGCAACAACATCAACCCCGGGAACCCCGTTGGAAACACTTTGGAAGCATGGAGGTTCAAGTTCTCGGCATCGAGGCCAAGCGACCCAAACCATGATCGAGGTACCGCGCAATGCTACACACATGCCGCCCAAGTGGGAGTTTGGAAACTGTCAACACAAGGCGGTGAGCTCGTTTATGCAATCCGTCTATTCTCCCGGATGACGCCCCCGCAAAATCACGTCAAGATGCCTGTTTTCCAAGACAGGCGAAAGAGGGAATGCTGTTCGGAGTCAAGAGGGTTGAATCGGTCAGCTGGCGGCCAAAAATGTGTTCCGATTTGGGATCCAGGTCTGGCGAATGCGGTATTCTCTATGTCGAGGTTGGGCTCGGATACTGTTTCCGTTGCACTGCCATCGACCTCGATGGAAGTCTTGAATGGTCAGTGGATATCCCCCTGGTTGTTGACCATGCTAGTTCCTTGGCCTGGGGTACCATGCTAGTCTAGATGCCACTCCTGGGGGCTCTGTTGTTGAACCCTTGACGACATCCCATCACCCTTGGCCCCAAAAGTCACAAAAGCCGCCCGAGATCACTTCAAATTTTGCAGTTTGAATCCCCTTCCACTGTTATCCTCTCTTGTCCATCATTGATCCCCCTCAGGGACATCTCAGAACGAAGTGTGCCAAGACCTGGTCATACCGCCTCACTTCTTCTCCCTCTCACATCCTTCACCTTCATCACATGCAACCAAGATGACCAGGAAAATACCAACTCTGATCTGCCCGACTCATGGCGGCGAGCGCTATGAACTCACCAACCCCACAGCCATGCCCAAGGCCGCTGGCTTCCTATGGAACCAAAAGATGATGATCCAGATCACCTGCCGTGGTTTTGCAACTGCTCAGTTCATGCAGCCCGAACCCGCAAAGTACGCCTACGCCCCCAATATCGAGGCCAAGACCTTCATGCAACCGGAGCCAAACTACTACGCCCACCATCCCGGCCGTTTTGTCTACATCAAGGACGAGGAGACCGGCCAGCTCTTCTCTGCTCCCTACGAACCTGTCCGCGCCCCACAGGACCGCTTCGTTTTCTCTGCCGGCAAGACTGATGTCTCTTGGGTCGTCGAGTCGATGGGGATCCGCGTCGAGATGACCATGGGCCTCCCCACTCACCATGTTGCCGAACTCTGGACCATCAAAGTCAAGAACCTTTCAAGCCGTCCTCGAAAACTCAGTGTGACCCCTTATTTCCCCATTGGCTACATGTCGTGGATGAACCAATCGGCCGAGTGGAACTATGACCTCAACGGGATCGTTGCCAGCTGCGTCACTCCCTACCAGAAGGCCGCCGACTACTTCAAGAACAAGTATCTCAAGGACAAGACCTACTTCCTCTGCGAGATTCCTCCTGATTCATGGGAGGCGAGTCAACAAGCCTTCGAAGGCGAGGGTGGCCTCCACAACCCCAGCGCCCTGCAAGACAGGAATCTCAGCGGCAGTGATGCGCGGTACGAGACTCCCACGGCAGCTGTGCAGTACAGGATTGCGCTTGACACGGACGAGCAACAAGAGTACCGGTTTCTCTTTGGCCCCGCCTACGATGAAGCCGAGATCGGAGCCATGCGATCCAAGTACCTGAGCAAGGAGGGTTTCGAACAGACTGCGGCTGACTATGCCGCATACATGGCTCGTGGCCGCGGGTGTCTCCGCGTCGAAACCCCGGATAAGGATCTCGACAACTTCATCAACAACTGGCTGCCCCGGCAGGTCTACTACCACGGTGATGTCAACCGCTTGACCACTGATCCTCAGACGCGCAACTACCTGCAAGACAACATGGGCATGAACTACATCAAGCCCGAAGTCTCCCGCAGGGCCTTCCTCACTGCTATTGCCCAGCAAGAAGCTACCGGCGCCATGCCTGACGGAATCCTTTTGGTCGAGGGTGCCGAGCTCAAGTACATCAACCAGGTACCTCACACTGATCACTGCGTATGGTTGCCAGTTACCTTGGAGGCGTACCTGAACGAGACTGGTGATTACAGCTTGCTGAAGGAGAAAGTGCCGAGTGCCAATGGCGATGAGTTCACCGTCTTTGAGCGCTTCTGCCGTGCTATGGACTGGCTACTCAAGTCTCGTGACCACCGTGGCCTGAGCTACATTGCCCAGGGTGACTGGTGTGATCCCATGAACATGGTGGGCTACAAGGGCAAGGGTGTTTCCGGCTGGCTCACACTGGCCACTGCCTTTTCTCTTAATATCTGGGCAAAGGTTTGCGATCATGAAGGCGAGGCCGACCTTGCCAAGCGCTTCCGTGAGGGCGCTGACGCGTGCAATGCTGCTGTCAATGAGCATCTATGGGATGGTGAATGGTTTGCCCGCGGCATTACTGACGACAATGTTGTCTTTGGCATCAAGGAGGACAAGGAAGGCCGCATCTGGTTGAATCCTCAATCCTGGTCCATACTCAGCGGTGCTGCCAGCCCTGAACAGATTGACAAGATGTTGCCCCAAATCGACTCACATCTCAACACACCGTATGGTATCCAGATGTTCGGTCCACCTTACACCAAGATGCGCGAGGATGTTGGCCGTGTAACGCAAAAGGCCATTGGCTCGGCTGAGAATGCCGCTGTTTACAACCACGCTGGCATCTTCTTTATTCACAGTCTGTACGAGCTTGGAGCGCAACAAGACAGAGCATTCACCCTTTTACGACAAATGCTCCCTGGTCCCACCGACGCCGACTATATCCAACGAGGCCAGCTGCCCATCTACATCCCCAACTACTACCGCGGTGCCTGGAAGGAGTTCCCACGTACAGCTGGCCGGTCCAGTCAGCTGTTCAACACCGGTACCATTTCTTGGGTTTACCGGTGCATTATCGAAGGCCTCTGTGGTTTGCGCGGCGATAGTGAAGGTCTGCTCATCCGGCCACAGCTACCGAGCTCTTGGAATAACATGAAGGTCACTCGCGAGTTCCGGGGCGCCACATTTAATGTCGACATTCGTCGTGGCAATATCAAGGAGGTGACTGTCAAGAATGGCGACAAGATCCTTCCCGAGCCTCACGTCAAGGATATTAAGCCAGGCCAGACGTACAATCTCACAGTGGTCATTCCGTAAGTAGACACTGGCTTGTGGTCTACAGTCGTCCGATATCTTGTGCTGATGCGACGTTGGAAAAGAAAACCAAAGGACAAGAAGGGGTCTCGGTTGAAGATCAGTTGGCGTAGCATTTTGGGTGGCTGTTTGTCTCCATGTCTGCATAAGGTGCCTTGGGGTTCTAGAAAATGATCCGTGAGGATACTCATTCGGGGAAGGGAAAATCGTTCTAGGCACCAGCTTTGTTGAGAGGTGATGGTGTCGTTGCTTACTGTTTGTAGCCAGCCCAAAAACAACAGCGATGGCGATTGATTGTATCCTTTACCTTACCAGGTTGTCAAAGCGAGCTTGCGGAACATTGCTGTCGATAGTGTTCAATGTGGGCGTTGAGATTACTCAGCCCAATATTGACTCCGAAATCCCACCGGAGTGCCGGCTTCAGCGCGGGTACGTCAAGCTTACTCATCACACCTTGACGGCCATGTATAAACAGACGAGCCCGAAGCTCATTTTGACAATCCAGACCAAGTCAACATCCAGCAACTAGCAGCGTTGATGGCAATTTTGTGATGTATGATGGGAACGGACCGCTTTGGGCCTCGGGGACGGATGGGAGAGGACAGCTGTTGACGTTCTCGAGGGAGGCGCCGTGGGTGACTGTTACTGGGAGCAATGGGCAGACGGTGTGGATTATTGGGAATTTGTAGGGGCGAGGGGGAGTCAGGTCGTGTGAAGAGGGAGGTTAAACTCCTCATTATCTAACCAGTTGCTCTTTGGACTATACTTGAATACCTGATCTTCCACCGTGAGATCTATTTTCTAGACAGGCAAGAGATTATCCAAACATGTGAATCCATCTGCGCTTTGCAAAGCCCCAAAGCACCTTGTCTTGCTCTATGGCAACCTCTAAGCGGCTTGATAATTCATGAAGTCAACGCCGTTTGCCATAGCTTCCTCGACGGACTTGTTGTAACGCGCTAGAGCACGATCGTAGTACTCTTTGACCTTCTCTTCAGGAAGATATGGGTTAGCAGCGTCCCTCGCTTCATCAGCGTCCATCCCTTCAAAAACGTCCATCAATTGAGGAGCGTCCATCGATTCAACAGTGTCCGTCATCTTGATAGACGGCTCACTCTCCCGGTATTGCTCGTGGCTCCCACCGAACGTTGGGTTCGCACCGAACGTTCGGACTCCCCAATAGTACACATGTGCCGTGATGTGGCAGACGTTAAAGAGGTTGTGCCCTTTGCACTGGAATTTCATGCTAGGACACGTCCCATATTAGCCTCGCTCAACGCCATTGAAAAGATGGTAGCGGTCAATAAAACATACTCCTTGAGGAAGTTCTGGTCAATTTTCCACCTAGCATGCGGGGTAAAATGAAATTGGACTTGGTAGTTATGATATCCAAAGTCGTGGCGCTGGCAAGCCGGCTTGAACGGGAAGCCGAGCGGGTTGTCCGCCACTTTGGTACACCCGTCCGATGACCAGTCCCACGTCAGCCGTCCGAGGCTGAAGTTCGCCTCGCGGTGCCGAATAAACGTGGGGAGATCCCACTGGAAGAGCATCCCCGCTGTGTACTTGCACCATTCGAGGGCATAGCCGGTGTTTGGGGGATTGCCCTTGACATTGGCGTCAAGTTCCCGCCGGTTCTTGAGTGGGAGGCCCGGGAGGGCGGTGGTGGCCAACATGAAGCTCATGAAGGCTGTGACCAGCAGCGAGAGGAAGGAGGAGGGTTTCATGGTGTCTGGTTGAGGAGTCCCCCTGGCTGTAGGGGAGGGGTCAATGGGAGAGGAAGAGGTTGAGAGATGGAGAGGACAAGTAGTCTAGCTCTGGAAGTGATGGGGAAACCCGGGGAATTTAATGTCGGCCACGGTCGAAAGGCGGCCTTGGTTGTCAATCCCGCAGCAAGCAAATGCATTGCGGACGACCGATGGGGAAGTTTCATCTCCGACTTCACACAAACAGCTGCATGCAAAGGGGCCGACATGTCCGGGCGGATGTGGTTGTGGTTCAAGGACTTCTGGAGAAAGTCTTGGTAGGTGCATAGCCTAACCTCCGGCTTTGGGGGCAGTGAGCGACTTGTACCGTAAAGACTTGAAACTGGGAATGTCAACTGAAGTCAATCGCTTTGCACTTGTCAGCAGGCAAAAGCACCTCACGACTGGGCTGCCAGACACCTTTAACCCTGCAGTGCCATTCTGACTTTCGCGTGTCTTGACGGTATTGCTTTGTCCCCGACCAGAATTGTTGGTGTTCGTACCTGCGTCCTGTGCAAATGTCGCGCCTGCATAAGATTTTTAGATTTTTTGGCAGGACATGGAAGGAGTAATCTTGGTGTCACTGCCATCTCATCCTGGTCGCCGATGCATACAACCATTTGACACATATGCTCTTGCCAACCGAAGAAAACCAAGAACATCTAGAGGTAAGTCATCATGCAGCGGGTGCAATTACGTTCCAAGATTGTTCTTACCCAAGAATCTTGACATCTGCAACAGCACCTTGTGTGAAGCAGGCTCGGCCAGCGTCCTACGTGGTCACTCACCGATAACGCACCCAAAATGTTGTTCTGCTGTCAACCAACCAGGTCAAAGAGACATTTGGGCTTTTTAGCAGGATAACAAACTTGTCTCATGCGTTTGTTTCCTTGATTGAACGCTTGAGTGTCTGCCATATTACCTTGCTGGATGTTGGTCGACGATTATCATTGGGTAACTTCGGTGTAATGCCCTGCCATCTTCATGCAGCTGTGTTCGTTTCTCAATTTGGTGGTCGAGGCCCGTCGAGCTTTCCACATCAATTTCGAGCTCAATTAGATTCTGTGGTTGCCATATTTCTTTTCTTTTGGGCCCCTTCCTTTATCTTTCTTCCTCGGCCGCGGCTGCCTTTCCTCACCACGAACCCACCACACCTCCGTCACATCATTGCTCTTATCAGTTCAGTTGTGTCTTAGCTACCAGGACCATGGTTACCATGGACGAGCTACCTGCGGAGATGATCCTTGCGATCACCGCTCATCAGGACTTACCCGACCTATGCTCGCTAGTCCGCGTGTGTCGTCGACTCTATTTCACTCTCAACTTGGAGATTTACAAGCGCGACGTCAAGACGGGTTCGCCACAGTCTCTCTTTTGGGCCGCCATGTTCGGTCTTTTGGGTACCCTGAAAATGTCCCACGCCGCCGGTGCTAATCTCGAGCAAGCCTGGGCATCTGACATGTGCATCTATCTGGACTCTGAGAGGAAATTGAAGAAGCGCTATACTAAATTCTTCAAGCATTCCCCAAAAACTTATAGCTCCCTCCTCAACGGAGAAAAGCTGCGCCCAAGGTGGGAAGGCACTCCTACCTTCTACGACTTCAACGACGACCACCCGTCCGCACCCAAGACAGCATCCAAAGATTGCCTAACGCCTTATGCCAACAACTTCCTGGATCGCCCTAAATTTGTCCAAGCCTGCAGGGGAAAACGTTTTTGGCCTCGATATTGGTGGCACGCGCTTGACTTGGCTGTACTATTCCGCCACGTCGACGTGATCCGGTATCTACTCAATAACGGCGTCAACATTGCCAAGTCCCACTCGCGTGGTCTCTGCAGTCGTGTGTGCTCATGCGCTGGATCACGGAAATTGCACATGTGTGGTCTCAATACCCTCTCCGCCAAACGGGTGCATAACCCGCTTACTTTGGCAGTTTGCGAGAGGGACTATGCAATCCAGAAGATACTGCTGGAACATCTGGGCTTGAAGAATATGGCGAGAGCTCTGACCTGGGAAGAAGTTCTTAGTCATGAATACCGAGCCGACAAGTTCAAGAAAGGCTCAGAGGAGGAAAAAGTTTTGTCGACGTTCACGACATGGATCGCCGAGGTACGCGAGGTACGTGCCTTGCTGTATCAAGCGCTAGGTCATTTGTGACGCTCTTTCGCTAACGTATGTATCAGCAGCATTAACTCGGTTTAGGAAATTGTCTGGTTGAACATGACCAAGAGGTGACCCGTCACCTTCCCTTATGCAACGAGCAACAACAGTTCTCCCGAACAGAACGATCGTACAAGAGGCACGCGATGAGGGTGGTTGCACGGTCATGCTGAAGTCCTGGCTTGGTATTCACATATCATTACGCCAATGGTTACGACTAAGTTATAAACGTACAATCCGTCTCCCATATCCCAGTGTTTCTCATATTTTCATCGAGAATCATCAAATCGTGTTATCCATCAATATCCAAATTGTATCGATATCCCTTCCGTCCGGTCATTTCTTCCTTGCATCCCATGAATCATTATCCAAGTCGCTTTCCCTGTGCTAACGTCTTTCACGGTAGCTTCAAGCTTCAAGATCACCCATCCGCCACCACATCACCCCCCACGCATGCTTCTACCTCGTCTCCCTCTCGCTTGTATACCTATAAACCCTCGGCGCCTCCCTCATCTCACTCTCGCCCGCCCCTACACTCCTCCCCCGAGACTCATGCCTCGACGCGCTCCTGTGCCTCGAATGATGTCTCGACGTATGACGATAGTGATGCACGTGCTTGGAACCAGATCTGTGCTTTGAATGGCGCCTCTTCTCCCTCTTGCAAGCGCCCGCAACCGCCCCGCATCCACACGAGCACAAGCTGGCACTGCTCACACTACTATCCGTCTCGCTCATGCCGCCGCCTCTCATTCCCGCAGCAGCGGCGCTGCTCCCATAGACACGTTCCGTCCTCCTCGTCGAGCGCGAAATATAAGCGGCACCACCGCCGCCGCCGCCGCCGCCGCCGGAGCCGGACGAGCCGGACGAGAGAACTTCCTCGTGGTAATAATGATCATCGCGGCGCTTCTTCTTGCCGCCGCCGCCGAGCCACCAGAAGAGAAGGAACAAAAGGATGAGGAAGGCGATGACGCCGATGACAATGCCGGCGATGGCGCCGCCCGACAGACCGCCGTCGTGGTCCGAGGTCGCGCCGGTTTGCTGGATGACGGTAGCGGTTGAGGCTGCAGAGGAGACCACGGAGGAAGCAGGGAAGACGGTGGTGGTAACGGTATCGGTCGCGGCAGGTCCTTGGGTGTAGATTACCGTGGGGTGCGCGGCCGAGACATAGTTGGGCGGCACGGAGCCGTAGTTGGGCGCGGGCGCAACGGAGCCATAGTATTGGCGGTCTTCGAGAACGGCGGCGGCGGTTGGGGCAGCTGTAGGTGCGGGGGCCACTGGCGACCGGGCTGCGAGCTGCTGGAGGTGGGAAAGGAGTTCGGCGGTGTCTAGGTGGGGAACCCGGAGGTTCAATGGAAATGGGGCCATTGTGTGATGTCTTTGGCTTTGTTGCTGGTCTTTTGGGACCCTTTGTTCTTTTTGTTCGGCGGAGGTTGCGCGGGTACCCGTTGTTGAAGTTCTAGTCGGGACTGTTCGGAGGCGAACGTGGTTTGGAGGTGTAGCGAGTGGCTGGTGTTGCTTTCTTTAGCCGCCGGGAATGCACACGCCCAGGAGATTCTCGAAACTCCGCTGGCAACTGCGCTGACAGAAATCGCAGGTTGCAAGTTTTGGTGTTTGGAGAAGAGAATTCACACAAGGGGAAAAAGTTCAAAAAAAAAAGGACCTGCAGATGCAAGGAGGACCTTTCTATCTCTTTTCCCTCCCACCAAGCCCGGTCAGGTACGTCAGGTAAGCACCCGCCAGCCATGCCAGCCATGCCAGGGCCCAGGAACCAAGTTGCTCGTGTTTTAGCATTGGTTGCATTCGGTCCCCTTCGAGGCAGGCTCTGTCGGTCTGGAGGCTGGACCTTTCAGCTCCCCTCGGCGTTCTCCCCCTTCGGCGTTCTTCGTAAACGGTGGTTGGGGATGACATCATTGAGGTTAGTGGACGGGAATCGTCGAATCGGACGTCGTGAATGGCCCCGGTGCGGTGCGGTGCCAAGTTTTGGCGCCCTTGTTGATAGCGGGCCGTTACAACGGGGATCGAATCATTTTAGGCGGTTGGCTGACCCACTATGGACCTCCTCCAGCCATCTGCATTTTTTGTCGACGACAGAGCCACAACACCATGTGCCGTGCTTCGGTCCGGGAGCGAGCGAGACGAGACGCAAAAGGGTTCTATATAAAGTACATGACGAAGATTAGCGCAGGGGAATAATGGCCTGGCGAGAAAAGGATTTTCGGCACGTACCTGGAAAAGTGTAAAAGTCATCGATGGTGATGCCGGTCATGGTGTCAATGACAACCCTCGCGAGACCCTGCCAAGCCGACAGCGCAGGAAAACAGGGCATCTACAACACGTGGAGGGCATGTCCAAACCATGCTTGGTATCAAGCACAACATCTCGCATTGGATTCTGGGAGCCGGCCATGATCAGTATGTATGTGCTAAAGAATCCCGGGGCGTCAAGGGTCATGGGAGGTTTGATACTGCACCTGGAAGTCACACAGCGTGCGGGACAGTTTCTCAAAGTCGACGACGACGCAAGGAACACGACACACAAAGCCACAAAACCCGAAAATTCGCTTCTCGTCACTACCACGGCTCCACGGCTGTTGAAAGAAGGGTTTGGCATAATGAGTTGACATTATAAGGAAATCTTTGAGTTGTTAAAATGACAGTGGGGGATGGTCTACAAACGAAGCGAGACCATTCAAAAATGCTGTAGGTAGCAGGTAATCCTTCTCCTTCTCCCTTGTTGGACCTTGAAGGCCCAAATTCTGCCCAGCAGTCCCAGCTACAAGGCGCCTCCTCCTTTTTAAAAACGAGTGTCTTTCGGTCCCTAGGTCATCTACCGTTAGCACAGCACCCCAGAACATCAAATTCCGGCTCAGGGCAAGGCACCTCACCTAAGGATAAACAATACTCTGCCCACCATACACCACACCATCATCAGCAAAGTCGTAATTAACATCCTCCACGATGCTGGTACTGCCGAGCGGCATATACGCGACCGCCGGTTGCTCAACATACTCGACATCCTGCTGAACAAACTCAGCATTGCCGCCATCGCAGCCGCACTCATCACAATCGCACTCCGCGACGTTATTGTTAACAATCATAGGCGGCATAGGCTTGGGAGGAGGGGGCGGGACGTTGTTGACAACAGTAGGCGGGAGGTTAGGTTGCGGGTTAGGAACAACATTATTCATAATGGTAGGAGGAGCCTGAGGAGGAGGAGACTGGATATCGTTGACGACCACTGGAGGCGGGCTCGGCATCTGAGCGGGGATCTCGTTGTAGATGACGGGAGCTGGGTTGGGCGGAGGCGGAGGCGGCACGTTGTTGACGTAGACGGGGGCTTCCTTGATGCTGTTCTCGTAGCAGCCGTCGCAGCCGTCGACATTATTCACGGGGTCGATACTGTTCACGCGGTTGAAGCCCATGCCGTAGGGGAACGCGTTGAATTGGTTGAAGCCGTAGCCGTAGCCGTAGGGGTAAGCGGCGAAGTTGTTGAAGGCGCGGTTGAAGCCGTAGCCGTAGCCGTAGCCGTAGGGAGCGGCGTTGAAACCGACGCCGATGGCGGGGCCGGGACCGCCAAAGCCACCGCCAAAGCCACCGCCGACAGCGTTGCGCCCAAAACCGCCGAAGCCACCGCCGACGGCGTTGCGCCCGACACCGCCGAAACCACCGCCGACGGCGTTGCGCCCAAAACCGCCGAAGCCACCGCCGATTGGGGCGGCTGAGGTGAGGCTGATGAAGAGGGTGAGGAGGGAGAGGATGGTGGTAGTGAGAGTGAACGTCATTTTCGCGTTGTGATTTCCAGCGAGGCGCTGGTAAAGTGAATGTGGGATCCTTTGTACGTAGTGATTGGTGACGGTAACGATAGTGTTTTGATGCTGAGGTAGCTCGTGGTTTGTCTGTCTGTCAAGACGTAGTGAGTGTTGTGAGTGTCGGATGAAAGGACTGTCAGTGAGAGTTGCGAAGTTGGTTGCAAACTCCTGAGATTGACAAAAAGAATGGCTTTCGTGAGTTTGGAGAGAACGGAGACAAAGCCCAACAGGATGCTGGCCGAAGTATTTACGTTCAAGTCAGACTGAGAATAACTTCGACAACACTCATATGTCACCCTGACAAACACGATGGCTGGCTTCATGACGTGCGCCATCATGGTGTTGTAGCAGTCTTTGTATGGTCGACCCTGTTACCAGCTTCGTGTTCAGTTGCAGGATGCTGAGGCGTTCGCAGATGCCTTACGCTTGAACACCGTCCGAACACTAGAGACGAACCGGTGGGTCATGGTTCCTCGCTGGTCGTAGGAGTTCAGTCGTGTAGTCCAGAACATCTATCCCAGAAGAAGCTGTCTGAGGGCCCTTCGCCGCCAGCATCATAGTCTTGGGGAATACCGTAAAAACTCGGGAGATCCGGATTTCAGGTCCGCAGGAAATTCCCTTTCTGGGCCACATATGTGTCGTATCCAAGCAGTCAGAAGCTGGGAATTTCCTGCGGACCTGAAATCCGGATCTCCCGAGTTTTTACGGTATCGTATCCAGTTCCATACGTAGAAAGGGCGTCATCATGTCGGTGCAGTGCCCCGAGTTCCTACACGAGACTCCAGTATCTGATTGCCGACATGAAGTTTTGATGACATCAATATCCGCTTCGTTGACGACCATAGCGGATAGCGGAGGTGCGTCACACAAACGTTGAAGGTCAAAGCGGATGAGGCAGTTAATATGGGCAAGGGTGGCTCCAAGTCCCGGTCGTGTTCTCCGTCCTCGACTACCCCCAAATCAGACAACACCAACTTGCACCATAAATCACAGCCATCAACCAGCCGAAAACTTTTTTCATATCCATCGTTGTTCCAACTGAGCTGAAGTCCTCATCAGCCTGACTAAAACATCCAGCAAAAGCCCAGCAAACGCCAAGATGGTCTTCACCTTCCCCGCCGACTTCGCCTCCAGCGACCCAAACTTCACCACCCTCTTCCGGCTCCTCGATGACTTCGACACCTACAGCCGCGAAGTCTCAGGCTCTCAAGACACGGTCCGTCCTTCTCGCATCCAACACGGATCAGGCGGCGGCGGCCGTTGGGGTCGTCACCGTCGTGGTCTCAACCCGCGCTTTGACATCCGTGAGACCAAGGATGCCTACGAGCTGTACGGCGAGGTTCCCGGTGCTGACAGAGAGGATATCCGTATCGAACTGACGGAGCCGAATACCCTCCTGATCTATGGGCGAATTGAGCGGGACTACGAACCTGCTCCTGGTGGAGAAGAGGAAAAGAAGGAAGAAGGTGGCGAGAAGGAGGATAAGGGAAAGGAGAAGGCCGAGGGCGAAGGCAGCACCGAGACGGAAGGGGAGAAAAAGACCGGAGGAAAGAAGGGTGGGAAGCCGAAAGACGAAGCGTTCGTTCGGTTCTTCTTGCGGGAACGTCTTGTTGGCGAATTTGCGCGCGAGTTTGCTTTCCCAGGGCCATTGCAGGAGTTTGATATTGATGCGACGCTCGAGAAGGGCATACTTAAGGTCGTGGCGCCAAAGGCGCAGGCGGGAAAGGGAAGGAAGATTGAGATCAAGTGATGGTAGTGGGATATGGATATTAGTTTGCTTTCCCAGGGATATTGCAGGAGTTTGATATTGAGGCGACGCTCGAGAAGGGCACAGTTAAGGTCCTGGCGCCGAAGCAGCAGCCGGCCAAGGGGAGAAAGATTGAGATCAAGTGATGGAAGTGGGATATGGAAATTAGTTCTTCGATACAAAAGCATATCAGCCCTTTTGGTCCCCGTCAAGAGGCCGTAACTTCAAGTACATCCCATTGTTGGGCTTGATTGTGATCACACCATCAGGCATGATGTCCTTTTCGTCCATCCCAAGCTCCCACTCAAAGGCGAGAACGAATGCGGCAAGCAAGCATCGAAGCTCAGCCTTTGCGAATCCTTGACCAATGCAGCTTCTTGGACCATGGAGGAACGTCATCTGGGCATAGTTGCTCGTTACTCCGCCGGTGTTGTTAGGCTTTAGCGTCAGTTGTTCCAACCGTTCCTCTCCAGTGTGCGTGCCCTCTTGATCAATCCATCTTTCCGGTACGAACCCTGTCGGGTCGCTAGGCCAATTGTCGGAATATCGATTGATGATCCAAGGGGAGATCATGATCTCTGTGCCCTTCTTGATCGGATGGCCTAGCACGGTCGTGTCGCAGACCGCTGTGCGGACAGTCATAGGCACCGTGGGGTACAGACGGAGGGTCTCGTTCATGACACCATTGAGATATGGGAGATGTTCGAGGATACTGGCAATGTCCTGACCAGGCGCAAAGTTGGGAAAGTCGGGTAAGGCTCGTCGAAGTTCGGATCGAAGAGTGGATTGCATTTCGCGGTCCTGAGCGAGTTTATAGGTAGCCCAGGTAAAGGCGGAAGAAGTCGTTTCATGGCTGTAATTTGTCAGTGAAAAGCCATGGGCGAGGACTATTGCAACGACTCACCCAGCTGCCAGAAAGGTTAGAAGCTGATCGACCAACTCGGCCTCGGAAAAGTTGTTGCTCTTGATAAGCAGGGACAGGATATCGAATTGGTCGTCTCCAAGCTTCTCAATTGCTGCTTTCTTGTCGCGAACAAGTTGGGCACATATCCTCCTGATATCGGTTGTCGTTCGGTTGAATCTCCTAGAAACCTCCCACGGGAACAAGTCGACAAATTTTCGAGAGAACGTTAGGGTCAGGAAGAAGTAGGCGAACTTTGCTGGCCCTGGCTCTAGCAGGTCGGCATAATTCTTGACCAGAGGGTGATCGGGCCTTTCGAGCACGTGAAAGTCACGACCAAAGGCAGCAATGCCAATGATGTCCAGGGTAACTTTGCCTGCCCAGGCATTGATCTCGATCCTCGAATCCTTGCTCTTCGTCTCCAGTTCCATGAGGTCCTCCTTGAGAGCGTTGTTCAACTCAATCGCCTTGTTCCACATTGTCGGGTAGAGCTCCTTGATATGACCAAACTTGAATGCCGGCTGGGTATTCTTGCGGAGGAATCTGTGTTGCTCGCCCTCGACAACAACCAGGCCATCGCCAAGAATTGGACGCAGAAAATTCCGAATTGTGTCATACTTGGCGAAGTCGTACGGGTGATGGACGAGTATGTCGGCAAGGGGCGCGGGCTTGGTAATCAGCATGGAAGTGCCAAATGCCCCTTGAAGAATGATGATGCCATCGTTGGGGGTGCGCTCGGCGAGTTCGAGGAGTAGCTGGCCAGGCGAAGCCTTTCCCCGAAAGCGAGCCAATACTCGCCAGAGGCTTATTACCTGTGGCGCTGGGAAGTTTGAAAGAGGGTGGAAGTAGACGGGGTACAGATAAAGCTTCCAGGCGAGAAAGAAGGCATAGTTTACTGCCAGGATCGCCAGGACAAGCGAGGTGGTAGAGAGGGGGAGAGCATCGCGGTAACTGGTTTTCTTGACGATAAGCACCTCGACCAGTGCTAGCAGAGTAACTCGTGCGAAATTGAACGGATTGCCGGTCGGCGCCATGGTTACGGTAGCGAAGGCTCGTTTGAATCGAGGTTCTTGAAGCTATCGCAAAGGCAAGAATCGGAGGGATGTGGTGTTGACGTTTTCGATGGGAACTGGCGCCCGGACTTGGGCTAGCCGAGGCATTCTTGGCATCTGATCGTCGACGAAGCAACGACAAACTGGTGATCTCATTGGTTCGCTCGCATTGGTTGCTCAGGGACGCCAGAGCTGGTTGACCAACAAACTTAATCGTTTGATTGAGTATCGTGGCTGACACGTGATGGGACGCGCAAGACGGGCTCGTTGAGGTCCTCGATATTGGATCGGAGGGACGGCGAGGGACCGGACGGTGGAGGCATTGCGGACGCTGACGGGGTGATTCCGTGGTATTGATTTTCTGCCGTCCGAAAGGAGGCGCGGTCAAGATACAGTTGCAAAGGGCGATGCCTGAAGACATTCGGTGTTCGATTTGAGAAAGATGTTTTGGCGGAGGAGGAAGTTGATGCACATCATCCCGCATTGTGCACGGGCCAGGCCTGTCAAACCCCACCAATCTTATCGGCCAAAGAGGTTCTCACGAACGTCATGCTTGGCATCAACACCAAAACTATTCTCTTCTTTCACCAGAGATTTTTGTCGCCATGCTTCCTTGATGGGAGCTGGTGGATAATGCGCGCTTGCTTGAGAATGTTTTGAAGTTTAGGCTAGGGAAGCATCGTACAGTTACAGGGGCTGAACCCGGTGTCGTCAACTGCAAAAGGCATCCGGGACGAATCCGATCGCATTGTCCACTTGCCCGCCATTCCACGCTCAAGCTTCTATTGCAAGGCCGAAGAACGACGATGGATGGAAGTATTAATTACCCATCTTTCACGATCTCCCGTTGTGGGTACCACGGAGGGTAGTAGACCTTTCGGCCCTGGCCGGGGCCGGGATGGATCCAAAATGGGGCATCGGACGGCCATGCTCCGAGCACTGGCGTCGTTTTTGCCGGCCGGTCGCCAAAGCCCCGAACCATCAACGAACAACTAGTCTGAATCTTTCACATTGAGATTATGATCTTTTCGAGATGCCCGTCAGATATTAATCCTCTTCCTCTTCGAACCTAAACCCACTCCTGGACGGCTCGACCTCCTTCCCCCTATCCCTTCCACATCAGCACCCTCCCTTTCTCTCTACCCCCCAGGCCAACCAGGCCACGTGCCCCAAAATGAAGTCCTTCACTACATGGACCTCCCTCATCCTGGGCCTATCAACCTCCCTCACCACCGCCGCCTCCCTCCAGCAAATCACCACCGACTTCGGTCCCAATCCAACCAACGTCGGCTTCTACATCTACGTCCCCGACACCCTCGCTTCAAAACCGGCCATCCTCGTCAACCCTCACTGGTGCCACGGCACCGCGCAAGCCGCCTACGCGGGCTCGCAGTACGCAACCTGGGCCAACACGCACGGGTACATCGTCATATACCCGAACTCGCCCAACGCGGCCGATCAGTGCTGGGATTTATCGTCCAAGGAGACGCTTACGCACGATGGCGGCGGTGATTCCCTGGGTATCGTGAGCATGGTCCGCTGGACGATCAAGAAGTATAATGCCGATGTGTCGCGGATTTTTGTCACGGGTGTTTCGAGCGGCGGGATGATGACGAATTTGCTGGTGGGGGCGTATCCGGATGTGTTCGCTGCCGGAAGTGCCTTTGCTGGTGTGCCGTTTGGGTGTTATGCGTACCCGGGAAATAACTCGGGGGTGTATGACTGGTGGAGTGATGATTGTGCTAAGGGACGGGTTACCCATACGGGCGCGGAGTGGAAGGCCATTGTCGAGGCGGCGTATCCGGGATACAACGGGTGGAGGCCGAAGTTCCAGACGTTCCATGGGACGGTGGATGAGACGGTGGATTATGTCAACTTTGGAGAGCAGGTGAAGCAGTGGACTTCTGTGTTGGGGCTGAGTGAGACGCCGACGAAAGCCACCGCCAACACGCCTGTTAATGGGTGGACAAAATATGACTATGGGACGGAAGGGAGGTTTGAGGCCTTCAGCGCGGCTGGTGTGAGCCATGGCATTCAGAATCAGGAGAGCACTGTGATGGCGTTCTTCCAGCTGAACTGCACTACTGGCTGCTTCTCTTGGGGACAAGGCGGCCAAGGGGGGTCCTTGCCATCGTTGTCAAGTTCATCAGCGAAGAGCTCTAGCATCACCACGGTGGGAGTGACGAGCTCGGTGAAAACAACCCTTACTACCACCAAGGTCATGTCAACTACAAAGGCAGCTGTGACGACGACAGCTGCAGCCGGCGGTCAGACTTTGTGGGGGCAGTGGTAAGTGTTTGACTTGTCTGTGATAACTATTAACAGATGGCTAACAAGTGGCTCGTCCAAATCCGAAGCGGCGGCAGTGGATATACCGGACCAACAGCTTGTGCGACAGGTACTTGCACCACGTATAACCCGTACTACGCCCAGGTAAGATTGCCGCCCCAAAGATTGGAGCTCTACACGATGTGGTCGAAGTTTCGCGGTTTGCTGACTACAAGCAGTGCACGCCAACATCGTGATTCTCGCCGTCGGATGTTGAAGCGGTGGTAGTGCATGACGGGTGTCATCCAGTGTCAACATGATGCTGTTTCGCTGTCCGTGAAATACTGAAGAACGGTCATTCCTATGGGTACGCTCTTGTCAGTCCGGAATCTTTGCAAGCTTGAAGAGCGCGGGGTAAACTCACTTCATCCCACCAAGTATCATATTCCCAATACACAACCCAACCTTTTGGCTTGACATATACCCAGCCCATCTTTTCGTAGTATTCTTCCGGCTGGTAGGGGATCCAACCGGTCATGCCGCGGTACATTGTTACCTCCTCCGGTGCAAGTGTTCTCGCCATTTTGCCCAAGCCCATTTTATCCAACAAGTACCTCTGAATGTCAAGATTACTGGTGCATGCAGCCAACATAAGGGGTTGATGTGTGGTATAGTTAGGACCGGGTACCGAGCTTAGCCCTCGCTCAACACACGAACGGAATGGACAAAGGCCAACGGAGCGTGACTTTAAGACGCTAACCTCTTTGTCCAGAAGATAAGAAATGATATGGGTGTGTGAGAAGACAGTGGCGAGATCCAAGGCATGCCAATAGTATCTTGGGCGTTTACCCTGTTCCCAGAAAGTGGGTTCTCGGATGTTGTCGAGAAAGATGTAAGATGAGTCTTTGGATGCTGTTTTTGGCTGATGGTGGTCACTGTAGTCTTTAGGCTCGTAGTCGACATACTGCTCGTAGTCATGCCAGTAATCGTAACTGTCATAAGTTTCATGATCATCCCAGCTGCTGTCGCCATCATACCCCACCTCGCCGTCGCCGTCGATGTCCCTTAATGTCTCTGGCCCAAATGCGACCATGATACTCTTCCAAAATCTGGTGTGCAGTGGGTTGAATAGCTGAGTGTAAGTTTCTGGCGTGTGCTGACATAGCTTCCGCCAAATTTGCTTCAAGCGGGCGATGCGGGTTTTGTCGAGTTTGTCAGCTGTTCGAAGGTCAGAGTCGTCGTTCTTCAACAAAGGCCGGCGAGAGGTCCAGGCCTGTTCCAGGTTGGCACCCGCAGCATGGGAGAGCTCAAGAGTTCGCAAGTTTCCGATCATTGCTGCCCAAAAGAGCGCTGTGGGTGAGCCGGTCTTGCAATCGAGCTTGTAGAGGACTGGGTTAAGGATGTCGTATAAGCGCCGGCTGACTCTGGCGAGTGACGCGAGATCTTGGAACGAGCCGAGATGGCGCGGGATCTCGTAGATCAGTTCGACTGGGAGTTTCTCCATGTTGTGTTTGGTGGTGAGCTGGGCTCTGGTCGATGCTCGCAGATTCCAAAAGATCGAGGGGCTGGCTGTAGAATGTGAACCGGAGAAACAAAGGATGGCAACCTCGGCGCTGTAGAGATCGGCTCTCGTTGGTTTCACAAGAGATGTAGAAAAAAGGCGTGAACGCAAGCAGTGGGATACTGGATGACTCGAGGAATTTTGCCTTTGACTTTTGCGGTCGCCAGAGAGAAATTGTGTGCGAGGGCAACGAAATAGGAGCCGGAGGCATTGGGAAGCCGGCAACAAATTCGTTAGGGCACGAGTCCTAAGGTACCTTCACTGTGGCACAAGAGGAAGGAACAATCTTCACTTCATGGAAGATCTTCGGCGCGTATGGAACATATATTGGAGGAAGGTACGCCTCACAGGTCGTTCTGGGCAAACAGAAACGGCATGCCCACGGCAGGAACTCGCATGTTGTCAACCGACACCAGGACGGGAGGAAAGTGCTGTTTACTCATGATAACGGGACGCGGACGGGACTTCCTCATCGACTGAGCTTGATTACGTGCTCGAACTGTTCTTATTGCGCTTTCCGACTTCCGACCTTTAGGTACTTGATGTTATTCCAAAACAACCCCAACCCATGAGACATGACTCGATAAGTTACCGGCAGTTTCGTTGACACCAATTCGTAAAACACACGCTGATCAATTGAGGGGGGAAAATGTAGACGCCTGGCCAAGTTGTCAACGTTTCCTGACTGTGATCCCCGGGACCCCAGAGCACAGCAAGCCAGAGAAACATACCAGTACCAAAAGGAGGACACTGACGATGAGCCGACGATTACCACTGTACAGTCCAATGCTGGTTTGTTTGTTAGGCCGTGTTCGTTCCCGCTGTATAGCTGTAGGGGAAAGCCAGTTTTGGTGGCTGTAAAGGTACAGTCATACAGCTGCTTTTTGTGTTCGGCTGGATTTCAGTAAAAATCTGCAAGTCGCTGCACTCAACTGCAACTACCTGCACTTACTCCAAATCCTCCATTTGACCAATCAGAAGGCTAGAATCCTTACCGCGATGTCCCAAATTTTAACATTTTTAAAGGTCCTCGACCCCTTGGTTAAAACGGTAAAAACCAGCACCACAGTGCAACACCCCCTATAAATATAGGGCATCGCCCCCCAAAAAGACAATTGATGAAGCTATTCCCAATTGAAATCTACTATTTGGGCGGCACAGTGTAAATCACAGTGTAAAAACTATTTTTCTTAACGATTGCATTACCGTACATGGTCCGCATGAATTCCTCTGCACGGTAATGTGAGCTTTCCCCTACAGCCATACAGCGGGAACGAACACGGCCTTAGCTTGGTACTCCTGGTAGACAGGAACACCTACAGTTTTGTCGTTGGGGTATTCGTTGGCCATATTCAGGTTAAAATCAAACAACAGCCGTCGCCCCTCCGGGTTCTCAAAATTAATCACGCCGCCCAAACGAATAACCTAGCACGACGCATCTGCAACGCATTCCAGCCGTGAACTTTCCGCAAAAAATCTTCCATATCCCGGCACTCATCAGGCTCCTTGCACGCTACCAGCCCGAGGAGAGTGTGGACAAGGTATTTGAAATCCGCATGGCCTGGTCGCCCTGGTGTCGCGAGGAGGAGCGTGCCGCGGTCGCACCCTTGGTCGGGAGACGCAAAGGAAATGTCTTTTTGGCGGCAGAGCCCACGCGATATTCCATGTTGGAATCTGACGCCGTTCGTCACCAAGTACCGAACGATTTCCTTGTGCCCAAAATAGACGGCGAGGTCAATGGGATGCCACCAGAACAGAGGGTGGCGTCGCGGGTCTCGGCGAAGGGGGTTCTCCCCCGCGACGTCCGGGTCGTCGTGTCTTTCGAGCGCGAGTTTCAGGCTAAAGAAGTCATTGCGCCAGGTGTATCTAGAGTCTTGGGAGGCCGTCTTGAGGAGCGGCTGCCCGGCTTCGTCCTTATCTTCGGGCCAAAAATGGTCTTCTTCGGAGTTAGGGGCTTCTTCAAGTTCGTAGGGCTCTTCCCATGGGCCTTCGTCTACCACCCATTCCGTGTCGCTTTCTTCATCGTTTTGCTCCTCTTCGACCGGCTCCTCGGGCGCTTGGTCAGGCGGGGTTTGGTCCCATTCGTTGGTGAAGTCCTCTGGGACCACGTCAGGGATCTCAGGCCAGCCATCATTGGTTGCCTCGTCCTGGCTCCCATCACTGCTGTCTTTGTCGTCTGTCAATCTGAGTGCAACTTTTTGGTAGAACTCCGGGCTGTGGCGGTACGGGTTGGGCGAAAGCTCTCGGAGCGGCTTCTTTGATGCCCAGGTCTGGTTGAGTGCCGCCCCGGCTTCATGAACCAACTTGAGCGTTTCCAAGCTACCGACCTGGCAGGCCCAGAACAAGGCACACGGGCTTCCACTGCGTACATCCAGCTTGTAGAGCAAGGGGTTCAAGACGCGGTGAAACCACTTGTTGGTCCTGGCTAGGCTTTCCAAGTCAGCGAAGGAGTGACAGGACTCGGCGATCTGAAGTAGCGTTTCCACGGGAAGGCTTTCTAGAGTCCATGGTACTTTGGATGTCTGTTGGAGTGCCATGGTAGTCGATTTCCACGGGAGTTCGTTTTGGTGGAGGCTGTGGCCATAAGCCAGGGGTAGGAACTGTGTGGTAGATGATGCTGTATAAAGGTACTGATGATGATTGCGTATGGATAGAGCGAGAAGAAAGACAGAAAGAGTTGTATCAGGGTGTGAAAGTAGTTAAATGCTGTTTAGCAAATGCTGTGTGGTGATTCAGAGTCGAGCGAATGGATGTTCTGTATCAGATGAGGAGCTTGGGAGCATGTTATGTACCTCTAGTGTTCATCTTTGTAGGATGGCAGTGAGCGGAGGCTAGGCCTGGAGAAAGCACGAACGAAGCTACCCTTACTGTTAGGCTCTTGCATTCCCTTTGAAAGAGGTCAACTGCGGACTGTTCACGGTAACTTCTGGCATCCTGTGTGGAAGGAAAGAGGGAAATATCATGACTGAGTAGGAGTTTGGGAAGGGGACCTATGTCCAGTCCACGATCCATATCCGTCAATTATCATACAACTCCAGCTTCCTTCCTCGACTTCCACTGTCAAGTTTATGATACTCATCTCTGAAAACGTAGCCTCCTCCCCCGGATCTAGCAAGTCATTTTTCAGCTGCTGGCTTCGCCCGGGTGTAAAAGCCACGGGAGATTGCTAACCTCAATCCTCATCCATTTTGAAAATTTCAGACTTTGAAGGATCCTCCTTGGTGATTCAATAAAGATCGTTGATACTCGTCAGAGTCACTGGGTGAAGTGTCTGCCGCGTTGGAACATGGAACAGCTTCTGGCTTGATCCCGATTGCCAATCTGGACTGCCTTTGATGTCCGGCCACCGATGCGTGGAGAAGTTGGGACAGGGCCATCATTTACCAAAACGGCAATTGCGATGTGCAAGAGTTAGTGTGGTACGTACCTGAGTGCTCATACACTGCCAAGACTGTTAATACTGCGCTTCGTCAGCGCTATTCTAGCACACACACAGCGAGGTCCACTAACAGCAGGCGGAATTAGTTATTACAGACACTAACAAGTTCAAATGCGGATAGTGACGCCGCCTTCGCTACCTAGACTAGAACTAGTATGGCACCGACCCTACTGTGCGACTTCCACTTTCTGCAGGCCTCTTTCTTCCACCATGATGTTCAAATAGTGACAACAAACACCAAGACAAACAAAAGGTACGTAAAGATCCATGAATGCTGATACCGGACGCCAGAAATTGCAGCGCATTTACTAACGGACTGACAGCCCAACACCGCTATTGCCATTTCTCCTCCCGACACGCCGACAGCGATAAACATGGCACCATTGCCCCCTGCACAATCTCCTGGCCATGCGGCAGATGGATCCAGCAATTGGCATCGATAAACGGATACATCTTGCCCGGGCCTTGGTCCTTGGTCATGCGAACCACCTTGTGTCGCCCATCTTCGCTCGCCGTCACCCGTCCGTGTCGGAAACAGTCCAGACAAAGCGGTCCGCAGTCGTTACCCATCGATGCCTCGACCGGTGCTCCCGCGTCCATGTTCGGTTCCGATTCCTGCCTCGTCGAACATCGCAGTTCCAACGCCGTCAGAAGCAGGTCGTCCAGCTTCTCTCCTCGGACAAACTGGAGGTACGGCACGATCAAGAACCGGAAACAAGCCGCCATCGCACAAGGGTCTCCCGGAAGCCCAAAGAAGGATACAAGTCCATTGTTGGGTGCGTTCGATTCGAGCGACGCAAACATGGCTGTGGCTCCCGGTCGCATGGCCACCCCGTGGAAGTGGACTTGCCCTCCCAGCTTCTCGATCACGGATCTGACAAAGCCCGACCTGCCGGGCGTGGCTGCCCCTGTCGTGACCAGAATATCGAACTTGTCCGTCGCCATCGTCTCGCGTAGTGCCTTTTCCAGCGCCGCCGGTTCGTCGTCAGGCAGCAAGCCCAGAAAATGCGGCTCTGCTCCATATTCCTTCAAAGCTGCCATCAGGTAAGGCCCATCAGCATCATATGTATATTGGGTGTCGGTCCTCTTGGTTGCAATCGTTCCGTTGACATCGCTCCGCACGATTTCTCTGCCAGTTGACCACACCCCAACCCGAATCAGCGGCTCAACAGCGACCTCTTTGATGCCGACCGACGCCAGCGGCAACACATAGCTTGACCGTATCTTTGTCCCCGCCCTTATGAGCCTGTCCCCCTTCCCGATATCTGCTCCAGCCCGCCGGCGATTGGCATTGTAAGTAACCGGCTTGGTAAGCACGATGAACCTGTTGCCTAACTGCGGATCCGCCTTTGGCACCTCCGACAGCGACACTTCGCGGACGTCTGTTGCCCAAGCGCATGCGTCCATGTGTATCAAGCGTTCGGTGGCCGTGTCGGGAAATCTGGCGCCGACCATGATTTCGTAGCACTGGAGAACGCCATCGGGTCCCCTACAGGGCGGCGTGGGTGGTGGTTTGTCGCCTGGCATGATGGTTCCTGCCACGCGAAAGTAGATGGGGTTCGTGGGCGAGGCGTTGATGGTGGCTGAGGATATCATTGCAAATCCGTCGGCAGCGGCCGTATCGAAGGCTGGTGTTGAGTCGGGGCTCAGAATGTCCTTGGCCGCTGTCCGCCCGACCGAGTCTTCGAGTCGAACGAGCTCCTCCGTCCTTGTTCTGCGTCTGGACATATCGTAGGCCGCCTTTTGCAATATCTGCAACGCAGCTTGGTACTGCATTGCCATTGTCGTGAGGGGCGTTGTATGCATTTTGGGCTTGGTTCTTGTCGAGTACTGGCATGCTCATGACGGACAGTTGAGAGTTCGACTGGGGAGCATGGATAAATAGTTGAGGTTGTCAGGATGACGTCGATGAGGAGCCTCTCGAGTTGCTCCCAGGCTGTCTGGGCAGTCGGGGCCACCTGCACGGTTCTCCAACGAGAGCCTGCATCTCCGCGCTTGGCTTTCTGATACGGGCATTGGCGTAACTTTCGAGATTTTCTTAAAGCAATATCCTGTCTTCCAAGCTATAGTCTAGAAATGATAGAATGTTTACAGTGATACACTATAAAAACCAAACCAAACGCTCATCCGCCGTCAGGACCATCTCCTGTCCGAAGAATACAGCCTGCATATGCCTCAAGTGAAGTTACAAGATCTTTTGTCCACCGACTCGCTGTCGGATTATTAGTGTCCAATCTGTTCGCTTGTCCTCTTCAACCCTTTCCACGTTAATTTCCCGTATGCATCGTGGTCTCTTTGTAAGTAGGCAGCTCAGTCGGCTTTGTAGCCTTTTGATATGTAGGCGGCACCTCCACGGATCCCGTGGTTGAAGGCTGATCCCTCACAACGCCTTCCGTCTGGGCCGTCTGGCTTCCCACGCCAGCGACGCCGCGGTTATCCCCCGGCTCCCGAGCAAGTATCTCGTGCGTATCCCAACAGTTCTTGAAGCAGCACGTGTCGCACGTACACACATCGGCGCACCACTTCCACCCGGCGGGGGTGCACCACTCCTTCACAATCATATCCACAAGTTCCCACAGCAGAACAAGAGGCCAAAGCAGCCCTTTGAGCACGGCCCAGAGAATGCGGCCGGTGAATTTCGTGCGCGGCGCCACCACCGGCTCTCTTTCCTCGGGGGTTTCCCTCTTTTTGACCATGACCCGGGTTATCAATGTCATAAAGTAGATGAGCGCTACCATAAACCAGATTGAGCCGGCCACAATCCAGATAACTGTCTTGACATCGTCGGAGCCGCCTGAAGAGGTGGAAGTTGACGTCGTGGTTGATGAGGAGGCCATCAAGGCTGGCGTCATGACAGACACATATGCGGCCATCGTCTTAGTGGTTTGTTGATTTGTTTTGTTATGCTTGTGTCGGGTGATGAAGGTGGATGAGGAGTTGGGATCTGATGGGGAGAATTCCAGGTTAGCACGGTTTCTGATGGTGTGGAAAGGAAATAATATTGTGGGATGGAAACCTACGACAGAAGAGGTGGTTGATGTGATGCAAATAATGATTTTGATTGCTGGTATCTGTCTCCGACAGGTTGGGGTGTTGATGAAAGCTATTGATGGGTGATGGTTGATGTTTCGAAGGTTGGACTCAAGAAGGGGTAATGAATAGAAGAAAGGAGCAAAAAACTCGGAATATAAACCCCTCTTCCTAGAATTTTTCTTTTGCGTGGTCCTGCACGAGCGAAGCTCACTTCCCCTCCAGGAGGTCCACGGTGCAGTTTTCCGCGGCAGGTTTGAGGAGCAAACTGAAGCACAACTGATGTCAATAATCTTTCATCGAACCCGAGTTGACACACAACAAGCAAGGATGGTCCGTTGTACGATGAACCTACAATTCAACGACATGGACAAGGGTAGTAGCGAATGCAATAAGCTAAACAATGCCAAGATCTGGCGATAGCTTCATTGTCGTCATCCGCTTTAGGTATCTAGATGGAATCCAAAAGAAAACAATGGCAGACAGACAAACCTCTTCCAATGGCCCTGTCGCCGCCGCGGCCCTTTCGCATCACCATCACCCATCCCGTTCTTTCCGACCACCCCAGCCTTTCATCAACGACATCAGAAGAAAGTACCAGTAAAGGCACTCTTAACCGCCTGCGCGACCAACTTCTGGATCTGCACACCCGGATGGTAATTGTTAAACCACAAGCAGCTCACGCCGTCCTCGTTGTAGCACGTAGCATCCGGCGCGCCATACGCCGTCGGGTTCTTGATCGCCGTCTCAAAGGGCGCCACGGTATCGACAACCTTGCCGGTGGCATCGCAGTTGACCTCGAGGAAGGCCTCCAGCCTGGAGGCCAGGAGGGAGTTGTACTTGGCGATGGCGACCTTTTGGGTAGCGACGGTGGTGGCACCCTCGCCGATCATGAGTGGGGTGTAGTAGATGGCTGTTGTCACGATGATTTGTTAGTAACTGACTGATTTCAATCAGGAAAGAAAGAAAGAAAGGAAAAGAAAACTCACGAGCAGCACCCAAAAGCGCAAAGTTCCTCGCCCCCGCATCATACAACACCTGCAACCGTCCAAAATAACTATCCATGATCTGTCCATACAACGCATTCATCTCCGACTCGCCCAACCACCAACTATTGCCCACATCATTCACCCCGATCCAGACCGCCACCAGACTATTCTCACTGTTCCACGGCGCATAAGCCGGACGGCTGGCAATGCTCCCGCTGAACTGGGCGACCTGGTCCACGAAGCTGAGCACGGTGGGCGCGAACGGCGTGACGAGCGAGGCGTTGGTGGTGGCGCCTCCCGAAGCGAAGTTGTAGGAGAGCGTGAGCGAGGTGTTGAGCTGAGAGGCCAGGAAGCCGACCCAGTTGAGCCCGCCTGAGGCGGTCCAACCCGGAAGAGCAGGGTTGCCGAGAGGGTTGGAGGACGAGGGCTTGGAGCCGTTGATGTCGAAGCCGGTTTGAGAGTAGGAGTCGCCGAAGGAGATGAAGTATTTTGCGGCGGTGGCGGAGGGGGCGGGCACGGAGCTGGAACTAGTAGACTTGATGCTGGTGCTGGACGACTTGATGGAGGTTGAGAAGGTCGAGCTGCTGCTGCTGGCCTTGCTGGTGGTCGTCGGGGTGGCGGAGACGGTAACGGGCTTGGTGCTGGTGGTGATGACCGCGGCGGAGGTGGGCTTGGGAACACATTGGTCTGGAGGTTGTTGGTCAGTCATTGTGACGGCTTGAGGAACTGAAGACTGGCCGAGTTGGAGGCGTCACCTACAGTAATAGTCGTTATACGACGTGCAAGTAGCTACCGAAATGCAAGCCGAGCCGGCAGACTGCCATCCGATACCACCACATTGTCCCCACAGGGGAATATCAGCAGCGGCAGCTAGCGCTGGGGCTAGAGCCATGAGGCCGAGTTTGAGAGCTGCCATGGTGGATCGTGGAGTTGGTCCTGGGGAGAGAATAGCACACAGGATGATCGACAGGTCAAAAGACAACAGAGACCCGAGAGGTCATCGTCAAGATATACATTATTGCACATGCATCACAGATCTGGACCGGAACACCGGGTATGGGACTCCTCTATTCGCTAAGCCAAGATGGTGTAAGATGATTGGCGGAGTAATAGAAGACAGGGGTCTGAGTGGACCATACAACCATTCGGGAATGCAGGAACGCGGAGGGAGAGGTTGCGTTCGACCGCCGACTGGCCAGCCAGGAATCCCTACCCGAACAGCCGCCGTTAGAAGTCCGTGGAGACTCATCTGGGAATGGACTCGCCTCCTTCCCTGTTTGTGCCTAGCCCATAGGGTCATATTGTATTCCGATGCCAAGGCGTGGAGTCTGGTCGAAGCACGATGTCAGATGTGATGCTGCCCATAATCCTGGACCGTGATATCGTGATGTTGAGATGGCGTGGATGACGACGCAGACTGGATGAAAGAAGACAAAGGCCGGACGAAACGCTCTATTAGGGGTATATGGACGAAAAACAGACAAGGACCCTCCTGATGGAAAACAGAACACCAAATCCACACGATACCACCCATCCTTTATCAGTCATCACAGACTGTCTCCTTCCATATCGGAAGCAAAAAGAACACCACAGTCGCCAAAGACGAAAATATCGTTCCACCCACCATACTCTGCACCACAATCTTCCTCTGCAACCTCCTCAGACTCCGTTCCTGCACCTTCAACCTCTTGTCAAAGATCATCATCCTGCCTACCCTTTGTCTTACAGACCTCCTCTTCTTCTCCTTTCCTTCCTCATTTTCGTCCTGTCCACCACTCATCTCTACCCATTCCGCCTTCTCCCCATCATTCAACCTCTCCCACGGCAACCTCTGCCTCCTCGAGAACAGCAACAAAAAGAAACAACTACCCCTCAGCCCGCTCAACACCAAACTCATCCCCACCACCCAAAACCCAAACCCGTCGAAACTCTCCCATCTGCTCCTCGCGCCCCTGCCTTCCGTGAACGCCCTGACCAGAACCACCAGGAAGCCCAACGCCAGCGACACGAAACCCAGGAAAGTCGCAAAGCAGATGGTCTCAAACGTCCCGTTGCTCACCCCCAGCCTGACAAAGTTGCGGTGCGAGCACGAGTGAAGCAAATGGTAGACGTGATCGGCGATCGGCTTGAGAATTTTCGGATCCGGAAGGGCGCCCTGGGGTGTAGCGGCAAGGGCGTCGAGAGCAGAACGACGGAGGGACATGGGGATGTTGAGTTCTTTTGGCGACGATGGCAGGAGGAAGAGGGTGATGATGGTTTGGATTTCGGAGGGGGGGATGGGGCCCGGTTGAGGGGCGAGGAGGCCGAGTGTTGCCGACTTGTTGGCCGGGTCGGAGGGGTCGGGGGTCGGATCGCTGGCGAGGACGGCGGTTCGGCTGTTGTTGAAATTGTTGAAGAAGGTTGTCGTCGGGAAGGCGAGGTTAGATGATGGGGCGCAGGGACCGCATGGACGGCAGAATGGGTGGGCGACGCTGGCGGCGCATGGGGCAGAGGTGGCGATGAGCATGGATATGCGATGGAGAGTTCCTCCCGCTGTTGCGGCTGTTGTTTGTTAGCAACTGGCCGAGTTCTCAAACTAACGACCCGGGCTCCTGCAAAGTGCACTGTGTGGAGGATCATGTTCGTTCACATGGCGCTTAACTTACCCTTCTCAGAATCTCCATCTCCTTCGCCATCACTGGGCTGATAGTGGCTCTTCTTGAAGACAGACGACGATACGCTTCCGCTTTCCGACGCCGTCTTGGCCAGGCCGTCGAAATCTTTCTCGTAGCGGGAGGCAAGACCTTTGTTGTAGGACTCTTCATAGTTCTTGAACCAGATATAGAACTCGAGATTCTCGGATGAAAACTCGATGTACTTGAGATACATATAAAAGTCGTATAGTGACATTGGACTACCTGTCAATACCACCTTGTCAGCATATCATCCAACTGATGCAACTCTTGGATGTCCACTTACATGTCTTGTTCCGAAGTATACGCTCAAGTCGTAGTCGACTCGGTATCATTCCCTCCCTTCCCGCATCTGGACTTGGCGGCCTCTTTCCAGAGCTGGCATTGTTGGCGTATTCCTTGAAGTTCCTATACTCCGGCTTTTTGTACCAGACCAGCCATCCCGGTAACTGCATGATCGACCCGGATAATCGCTATATCTCCAACATGAATCGTCTCGCGGTTTTGGTTCTCGGCCGTGAAGGAAAGAGATAGATGAATGGGAATCAAGGATTCGAAAGTGAAAAACAGTCCTGGGGGTTATGGGGGGGCGAACTAGCTTTGTATTAGGCTCCTTGCACAGACAATAGTAGGTCAGCAGGCTTGCTTCAGTTGGTCGGTTAGTTCAGCCAGCTTGGCAAAGGGCTGAATAGGACCGTGCTTTGACCTTGCTTGGTTTTAATGGCTTTGATCATACCACCGCCATGCTGGAAACCTAAAACAAGCAAATACGTAGATCGGGTTAGGCGGTATCCGGGCGTCCAGACAAAGGGCGGACGCCACCAGGTACTCCCGTTGGTTGATGGTGTTCACGATCTCTCAAAGGTATTCGCGAAGAACAAGCAAGATAAGGCAGGGCCAAGCTGACCATAAGAGGTCTGTTAACATCCTTTCAGCTGCTCCACACCGGACGTTCGTTATCGAAGACTTGATCGACCTGGACAAGGGTGAGGGGCGCCACGCGACGTATGTTCGGACCGTCATTCAATAAGAACATGTGGCTCGCCATGCTCTTTGCCCGTTGCATGCCAGCCCTTGCTTGTTTGCACCTCGCCCAGTAAAATGTTTGCGTGGCCCCCAAACCTCCCGTGTTCATCTCAATCTGAGGCTCATCCCAAATCGTTCATTTTACATTCTTGCGGCTTGCCAGGTGGTTGGCTCTCCAGTGCTCCCTTACAGTGGTCGGTACACGTGTAGGCATCCTCTTTGCTTCTGGAAGTTGCCGATCACCTCGCTATTCCCGCTGGGCCAACTCACCGGAATCTCACCGAATCCAGCTTGGCCAAGACAGGACGATCAGGATCAATGCGCAGAAAATCGACCTACAGTAGAAACCCCTGTTAACGCAAAGACTATCTATTGCAAATCCCCCCCTTTTGCAAAGACTTTAGCCTGCCTGCATTCCCTCTGGTGGGCGGGATTGCAAACTGCAATTGCAATGGTGACGGCCCGGATTTTGCCTTAACAGGGGCCTAATTTTGGTGAGACGGGCAGACTTATACCCCTCTACCGGGGGTCCGGTCGCTCCAGAAGACCCATTTTTAGGCCCCGCGGTGGCCTTCCAATGGCCAGAAGGTAGAGTATGGTCTGTGCGCAGGGTCCTGCTTTTGCAAACCCCCCTCTTTTGCAAAAGATTTTGGCCGCCGGAATTAGTTGCATTAACAGGGGTTTCTACTGTATCAGGGAGCATGGTGGCGTTATTGGTTTAACTTGAAGCGATAATTCCCTGCATGATGGCACGAATTTGGTGTCCATGCGGGATGCCGAGATCGAAACGAGGTGGAGGAGCTGAACAGAAGCTATCGATGTTCTGGGACTAGCCAGGGGTTTTCGCTTCTCGGTAACATCCATGCCTGTAGGGCCAGTGGAGTCCACGCTGCCCTGGCGAACAAAGAAGACGACGCTTTGACATTCGGAATCGCTTGTCGAGAAAGAATGAGAGTAATCGCTTGTCGAGAGGAATGAGAGTGGATATTGTCAGGTCAAGGGAATTGGAAGAGAAGACCGTTGATCAGCTCGGAACCATTACGGTGGTGGCTTGTAGGCTTCGGAATGGAAAGGGGAATACGCTAACCGATGTCTGATGGCGCCAGCGCTTTGCTTTGTCTCGGCACGGAGAATTGTTCCGTGTGTTTGTCTCACTTCATTGTTGCTTTTCTTTTCATCGACAATATCTTTTAACGTCTTTCTCGATTCTCTCTTCGCCGTCTTTGTTTCTTTCCTCTCTTTCTCTTAGCGAACGCAAATGGATCATATGCTCCCACCTACGATCGTCGTCCAATTCAAGCCTCCGACTTGCTCGGATCAAGAGCATATGTCTTTAACCAGGACAGAAGATGGGGCTCAACTTACCTAGAGCCAGATCATTCTTCTGGTTCGGTGAGTGGTGATGGGAACGAAGAAATGAGGGGAAGCTGAATGTCTCATGGACACCCGGTGGGTGAAGGTAGCTTTGCTCGCGAAGGGGAGGGCTGCACCGTTTCTAGGCCTGACTTGTACACCCCACAAGGGAACTTCGACGGTACGAGGTTCGATGGCTGATTCCCATGTCAGAGGCAGCAGATGCCCAGAAAGACACAAGAAGAAATGGAAGGTTGTCCTGCTGCAGGGTTCGCCGACTAGAAGTTGTAATTCCAGAAAATGGTGACGCCAGGACAAAAACTTTGGCCTCTCTTCTCAGCCGTGAATAGAAAGCAAGGCGAAGCATGGGGAATAGGGTCATTGGGATGCTTGCCACCAAACAGAGCAGAGGGGAGGGAATGCCCCGTCCCGATGGAATGAATGCAGCACTTAGGAGCAGGGTTGGCCACGACTGCCACGGTCGTTCTT
The DNA here is from genome assembly GCA_009806015.1 of Neurospora sp. CHS-2018b. NCBI lineage: Eukaryota > Fungi > Ascomycota > Sordariomycetes > Sordariales > Sordariaceae > Neurospora > Neurospora sp. CHS-2018b. The sequence continues at coordinate 2,872,907 of RAOV01000003.1, forward strand.
GCCTTCATTTCTTTCCGAGATCGGAATTTGGACACGACATGGAAGCCATGACGCCGCTCTTGAGGACAAATGGTAGGCGTCCATTCCACTCCAGAACTGAGACTGGATTAAGGAAGTCACGACAGCCATGGCAGTCACGATGGGACTCCCTTAGCAACCAGGCAACGCCTGCACCAAGTTCTCTCTTGGGGATCATCAACCTGGCTGATGCCGACTCCACGCAGGCTCTGGCTTCGAGGCTCGGGCCTTTGCAGCTTGATTCACACCACCACTCATGTTGGGGAAATCCCGAATTCTTGCCTAGACGTATTCATCCTTCTCGGCAGCAGGATTGCCAAAGGGGAAGATGGGAAGGGTGCAGAAGAAAAGAAGATGCGTAACAACTGGGTGACCTTGTGATGTCGAGCAGTCGTAAGAATAAACTGAACATGGGCATTGGACTGTCAAACACCGCTCGCTTTGGTTAAGAAACCCCGTTGCAAAACTGTGATATGCCTCGTAATAAGTTGGAAGCACGTCGGCCAGAGTCTATTAGGGATCAGCCAGTTGATTCTGTAAATGTTTTGAATGGCGGTCCACAGGTGTTATAAAGACACATGAATGCGGGCAAGAAGAGTCTCCCGAAGGTGTGATATATTAGACTGCGAGGTGTGCGGTTTATTTGCACGACCGCTCGCTGGATGACCTTGGGGTGTTACACTGTTCGTAAGCTGGATGTCAGAGAGGAGTGTTTAAATGATCGTGGCCTTGGTATTGTGGTTTCTTTCAAACGCCGGTGCCATCATTGCGCTCCTTCTTTTCGCTTTATACTCCTGTCTCCGATACATGTGGTTTTGCAAAGATCTAACCGCAAACATAGATTAAATGGACGTACCGTCGATTCTGCAACACATCGTGCCGTGATTGATACAAGATGGCGTTGTAGGCTTGTAGCAAACATGTGGTTGACCCCTGGAAGGAGACGTTTATTGAACAGCGATTGGTACAATAAGCCCGGAAGAGTGCCGGTACCTTTAAGCTTCTTAAGAATTCCTTTCATTGCCTTCAACATCCATGCTTTCATCGTCGCAAACAATGTGTCAAACCCTGACTTGGCATATTCTGTGCTTCAGCTTATGTGTATGTCCAACGGCCTCGGTCGGCTATAAGGATGGTGTAGCGCGGCCTGTCGTCACCTCCCAATGTTTTAAACTTTTGCTTGTTAAGACAAGCAACCAACAGCACCTCGAAGATCCAGCGTCGACCCGGTTTCCCCAGTGCTACCTAGGAAACGACCTTCCAAGATGGAGCACAAGAAAGGAAAAACCATCGTGCCCACCATGTGGGGCACCATGATCCTTTTCCCGGTGTTGTCGCTTGTCTTTATCGTCCTCAGGCTTTATTGCAGGCGTTGGCTTAAGAAGGCAACGACGGGGTATCTGGATGATTATGTGTTAATTTTTTCATGGGTGCGTAGCGTTTCTTTTACTCACCTCCTTTACTCTCGCTCGCCGATCTGTGTTTCCCCCGTGGAAGACGAAGACACTAACGTCAAAATCCTTGGAGATCAGATCCTAATGGTCATAACCTCCACCATAGGTCTCATGCTCGCCAAGCACGGCGTTGGCACAGCCATCGTCGAGGGGGAAGAGATCATAGTCGAACCAGAGGTGATGCACGCTCTTCTTTTCTGGACCGCAAATCTGTTACTCTTCGGCATCAACGCCATCGTGTTTTCCAAAGTGTCTTGGTTCATAACCCTCATTCGTCTGGTCACCAATCGTTGGCAGAAGGTTGTGCTCTGGGTCCTCATGGTGTTCAGCACCGCCGCCCTGTTTGCCGCTTCTACTTTTGGGTACTACCAATGCCATTTCTTGCCTGACGGGAGCTGGAACTCTCCAGCAACGTCAGACCACAGGTGCCTCGACAACTGGGTTGCCATCAAGATCAGCCTAGTTACCTCCATTTACTCCACTGTCCTGGTAAGGAGTCATACGGCCCTTGACCCTCCATGCTGCAAGCGCCTTTTCGTGCTAAAACAGGAATCCATAGGAATTCGCGTTGGCGGCTGTTCCCGCCTATGTCGTTTGGAACTTGCCACTCAAACGGAGCACCAAGATTGGCATCATCTGTGCCACGAGCGTGGGTTTTGTGTGAGTAGTATAAATTGCCTTGATGGAACGACTGAATGCTGATGTTTCCCGTAGGTCGGCGATGATGGGAGCCTTGAGAACGAAGGCTTATTACGATCACCTGTTTCCACTGGGGAAGTTACCCGAAATGTATTCCCTAGGATGTGTGATCATGTTTGCGGTCCTCGAAGTGTGCACCACCATCATAGCCGCTAGCATCCCCTTCCTTCGTCCGCTGGTAAAGAAGATGGCTAAAGCCTATGACGAGGACGAGTTGTCGTGGCCATAGGTGTTTTGTCGGGGGAAAGAGGGAACAAGAAGAGGCATACTAGAATCGTAACTCCCATTTATGGATGAGCCTTCCTCGTGGTGGCAGCCTTATACAACGCATCAACCACGTCCCCAGTAGCGTACGGCATGTACCTTGACCTACCAACGTAGGATCCCACCAAAATGCAAACGTCATACCCCATATTCCCATCCTTACTCAAAACAACAAAGTATGCCAACATAGTGTATCCCAACATCCGCCTTCAAGTATTGTACCAGAACACATATATCCTCAATCATCTGTCAAGTCAACAATGTCCACGCCATCTCCGAAGCCAATGCTGCGAGATCTTTTCACTCCTGCAACAGGAGCAGGTGTCTGGCCACTCGATCCAGAAGCAACCGGCCCAAGTCCACCTGCGGCATTCCCCGACAACGACCCCAACGGTGTCGGTGCTGGTGCCGGGGCCGGTGCCGTGCGTGTGGCCCCCGCAGAGTTGTTCGGGCCCGCAGTGGCAGCGGCAGCCGCAGTTGGGGTCCCATTGTAGGCATCTTCTATGGCCATGATCCTTTCATACTGCTCACCCAGCAACACCCTCAACTCAGGTGTAAGCGGAGACCGTGTCTCAAAGTTCCGGAACCTCCCCTCCGCGGACGCCTTCCTTTGTTTCCACGCCTTCAACAACTGCTCGTGCATCTTGAACGTCTTGGTAACTACCAGCGTATGCGGCTTCGTGTTGCGCTCAGACACATGCGTGCAGTCAATCCCATGATCGTCAAGCATGTTGTGCAGGTGTTGCCGTCTGGTTTTGTTCACTCCGAAGCGGCCGACGGAGTTGGTGGGGCTTTCCAGAAAGTTGTTGAGGAGCTGGCAATCGCCGCAGGAGCACCGAACCCGCGGGCGGACCAGCGAGGTTGAAAGAACAGGCTGCTTGCCGACGTATCGGGTGATGTACCGAGTGAGAATGGAGCGGTAGAGGGATTGATACACGGTGGTGGTGTAAAGAATGGCGTTGGCGGTGAGTACCGGAATGAGCGACCAGAGGAAGGGAAGCCAGAATTCGTGCATCTCGTTGACGGGTAGACGAGGGACAGCGGCATTCAGACTGGTTATTAACCGTGTAGCTAAGTCGTCGTCTTTGGTGCTGAGCTTGACAAGCGTGGAGTAGAAGTCGACGAATTCATTGAAAGTGATTGTCGTTCGGAGTTCTTCTCTCGTGGGATTTTCGTCGTCACTGTAATACCCGGTCCGTTGCCGCTTGCCATGTTCAAGTTTGATGCCACTTTCAGTCTTTGCCTTGGAAAAGTCTGCTGAGGCAATAAACGACTTTGCTATAGTGATGTAGATGGCTTTGCAATCATCGCCAAAAATGACACCAGTTGAGCGTTCCTTCCAAAGCCGGGCCAACAAAGCAATGAAGAAGGCTATTGAATGACGCGCCGGATCCAGCAATGAAATTACGCTTGAATAAAGTTAGATCCATATAACAACCATGGATGAGAGAGACATACCTGGTAGAGAGGAAACGCGATGGATCCGGAGCGATTAAAGCCATCTCGATTATGGTTTTTCCGTCGTCACTACCGATTTCCTTGTTCCTTAAAGAGGCTTCAAGACAATGTTTCAGCATATCATGCGCCCACTTGGACAATTCATCACGTAAGCGGGCGGACCAGCCCGTTTCTTGGGGCTTCGGGGTGAGGTTCGTGACGGCTGCCATCTGCTCAGGCAGATGCGGATATAGCGCAACAGCGGAAGTCAGCCTAGTGGGATGCCATTGTCAGTTGGTGCGACCAAACATTGTATCATCCTGGTGGCATAGAACGTACCCTGGTTTGATGCTGTCAAACGCCGAATTCGTGGCTGAGCCCTTGAGCCAATGCTTGAGCCATACGAAAAAATTAGTTGGGAGTGCACCCTCGTGATTCTTGCAAACCGTTTCAAAGAACGAATATTCCCCGAGCTGTATTGCAGCCTTCAGAATATTCACAAAGTCGTTCCCATCAATTGGTTCTGGTTTTGACCACCCTACAACGCGTTTGCATGTTGACCAGAACCGAGAGCAGAGTTGAACCACGACCGTGAACGAAAGTGTTGCACGGCGAATGTCCGACTCTATATAGCGTAGGCTTGATCTAGCAAAATAGCCGATTAAGGGTCGGAGAGTGTTGGTCGAGTCTCTTTGGCCATCACTGGTGAAGAAGGAAAAAGTCGAGGCTGATGGGACAAGGAGAAGAGCCTGAGGAAGCGGACAGTTAGTGATGAGAGCATTTCAGGAAGCGGGAGGCAGATATGAAAGTGACAGAATGCTTACAGTGATGCGGTACCAATGTGTCGCTGACGGACCCTGTTGAGTAGGTACATTAGTATGAGCTTTGTTGTGTTTTAGATCGAAAGGGCAACATCAGGGATTAAGACAATTCAAATAACAAATAACAAGTAACAATCTGAGGCAATCTGGTGAGGCAATCTGGAGTAAATCGCAAATAATTAGACCGGGTCTGGCTTGCTTGCTTGTTTGCCTTAGCTGGCAATCTGACCTCTACCATGGTCCCCAACATATGAAGGGGTAGATTTTGGCTGGGAATCCAGCTCTTTACAATATCTAGCGCTTGGTACCGTGTCCGTTCAAACGCTATANTGCCGGGACCGGAAAAATGGGTATCCGAATTTGCTTCCCAAATGAGGCAAATGATTTCAACAATGAAATGAGGCAAATTGGTCGATTTTAAACAATTTGAGGCAAATCGCTCAAAAAATCCGATTGCCTCAGATTATCTTGATCCCTGGGCAACATGTACTCACAGAGTTGCCCATGTAGCCCTTGTACGACTCCTCGGGGTCAGCCCCGTTAAACAGTTCCTCGGCGTCTTGAAGGATGTCATTCCCTGCGTCTAATGGTAGGCTGTCAACAACTGGCCTCCCATGCATGTCTCGAATTGTCTTGACCTGGTATTTGACATCAAGGATCTCTTCCAGATGATGGTAGTCCTCCTCCTCCTCCTCCTCCTCCTCCTCCTCCTCACTGTCTTCACCCCACCCGCGATACCGAGAGCTCCTGTCATAAGGATCATAACCGTCCCACTCTGGCTCTCCGAACTCTTCCTTTTCCAGAAGCGCCAAAAAGACTTCAAAGCCAAGTTCCTTGGACAAGTTACTCAGGACCTGACCAAGTGCCAAGTCACGCGTCTTCAGGTTGTTCAATTTGATGCTTGCTTCAGTGTAGTCGTGGTCCAGGACATAATAAAGACCATTCTGGCGCGAGTCTGCGGGTTCCTGGAGCCATTTACGCAGGGTGTGGCGGAGAGCCTTGGTCTCGGAGCGTACAAGACCGGCTGAAGGGCGAACGGCATTGGGATGAAGAGCAAGGTTGTAGGTCAATACCCATCGATACCCGGACTCGACAGGGCACACCTTGTGGTGTACATCAGAGTACCAGCAGATAAAGGACTGAGTAGCTTCCGACGTCTTGAATGTTTTTGTCTGGCCGCAATGGTTGACCACCACGTCTCCACCTTTGTGGGCAGAGGGGAGGGAGATGACAAGGGTACCGAACATGCCGGGGATTTTCTCGGTATCGGTATGGCTCTTGAACATGGCGCCGCGCTCATAGATGAGCATCTTGTATATCTCTGCCCGGATCGGTGACTTGATGCCTAGATCCCTGGCGGCCCTGTTGCACAGAGACTGGATATAACCTGGCCACCTTTGGTCCTTGAAAGTGAACTGGGATGCATCGAGTTCCCAGGTGTTTCGAACGCTTGTGTCGACGATGGTCTCGCTTCCCCTGCCGTAGGGAGCTTGGCGTGCCTTTGCAATCAACTGGCGGGCTTGAGTCTCGCCAAGAGGCATGGAGATGTCGCCAACGCCGTTGACGTAAAGACCAGCAGGAGGTGCATCGGGGAGCTTGCGGAAAGAAGCAAACGAACCGGCGACTTTGACATTATCGAGAGCCTTGAGCAGATCATCCTTGAGGCTGACCGTGTAGTCCTGCGTGCTCAGCTCACTTGTCACGCTGTCTCGGTCGGAATCAGCAGCAGAATCGATGTTTGGGATGCTGCTGCTGTTGCTATCGCCCTCGACTGGACGTGCTTGTGCTGGTTGATGGTCGGCCATGATGGAGACGATGGCGAGCCTCCGCTAACAGAAGACAAGAGACAGCTGAGAGCTGTGTCACTGGTGACAAGGAGCCAGAGAACAGGGCTGTCTTTTTATGTTAAAGACGCATTGAAGAGGGCTAGGAGGGGTCGGTGGGTTGGGCGAGTGCGGCCCCGCTCGTCCGCAGTACCATAGGCCACTCCACCAGCTGCGCAACTGCATTGCCATTTCGTCCATGGGCAAACAACAAGCAGTATTGACGGCCTGGTCACGCACCGCACAGTTCGCAGCCATGCTGCCCGCCTGCACACAACTGCGTCGCAGCCTTGGTCGAGGCCAGGACCGTACGGCTGCTGCCAGAGATACAGTACAAGATGGTGGTGCAGTCGCTGCCAACAAGCGGAATTCCAGGCCAAGAATTGGTCCAGCGTGAGACCCGCGTCCGAGGCTTACCGTCTCGCACGAATCTCCTGACACGATGATATGCCACTCGTTGCCCGCTTTACCGAGGAGACCTCTCCCTTTTGTACTCAAGCGAAGATCCAGGCCGCCGGCATAGAGAACGGGTAGTGAATCTGCTTCGTCGTGGCGCGTCTCTGGATATCAAAGACGCCCAAGGACGAGCACCCTTGGGAAATGCCATGTCCTATGGCGGGAAACATCTGTCTCTGCACCGGAGACTGGGGGCGTTGAAGATGGTCAAGGTCATGTTGAAGAATGTCGTCCCAGGACAGCCGGGGTCCGAGGGTGGAGTTTCAGAGGAATCGATAATCAAAGCAAAGGAGTGGATGGGGGAGGTGGTTAGGTCGCCGAGGCAGAGAAGGCGACGGTAGTGGAGAGGGCCCGAGGACCCGAGCACGGTGAGTTGACACCAGGATCGGACCCTTGGGGCCGTGGGTTCATTGTGCAGAGGGGTTCGTGGGAAGGGCGAGAGAGGATACTGTTGAAATGGACGGATTAGGAAAGGGATCCGGGGGGAGGTTAGGTAGGACGAGGCCGTGAGGTGGACGGTCTCCTCAGGTACATGGGTTTGTAGGCCTATTCAGTTGCAGAGGTCAGCTCGGGTGCTTAAGATCTGGAGAAGAGGCGCAAACCCCGACAAGCGGCAATAGCACAAAGAGAATGAAAGTAGATGGACCAATGGGAGCAAAAGGAGCGACGCTTGAAGACTACGCTTTCGTGAGTGCACAAAGACAATTGTCACTAAAATTGGAAACTTAAGTACTCAGTCAACTTTCAACGTGGCTTTCTATTCTCATCTCTCTGTTTGTTTATTTTCTATGTCTTTCTCTTAGTGTATCCAAATCAACAATGTGTTCTCACGGTCTCACCTACCTTATCGTACAATTCAAGGTCCGTGACTGGCTCAGATCAGTAGCACGTGTCTCTGACCAGGAAACAGATGGGGCTCAACTCACCTAGAACCACAATACTATCCTCCTGGTTCGCTCTGGGGCGTTCTTCCTAGAACAGATAAAGCGACGGGTCTGTAAGGTGGATCTTCAACTTGCCCACCCACCGCCATGTTGCCCATATGGACATGTCGATGGTCATCCAAGTATCCATGGTACCTACCGAAAGGTCAGAAGATACAGAATACGACCGCGATCGGCCTCGAGGAATGCCCTCCCATATGTCAATGGCGTGGTGTCCACGATGGTGTACATCATGGGCTGAGCAAAAGCCGTGGACATGGTTGTCGTGTGGATAATTTCCATAATAATGTACATCATGGGTTGAGCAGAGGCCGTGTACATGGTTATCGTGTGGATGATGAAAACCGTCGAGTTCGTACAAAGGCAGAAGGTGGTCGTCAACGTCGGCAGAAACAAGCGAACGGGGATCGCGACTGGGGGCTTTGTCCCAGCGGGCGCCATAACGGAGGTGAACTGTTGAACACGTTAGTGTCTTGATAAGATGTCCCATCAGGAGGGAAAAGTATATCCACCCCACAATGATGTCCTTTTGGGGGTTACTGGTAGCTGGGCCACCTGCCATCCAGTCCTTGACCCACAGTGCAATACCGATAGAACTTGAGGCATGGGCGATAACAGCAGCACTGCTAAAAAGGAAGTAAACGTACACATCTGCCTTGCCGGGCATGAATGGATCATAAGCCTCACCTACGTCCAAGAACGTGTGCTTCTCGTATGGAGCACCGTGTAAGCGGCTGATGGCGCGGATGAACCGGTACAGAGTCATGATGAAGAACATTCCGTTGATGACAGATAACCAAATAAACCAACCTTCGCGGCTCTCGAGGTCCTCGAGGTGGAGTCTGCGCCAAGTGTCACGCAGGTCCACGAACCAGATAATCGCATAGCCATAAAGTGCCATGGATAGGGTAGCCTTGATAACTGACAGCCAGAGTGAGGATTTCTTCATCTGAACGTACCGGTAGAAGTTGATAGCCCTCTGGACGGCATTTTCGCCCCTGAGAAAGTCGTCCAGGGTTTTCGGGCCGTACTCGACGTCGTCTGCATTAAGTGCTCTCATGATGAAAGAGTCTGCACCTTGTGTATCGGTATGAGTCTCAGACGGCGGGGAAGACGGTGGGGGAGTCAGCGAAGGGTCAGGGGTAGTTACCGTTGGGACAACTGAAGAAGATAGCCGGCGAAGCGAGATGTCATCTTCAGTAGGTGTGAGGGAGGACAGGGCAGTAGCGAAGGAAGCGATGGTGGAGGAAGAGCGACGAAGGTATGTCCTGTTTGGGGCTTGCGGATGGGGGGGAACTATGGTTGAGTTCATGGTGATGATTGTGGTTGTTGTTAACTGAGATGCTTGTTTTGTGTGTGATGATGATCTGTTTCTCCAGCAACATCCATGTCGGACGGCTCGGGATGTTGCGAGTTTATGTAAAGATCGGCTTCTCAATGTTCATGGAACAACACGATGGTGTATTTTGGAAATTGAGGCCATGGTCTTGAACAATAGAGCGAGACGTGGCGTTGTCGACACAATGGCTTGCTTCTATTCGGGTACCTGACCGTGCTGTACAATTGGATTGTCAGCGAATACCTGTAGTGCATTCTAAACACGTCCGGGAGCTCAGTGTCAACAATGACCTTTGTCCTCAATAAAGAGTCCGGATCCGGGCCGGAGTGTCCGGGTCAGGCTGCTGATGAGGTCCATCTCGTGAACTGTGTGGGTGTTCTGCGGCCAAAGGAATCCATTGAAAGAGCTGCATCTTCATGATTCACGGACGCACCTCGTCTGTTTTGCTCTCTGAGGGCAGGACAATGATGCTGGCGGGGAACAGTCGGTGATGTTGGTTGCGGTCTTGGAGAGCATGGTCGATAGCCAGGGCATGTTGGATGGTGTTGAAAAAGTTGGGTCGAGGTGGAAGTCGGCTCGCGCTTGAAGACTTTGCAAAGAGAACAATTGAGGCAGGAGAAGCCCAAGAGGTATGACAAGTCGTCGTCGCCCCTTCCATTTCCAAGTCAACTTGTGAATGAGGAACCCCCGCTACCCTGCCTCTCCAAGGCGATATCACCGAGGTCGTCAACGGTGTAGAAGGACAGGCCCCATTGTTACCCAAATTATTGAAGAACGAAATGAAGCACAACATCCATGCTCATGGGATCATACAGCTGAGCTCGGTAAGACGCAATGTAAACAAACACTCAGGGGCACCAAGTCCCCAGAAAGAAAGATGCCGACAAAATCCCAGGGTTAGGGCTGACCTAGGCACTTTCGGCCCTGGTGTCGAATCACCGTGCGGAACAAAATCTTATCAGTATCACAAGATCTGATCTGATCACGAGTGGAGTCAAAAATCCCCCACAACGGCATCCGCCCCGGTCACCCGAACACGCCGGCCTAGCCCCAGCAGGGAAAGGTTGGCGAGCACGGCATGTGCTGATCGGCGCTCCGAATTCTCTTATCGCGACTGCTCTGTTTCGTGTTTCATCTTTTCTTCAGGGATTCCGTCCTTTTCGCTGTCCCTCTCATCTTCATCGTTGTTGCGCAGTTGGAGAGCTGATTTTGGACTGAAGCCGACTCACGATGCTCACCCGATAAAAGACAGTGATTTCACTCACCACCACCACCACCATCACCACCGAAAACCCTCACCACCTCACCTTCAGGATCCGACCCTCACCCTCCCGACCGGCCACCGGCTTCGGCCACCCTCACAAATCGTCACAATGCCCCGCTCCGTCGCTCGCCTGAGCACCCACGACGAGCGAGAAGAAGACGCAAATGAAGACCACCAAAGCCTCCTCTTCATGCCGCCCACTCCGCTCGAGGGCCCTTCAGCTGCTTCCTCAACCTACTGGTCATCGACCTCCTGCTCTTCATCTTCCTCCGACGACGACAATGACCCGCCATCTCTCCAGAACAATGACCGTCAGAAGCGGACTCGCTGGACCCCCATCATCCTAATCCAGCTCATGATCTTCCTCTCCGCCATGGGCGTCGTCATCTCCTTCGCTCCGCGCACGCGTCTGTTCGAGGATATCATTTGCAGGAAGTACTATGCTATTCATAACGGGACGACTGAGACCACCACCGCCCTCCTTTCTCTCACGACCAATTCGGACCTCCTCAGCCAGCCGCCCTCCGAGTCTCAATGCAAAATCGCTCCCGTGCAAGACGCCCTCGCCGAGCTCTTCGGATGGCAGACCTTCTTCGACGGCATCCCCGGCCTCTTGCTCGCCATGTACTACGGCGTTTTGGCGGACAAAAAGGGTCGCAGTCCGGTGTTGTTTCGTTCGTTGCTGGGACAAGTTTTAGCAGCGGGTTGGGTTCTTTACGTTGCTTGGCGATGCTCTTCTGCTTCGGCACTCTCCTCCGGCTCTGGCACAAGCAGCGACAGCGATGGGATCATTGGCAGCTGGGCACATCTGCTATCGCTCAAAGCCACCTGGCTTAGTTCCTACTTCTTGATCATCGGCGGCGGAAGCACGGTCACGAGCGCGGTGGGCATGATGATTGTCACGGACGCGACGACGGAGGAGAACCGCAGTCGTGTGTTCTTCGCTGCGCTGTCGACGCTGATCACGGCGGAGTTGCTGGGTCCGGCTGCTAGTACGCTGATGATGCGGAAGTGGGGGCTTTGGGTTCCTTTGGGAGTTGGGTTTGGGTGCCTGGTTATGAGCGCTGCGTTGACGGCAAATATGCCCGAGACTATGCACCTCAAGCGGGCTGGGTCTGCAGTGGTTGCGGATCCAGAGGCGTTGATACCCCAGGAAGAGGACGACGACGACACGGAGGCGTCCGTCATCAACGGAGTCAACACAAAGAAGGGCCAGGACGTCAACAAATCCGCCATCCAAGTCTACCGCCATGCCGCCCACACGCTTGCCTACATCTTCCACCACCCCAGCATCTTGTTCGTCGTCCTCGCCTTTTTGGTCGCCGACTACTCGCGCGAGTCGCTGGTTATGCTGATGCAGTTCGTTTCCACGCGGTATCACATCCCCATTGCTCAGGTACGTCATCCTTGCCCCTTAGTCCCTCCCATTGTCCCCTGCTAACTAACAAACCCCAGGCAAACCTCCTCAACTCCTTCCGCGCCTTCACCCAACTCTTCATCGTAACCATCCTCCTCCCCTCCATCGACTACCTAATCACCCACCGCTTCCACGTCCCGGCCTTACGCAAGGACTTGATCCTGTCTCGCATCTCCTTCTGCTTCGTCACCGCCTGCTTCGGCGTCTTGGTCTGGGCTCCCTCCCTTCGCTACGTCTTTGTCTCTTTGACTCTGTACACCCTCGGTTCTGGATTCTATCCGTTTGCTCGGAGTTTGCTGGCGAGCTTGGTGGAACCGGACATGATTGGGATTCTGTTTACCACGCTCGCGATGATGGATACTGCGGGTAGCCTGATGGCGGGACCGGTGGTGGCTTGGAGCTTTGGTTGGAGTTTGGGGTTAGAGGGGCTATGGAGGGGGCTGCCTTATATGGTTTCTTGTGTGCTTTGCGCGGTGGCGACGATCTTCCTGATCTTTGGTGTTAAGGCTGAGAGGCCTGATTCGGGTGACGAGACGACGGTGGGGAGGAAGGGGCCGAAGGGAAAGGGCAAAGCAAAGGGAAGGGGGAAGGGGAAGGGTGTTGCAAGGGTCGCTGTGAGGGCTTTAAGAGATGTAGAGGAGGAGGAAGATCAGGAGGAGGGTGAGACACGGCCGTTGTTGGCTGGACGATAACGGGATCTAACGCTGATGGCCAAGGACGATGGCAGACGTGGTCGAAAAGCATTGGTAGGCGTTCTGGGGCTTGGGTACGGAAGTCAAACGTGTACAATGAGTTATCAGGATTGGATATGGGAGATGATTTGAATTGGTTGGATATGTTACTGAGACGCTGACCTGTTCGGAAGCGTCGATATGAATAGCTGACCACGGCGCATCGCATGTGTCTATCGTCAGGCCTGGAGCCGAAGAAGCCTCTACAGCCTCCTAACGTGAATAACTGCAAACAGTCGCGGGATCAACTGTTACAGCCGTTCGGTACCCGCGGACTGTGAATCGTCGGTGGCGCCTAGATGAACAAACGACCGTGACGTTGGCGATCCAACTGGAGTTCGATTACGGCTGACAAATGGAATGAAACTGCACGTTTCAGGTGGCACGATGGAAGCGACGGTGCAATTCCCAGGGCAGTCTCAATGGATCTGGATAACCAATGCCGCGGCGAGCGCGGAACCCCACCACGTGCCCACCTTACAGACCGCTATCGGTTCGGCATCGACACGCAGCCATCGCGGACTTCGAGCGGGGTGATCGACAGGTCCGGGCAGTATAAGAAGCTTCGGCTTCGCTAGCTGCAGTTTCGCATCTCGATTTCCCCGCTCGTCTCCTTGACACCAAAGCCCCTCCTCAGCGACATCATCCAAGATGGCCGACAACAAGTTCGACCCCGAGTATTTCCAGGCCATCCAGCCTTTGATGGCGCTTAAGGCATCCCTCCCACCTCCCGTTCCCACCACTGACGTCGCCGCCCTCCGCGCCAACAGCGCCGGTTTCGAGCTGATCCTCGCCGGCATCCCCGACTCCCCTGACATCACTGAGACCACCTACCAAATCCCTTCCAAGGACGGCACCCTGATCACCTTCTACCGCTTCACCCCAGCAGCAGCGGCAGCGACCCCTGGCCCTCGTGCCGCAGTGCTCCACCACCATGGTGGCGGATACGTCCAAAACACCGTAGCCCAATTCCGCAAAGAGATCAAGCGCTACGCGCACGGCAGCGGCCTCACCTTCTACGCCGCCGATTACCGCGTCGCGCCTGAGCACCCTTTCCCCGCCCCCTTTGATGACTGCTACGCCGCCCTGGAATGGCTCCACGCCAATGCCGCTTCGGAGCAGGTTGATCCGGCACGCATTGCCCTTTTGGGTGTGAGCGCCGGCGGTGGGCTGGCTGCGGCCGTTGCCCTCAAGGCGCGTGAAGAGAAGGTCTCGCCGCCCATTAAGAAGCTGGTGCTGGCGTACCCGATGTTGGATGATAGGACGTATTGGCCGGAGGAGCATCCGTTGACCCCGTACCTAATGTGGACGGGCGCCTCTAACAGGGTTGCGTGGGGGGCGTATACGGGCGCGGATGGCGGGAAGGACGTATCGCCGTATGCTGCGCCGGCGAGGGCAGAGGATTTGTCAGGACTGCCACCAACGTTCATCGACTGCGGCGAGCTGGACTTGTTCAGGGATGAAGACGTGGAGTTTGGTGCCAGACTGCTCAAGGCTGGCGTCAGTGTAGAGCTGCACTTGTACCCTGGAGTTCCGCATGCGTTTGAGATGGTGGCAGTGAACGTCAGGGTCTCGAAGATTGCGGTCGAGAACAGAGTTCGGGCGTTGGACAACCTATGATTTGATGTATTCATTGTTGGCTAGATATGTATTGAGCTCAACTTCCGTCCGTGGCCAGGATTGATTCGGCAAACGTTTTGATAGCATCCTTGAGTGTATATGCTGATCTGCCTTGCGCCCAGAAGTGGCTGGCTCCGGAAACCTCGTGGGCTCGGAAGGAAGAGTGAGGAATGCCCTCCAGGCGTGTGGCCCACGGCCGTAACTTTCGCACAGGCACGAAGCCGTCATTGTCGCCGTAAATGGCGAGCGTAGGGTTTCGTACCAACTTGGCTTCGGCTTCTTCGAGTGAAAGAGCAGTCTCAGAATCCGGACCAAGCTCACCCGTTGGCGAAGCTGGGGCTGCAGGAGAAGACAAGGATCTGGTCAGACCCTTCCACGATGGCCTTCGAGGAAGCAAGGAGAACGTCGCGAGGTTGTTGATGAGGCCCTGCAAAGGCGAAACCAGCAAGTAGGCTGGGCGAGCTACCACTCGGTCTGGTACAGCAGGTAAACAATCCTTTGCCGGTTGATGCTTTGTCTCACGTGTGTCGTGTGCTGCATCCCCACCCACAAAGCTGTGGTCCTTTCCGGAAAGACGTCTCTTATGATTCTTTGCCTTGGCCATCAGCTCCGCAACCCCCTTGTGGATTCTCTCTTCCGTGTCATGGGAAAAGGACAATCGTGAGTGGTGGTGTTTTCTGCTGCTTTCCTTTCCCCCGAAACGCATCCCAGTCGGCGAGTGGGACAATATGTTGGCTTGGTGCTCGAGGGCCGCTGCTCTTGCACTTCCCAACGTTGTATTTTGCACCTCTGCAAGATGTTGAGCTCGGAGTCGGATTTCAGCAACATGGGAGCTGCAAGCTGGAGTGTCGAATTGGTGTAGGATGGTTTCGAGAGAAGGCAGCTGCATAGTAATCATTGAACCGTACGAATAGCCGCCCATTAGAAATAGTGGCGACTGATCGTTATCGTGTGATGCAGGAGAAGGTGTAACGGGTCTGGAGCCACGGTCTGATACTCCGCTACCATGAGGTCCCATATAATCTGATGCTTCGGCAATTGGGGTCGTCGTCGGAACGGGTTCGGAAACATGTGGTCGGAAGGGATCGAGAAAATGAACGTAATAGGATAGGAAGCCGACGAAGCTCGCGTAGTCAGTCCGCTCTGCCTTGGCTGTCCAAGAGGTCCGACCGGCGGAGCCTTGTGCGCCTCTAGGATGACGAGGTACTGTCAGCGTGCTTCAGGATAGCAATTGGACGTGGGGGAAGAAGAGGTGTAGTCGAACCTAAAGTTGAAGGTGCCGACCAAAAAGCCAAGCCTAAGCAGTGTCCCGGCTGCGATGTCTACCACTGGATCGTCATAACAACCCCCAAGAGGTGCATACGGGTGGGCGAAGACGGCAGCGTGTTTCCGCCATGGTGGTGAGGAGGGCGATGGGTCGAGAGATCGAGGATGGTAAACGCGACAGTCGATGGCAAGGCCGTCGTGTAGACTCGGAAGGGTGAAGGAAAGCGTCGGCTCTGGAAGCAGTGATCTTGCCAACCGGGAGGGCTGGTCGTCGGCGTCTGTCATTGCTGGGGTGCGCCGAAGCTTGCCGTAGCTCGGAGACTGGCCCGGTGGCGCGATGACGAGCAAAGGGAAAAAGAGGAACACAGAGCGACGGGCACCTGCACGACGTCCAAAGTCGATTCCTCCTTGTTGTGTAACTGAAGGCGGGTACACGCGGACGCGACTGGTGAGGTCAGTGTTTTCTTTTCTTCCTTTTGTTCCAGCGGTTGAACTGCACTGAGCTGAAGTGGAGAGCGCGCCATTCCCGTCACGGGCTGGATCCACTCCACACTCCACCCGGAACACGGCAGCTTCCAGCGTGGAGTGCCGAAGTTCAGCGTCCCCGGACCGACCCCGGGCCTCCTCCGTCCAATTTGGCGATTCAAGACTGAATCCTGACGGATGTCCGCATTTGTTTCGGTACTGTGGTGAAACGACAGTGATCAATCGAACCCTTCATCGCTCAAAGCCTACGGCTTTATTGTCCAGTTCTTTGTTCACGCTTTACTGACTTTGCCGTTTCTTTGCATTCGGTCACAAGCGATAAAAGGTCGCTGAGGGTGAAAAGAGACAGTATCTCAAGTCCATTGGCATTGAAAGAATCCACCTTCCAATTGTCATCTACATATGGAATCGATGTTGCCTTCGGTTGGAAAGTTGTTAAGTGATGTGGTGACGCGTGGATTTAGTGGACTAGTCATTATCCTGGAGCACGCGGGGTGGCCATTACTTACTAAACGTGGCAGGACAACAACGAAACTGCAACATGGCGTTCGTTGCGGCACTGTGTTCTTTTGGACTTTGAAGTGACTTGAGCACCCATGAAGAAGTGTGAGTTAAAGATACGCTGCAAACGGTTATATTGAATATAGGTAGAGCTGAGTCCTACCCTCAATGAAGTGTTATGGTAAACTGTAGAATACGAGTACGAGCAGGGGTCAAAATGTATATACGAAAGTAGGGTGCAGACTGTATATTATATAGAGATCTACTAGGTAAATCCCTTATATAGGATCTCTAGTATTAAAGTTTTGCTAGTTATGCCAGTAGGCCCAAATTATATAAAATAGGGCGGTCTAACCACCCCTATCACCTCTTTTATCCGATACACCCCCCCAGCTGAATTAGATTCAATTTAGGAAATTGGCTAGATAAAATTATTCACAATTCTATACCCATTTTCTCCATTTCCTCTAACGGTTACCTTTAAAGGTATCGCCTACTATCGCATACTATAAATATAGAAAGTTAATAATACTATTTCCAATAATAAACGGGGTTCCGTAGCTCAATAATTAGAGCGTTAAAATATAATTTTAATTATCCGTCTATTATTTTTTAAATATACTTATTAATATAATTAACGGTTTATCCTTAAATATTATATTTAAAAATCGTAAGTTCGAATCTTACCGGGGCTAATCTTTTTATTTTTTTCTACTTTATAATAATTACCGTACTAGAGCCTTTTAATTTATAAAGGTCCTCTCAACCGTATTATATAAGAAGGTAATTTATACCCGTATTAATATTTATCCCTTTTTTTTATTGTTTAATAGATCTCTTCTCCCTAATCCTCTTCGTTGACCTTTATGATTAAGTAGCTCGCTTCGATCGTTAATAATTCCCTCTTTTCTCCTTTTATCTCTGAAGGAAGGTATCGATCGACGAATTCTTGGATGAGAGGAAAGAACTTTTCGGGGTAAATAAAAAGGTAAAAATCACCCTCTCTTTGAAGGTTGAGAAAAAGGGTGGCTTCGTAGGCGTTGGAGGGCATTGAAGTGTGTGTGTGTGTAGAGCGTTCAAAGACGAATAGAATGGTATGTAGAATGTGTGAAAGGGTAGTCGATTGGTGGAGATATCGATGAGTGAATCTAATGAGTTACATTTTCAACCTTGAAGATTCCCCCTTTTTTATAGACCTTTTCTAGGTCCACAAAAGCCTAGTGATAAAACCAAAGGTATCTTTAGATTCGTCATTTCCAGCTTATTCAAACGGTACTTTGTTTGATTCCATACGTCAACCGTGGAGTCCGGAATTTGAATCCGAACCTCGAAGTCTTTTTCGACTTTCTTTTTCTTTTTTCAATACTATAACTTCGTTAATATACGTTATATGACGAAACCGTTTTTACGGTCGGAAACGTYATGTTCYATTCTTTCYATTGGTGTTACGTATGTCTTCGTTTGGCTTGACGTTGAGGCCGGAATTCGACGACGAAGGTCGAGGGTCTAGATTTCTTTCGGATTTTCTTCCGGATTTCGATCAGGGTTGATCCCTGCAGAATTTTACTCTGGTTTTATATTTTATATTTATATAAAAATATATAATATTTTTTATATTATACTTTTATTATATAAACGACCCGTAAATCCGTTAGAAGTCTAATAATATATATTTATATATATTATATATATATTAAGTCCAACACTCCCCCGTAAACTAATTACGGTAGTAGTTAGGTTAGAAGTCTTAATATTATTTATATATATATATATATATTATTTATAAGAGAAAAAATTAAACTCTTATTATATTGAAGAGAAAATTTATTATATAAAAACTCTTCGGGTTATAATATTATATTATAATAATATTATTATTTCTTTTAGTTATAATAATAATAAATTTATTATATAGTAATATATTTATTCATTATTATATATATATATTAATTAAATATATATATAAGGTAAAAAAGGTAATAAATACCAAAAACCTTTTAATATARGAAAATCTTATATATATAAGATAAWAAACCTATTTTTCTTCTAAACCAATTTTATTTCGCYAGTCTRACAAGGATTTATTATCCGTTGGTTTTGTTAAATTATCAGCTAATTGATCTTTAGTTGAAATATATAATATTTTAGCCTTATTATTATTTATAGCCTCCCTTATAAAATGATAGCGTATATCTATNAACCAATTTTATTTCGCYAGTCTRACAAGGATTTATTATCCGTTGGTTTTGTTAAATTATCAGCTAATTGATCTTTAGTTGAAATATATAATATTTTAGCCTTATTATTATTTATAGCCTCCCTTATAAAATGATAGCGTATATCTATRTGTTTAGAACGCTTATGAAATTCGGGATTATTYRCTAATTTTAAAGCGGCTGTATTATCCTCGTATATAGGAGGTATAAGGCTTGGAATATTTATTATATTAATTAATAATTTATTAATTAATTCTAAGGTAGAATTTAAATATAATAATTCTTTTATAGCTTCSGTTAAAGCCATATATTCAGCCTCACACGTAGATAAAGCTACGGTTTTTTRAAGGCCARTATTCCAAGAAATTATATTATTTCCAAGGGTAAATAAATACCCTGTAATTCTAAGGTAGAATTTAAATATAATAATTCTTTTATAGCTTCCGTTAAAGCCATATATTCAGCCTCACACGTAGATAAAGCTACGGTTTTTTGAAGGCCAGTATTCCAAGAAATTATATTATTTCCAAGGGTAAATAAATACCCTATAGTAAACCTTCTAGAATCTAAGCAATTAGCGTAATCGCTATTACAATAACCTTTTAATATAAGATTATTATTATATTTATTCTTATAGGTCGTTCCTAATTTTRGGAATTTATTTAAATAACCAAAAATTTGATCAACTGCTTTAAAATGGTCTTTACTAGGATTACTAGCATATTTAGCAGTATATTGGACTGGGAAGGCCAAATYAGGCCTTGTTTTTAAGGCTAAATATAATAAAGAACYAATATATCCTTGATATAGTTTTATTTCTTCTTTAGAAGCTTGTCCTTTATTTTTAACTAATTTAACCTTAGTTATTGGTATAGAAACTGGATTTAAATCCGTTTTATTATATTTTTCTAGYATTTTCTTGGTATATTTTGACTGGTGTAAATGAATAGAATTATTATTTCTATTTATTTTTATTTCAATTCCAAGGAAAGTAGCTACTTCGCTAAGGGATTGAAGTTTTAGGCTTTTAGAAGCTTCTTCTACTATATTATTAATAGTAGAATATTTAGGGCCTATTATTATTAAATCGTCAACGTGACAAAGTATAATAATATTTAATTTATTATTAATAAATATACCGTCGTCGAAGGGGAAAACTTCGAAACTAAGGGTTTTTAAAACCTTAGTTAAATATTTATACTAAAGTCTAGGGCTTTGCTTTAAACTATATAAGGCTTTCTTTAATTTATACGCTTTATTAGGTGGTAAATTATTATAATAACTAGTAGGGGGAATAATGTATATATTTTTATCGATATAAGCGTGAATAAAAGCGTTTTTAACGTCGAATTGTAGTAATTCCCAGCCATTAGTAATAGCTATAATAAAGAATATTCTATAAGTTTCTAGCCTGCAAACGGTAGAAAAGGTTTTTAGAAAGTCTAAGCCTTCTATTTGATTAAAACCTTGTACTACTGTCACAGGCATTACTGCCCTGTTCCTATATATAGATGTACATGCACGTGTGCTGCATTTAGTGCAGCCAGCTGGGTGCAGCTGTCTGGCTGCAGTACACTCGCCCAATCTGGACTAGCCAAACTGGCCGTCATATAATATGCCGTTGTAGGCCTATGCTCTGGGACCTACAGCCCTATGCCCTATATAGTTTTCGTGTGCGCACAAGATTCTCTTCCTGTTCTTCGTATAATAATTAAAATCTTATTTTAATGCTTGCTCGTACCCCGTAATATTTTATTATACTTAACCTTCGCGTTAAAGCGTAACGAATAATTTTAGTCGAATTAAATTTAGTAGAAGTTAACGTAGTAATTTAATTCTCGCGAACTTTACTTTTCGGCGAATTGTATAATCGCTAGTATTGAGTTAAAGATTTTAGCGATATTAGCGTTGATATTAAATAAGTATTTAGAATAATGAAGGTATAATCGTTGTAAAGTGCGATATGGTAAAGTATTTCTCTTTTTATTTTAATTATTTTAATTATTCGGATTAAATAAGATATTTACCGACTAGAACCCCTAGAATCCCTCCGGCGGCGAGGTTTAAATCAACTTCGTCGAAGTCTTCCTATAATTATTAAAAGGCTTTAACTATTTATAAATAATCTACGGCGGTAATATTTATACGGGCTTTATAATATCCCCTATATTCGCGGTTTCGGCTAGGGCCTATAAAGTAATAATGAAGTTACTTTATTATTTTAATAAGAAGATTAGTAAGTTCGACGAATAGGTTATAAGTAATTACGAAAAGGCGGTAGCCTTTTAAAAAGATGTTATAAAGTATATTGTTAAAGTAGAGGAGGCGGTGGCTAAGTAAATTAAGCGTATTAAGGCTTTTAAGGCTATTAAAAAGCAGTTTATAGAGTAGATTAACGCTCTATAAAATTAGTATAGCTAGATTACTAAGGATAACGCCTCTCTATAAGTTAAAGTAGTTGCGTTCGAGCATAAAACGACCTCTTTTAATAATTAAATAGAGGTAATAGAATCGATTAAGGAAGAGGATTATTAGAGCTTCCTTAGCCTTCTAGTTACAATTAATTAGACTTCGTCGGATTATTATACCGAATTTAATAAAATATTAATTAAAGCTAATAATATTAGAATTGCGGTAAAGATTATTAGCGAAGAGTTTGCTAAAGTATAGGAGGAGATTAAGAACTTCCAAATTAATCTTTGTTTGGCCGAGGAGGATAAGATCATTGTAAATAGTAAATTGGCCGATAGGCCTAACTCCTAAGAGAAAGGTAAATTTATAGCTATAATCGAAGATAATAATATAGAGGAAATCCCTAGGGAATAGGGTATTAATAATTTTAGTACCTAGGGTCTTAGATATTCTATTAAAAGTAGCTTTAGTAGATCGGGTATAGGAACCGGCTTCGGCTCCGGTAGTATAGGTAGCGGTCTTAGCGATAACGGCCTTAGAGGATCGGGTAAAGGTAGTCCTAATAGTAATATAAGCGGCGGTTTTAGCGGTAGCGGCCTTAGAGGATCGGGTACGGGTAGTTTTAGTATAAGCGGTAGTCCTAATAGTAATAGAAGTTTCTTGGGCGGATTTAGTGGTCCTAGTAGCGGCGGTAAAGGATTCTCTAGCGGACTTAGTAGTCCCGGTAGTAGCGGCGGCCTTAACGGTCCCGGAAGTCTTAGTAGCCCCGGTAGCGGCGGTAGAAGTCCCCTTTTCCCTCTTCCTTTTTCTCTTAACCCTCCGGTTATAGTTCTTTAACCTAACTATTTCTATAAAGTTTTCTATAAAAATCTTGAGTATTTTAATAGCGAGGAGACGGATATTATTAAGCGTTATAATATATATAGCGTTTAGAATTCGGCTATTTGTAGCCGTTAGTTAATAGATAAGTATAAATTCCCTAACGAATTGTCTAAACTCTTTTATATTATGGCCTACCTAAATAGCGAGGCTAAAATTAATATTAGTAAGTATTATTAATAAATTCTAGATAACCTTTACTATTCGGTTTATTAGAAATAGAAGACGGGTAAAGCGTTCTTAATTTATTTAAATAAGCGCTATAAATAGGGCGATTTCGTAATTGTCGCCGAATGTAAATTACTAAATTTTAAGTAAATTAGTAAATATATTAATTATGAGGATTTTAAGGCCCGTTTTATTTCCCTAGTAAATAAATACGATTATAATATAGTTATTAAAGTCTATTTCTTATATTAGAAGGTATTTAAATTTCTAGCGAACTTAATCTCTTATAACCCTATTTAATTAGGTCGTAACGATTAGAAAGGTTAATTAACCCTATTCTATAATATAGCCCAAGTTTATATTAAGTCGGCTTTCTATAATAATACTATCTAAGCTACTTCGAATAATAATAGCGGCGGTAGCGGTAATAGTAATAATAGTAATTAGAAGGACCCTAACGCTATAGATCTCGACCGTGTAAAGTTTACCGAAATTTATAGGGATATTTTATAGGAGCGCTACGATAAAAGTAATTATATAAATTATGGAAAGGGTAAGTATCTAGTACGCGAGTATAAGAATTAAATTAATTACGGTAAGTAGGGTAAGTAGAATAACCACTCCAATTTAAGTATTACTATGCGTAAGAATATTAGAAATACTAATACTCTAATTTCTAACCGCGCTATAGTAATTATAATTAACCCGGCGCCGGCCCTAGCCGCTATTCCGGTAGCCCCGGCGGCCCCGGCTATTTTAATTGCCCCGGCCTAGTAAAGAAATAGTAAACCCTAAAGTTAAATTGCTCCCGGGGGTAGTTAAATAGAATATAAAGAAAGAAGGTAGGATTAAGGATTTACGCTCTTAATTATTAAAGGATAGAGTCGTTTAAATTAAGTAATTTAGAATTTTATAGATAAAATATAACCCTATTATTAATTTACTTTTGGTATCCCTAATATAATAATAAAATAGAATGTATATTATTAATTAATTTAAGTTATTTAAGTAAGGTATTTATTAATCGAACGTTTATTAAAAAAGCCTATTTAGAATTTAAACCTTTAAAAAAGCCGAGACTATTATATTTAGCGGACGGTGCCTTTAAAGAATAGGTAGATTAATACGTTAAAATAATAATATATATTAATAATTATAAAGAAATTTTACGGTTCTTTATAGTTAACCTAGTGGTAGATTACCTAGTTATTTTAGGGTGGCTATAATTGTAATTTTATAACCCGGATATTAATTAGGTAATTAATAAAGTTATTTAGAACGTTGGGTATATAAGGATATATATCGATTAACCCTTAGAGGTTGTAGTACTATTAATAGAAACCTTAGTGTTAATATTATATTTTAAGGAAAAGGATAATAGAGGTTAATTTAAGGGGGATTTTAACGAAGAGGATTCTAACGACGATTCGGAAGATAAGGATTTCCCTACTTAGGTAGTTAATATAACGGAGGCCCTTAGAGGAAGCTAAATTATAATAATAGAATTATTAACCCCTTTTATATACGTAAACGAATTTGAAGAATTATTCGGACTAGTAAGGAAGTTAGTACTAAAAAAGATTAAAGTATAAGTGAGGATTATCGGTAGAAGGAGGATTTAGATACTACTATAATTAGAAAGAATTAAACGTACCTTCTTTTAACTGTTCGAATTAATTATTAATATAGCGGCGTTAGATTTGTCGGACTTTAAATTCGTTAACGTTAGAACCTTTATATTTAATATATAAATAAAGGGAGTCAAAGTTAGTTCGACTACGTAGGTAGAACTCTAGGAGGCCTAAAAAGAAAAAAAAGCGGTTATTTCGATGCTAATTCTTTCCGAGAACGCTTGGAAAGATATTATATAAAGTAGAGGCAAACCGTATAAGCCTTACTTTAAGAATATAGAAATATACGAATTTATTAACCTATATAAAAAGGAAGCCGTAAGCGAGGCTAGCGAGTAGTCCCTCTAATTAAATAAATCGGTATGAGACTTCGTTAATTGTATTTATAAATTGGGATTAGAGGAGGATAAATTAAAATTACCTTTAAGAGAGAGGAAACTTATATTACTAACCGAAATTAATAAAATTTATAGTATTATGGAGGAGGACGTATAAAAATTTATAGAGAAGTCGACGAAGCTAAAGTATACCCCCGAGGAAGTAAAGGCTCGTTTCTTAAATGAATATAAGGATTTATTTTACGTCGTTAACCCTAAGGATACGGATATAATTCCTAAATACCGATCGTACAATTATAAAATTGAATTAAAATTAAATGTAGAGTCCTTACTTTATTCTAAGGTTAGATTAATATTACCTTAAGAATTTAAAGTAATTAAGTAATAGTTAAACGATAATTTAGCGAAGGGATTTATTCGACCTTCGATTTTAAATATCGCCTCCCTAATCCTATTAGTAAGGAAGTTAGGTGGCGGCGTAAGAATTTATATTAATTATAGAAGTATTAATAATATTTCTTTGAAGAATAAGTACCCCCTACTACTAATTAAAGAGACGTTAGACGTTATTTATAAGGCTAAGTAGTTTATAAAAGTCGATATTATTATAGCTTTTAATAAATTACGTATAATAGAAGGCTACGAATAGTTAATAGCTTTTATTACGAAGTTTAAATTCTACGAATTATTAGTATATCCGTTTAAATTATTAGGAGCGCTAACCTCTTTCTAGAATTTTATTAACGATATATTGTATAATATTTTTAATATTTACGTAATAACCTACTTCAATAACGTTCTAATCTTCTTAGAGACCTATAAAGACTACGTTAAATACGTCCGGGAAATATTTTAACGTTTAATCGATACGAGCTTATAAATTAATATTAATAAATATAAATTTTATACGTAGCGGACTAAGTATTTAGGCCTTATTATTACTCCTAGCGGTATTGAAATAGATCCCGAGAAGGTAGAAGCGGTTATTAAATAGGAAGCGCCAACGAATAAGCGCTAATTATAATAATTTTTAAGCTTTATTAACTTCTATAGGAAGTTTATTACCGGCTTTTCCTATATAGGTAAGCTATTATACGAATTAATGAAGAAGATAGTCGATTAAAAGTAGGATAAAGAATATAATAACGCCTTTAAAATTTTAAAAATAGCGTTTACGTCCGCCCCGGTATTAAAAATCTATAATTGGGAGAAATTAACGGTTATTAAAATCGATGTTTCGGACTAATTTATAGGAGGTACTCTATCTTAAATATACGACGATAGCGAACTATATCCGGTAATTTACTTTTTAGCGAAGTATTTTATAATTAAATATAATTATAATATTTATAATAAAGAATTATTAACCGTTATTAAAGTATTAGAGGAGTAGAGGCCTAAATTGGAAAATGCCGCTCAACCGTTCGAAATTATTATAGATTATAAGAACCTAAAAACGTTTAGAACTACGAAAAAATTTACCCCCAAATATATAAGGTAATTTAAATTCCTATTAAGGTTTAATTTTATAATTAAATACCGATTGGACTTAATTAACGTTAAGCTTGACGCCCTTAATAGGAAACCGGAATACGTCCTTAGAAACGAGGTAAATAATAGGTTAAAAGCTAGGAAGAAGCCGTTAATCGATCTAGATTACTTTAATAGGGAGTCTTTCAGTAACGGGGAAAAATTAATAGATACCGATAGCGAAGGGTTTATAATAAATGCTATATCGGACGACGGCGCCCCCTTCGTTATTTATACCCTAGAAAATAGTTTCGAGGAGGATAATAAAGACGGGTTAAGTATTTATATAAATAATTTAATAGATTGTATTTATGTTAATTCTTCGATAATAGTGGATATCCGTAAGGTTATTCGGTTTAGGGATTGTTGGTTAAAGTATTTAAAGAAGAAATTAAAGATTCCGTTCGTTGAATATTATATAGTGAATAATAGGGTAATATTTCGAAATAGGTTAATAATACCCCTAAACGATGAGAAAGTCTAATTAGAATTGATTTACTATACCTATTTATTAATATAAGGCGGCCACCCGGGTAGAAATAAAATAGTAGCGATAATATATTATTATTATTAATTAGGGATAGTTATAGTTGTAAATACGTATTGTAAGGCCTATATATTATATAGTAAGATTAAGGCTATTAGGATATTATAAGCGGGCTTCCTAAAACCGCTACTAATCCCTTATACCCTATAGAGAGATATTTCTATTGATTATATAATACCGTTCCCTAAGTTATAGCGAGTAAGTAGGGGTGCCGAATACTAATATATATTAGTCGTAGTAAATAGGTTGATAAAAATAAAATATTTTATTCTAACGGAAGGATTAATAACGGAAGAGTTAGTAGAAAAGTTTATTAACCGTATTTATACCCTCTATAGCCTTCTAGATACTATTATATCGGATAAGGGTATTTAATTTGTATTAACCTTTTAGAATAATTATTTTAATGGTTAGGTATTAAATTGAAGTTCTCAACCCCCTACTATAAGGAGACGAATAGTTAAATTGAGAGGATTAACGCCGAAATAGAGTAATATTTACGTACGTTTATTAATTAGGTTTAAAATAATTAGGTAGATTAGTTTCCTCTAATTGAATTCTAAAGGAATAATTTTAAATCGGCGTTAATGGGAGTTACCCCCTTCTTTGCAAATTATAGTTTTTACCTTCGTATAGGTATAGAGCCGATTATACCTCTTCTCCCTAATGTAACGGATATATAAAAAAAATAAATATTTAATACTAATTAATTAGTTACCCGTTTTAAGGAAGTCTAGGACTTCGTTAAGACTTCTTCCCTATAAATATAAGAATGGTACGAAGCTGCGGCTAATATTTATTATATAAATGCCCCCAAGTATAAAGTAGGCGACGAGGTAATATTTAATATAGTTAATTATATAACGGGACGGCTATATAATAAGTTAGCGCTACGCTTTAAAGGGCCTTTCCGTATTATAAAAGTTAATTCGTATATAATAGAATTAGTTTTGCCGAAGAATATAAAAATTACCTACGTTGTTAACGTTTCTCGTATAAAATTTTATATCGAAAGACTTTCTAATTAAAAGGAATTAATAACGGACGTTAAGGTTAATAAGGGTATAGTTGTTATTAGAATAGATAATTTCGAAGAGGATAAGCGTTAAGAATTTTAAGAGCTATTAAATTATTAGAAGAAAGAGGGCATTTGGAAATATTTAATAAAGTAGGTTTATTACCCCCCCGACTAGCAACTAGCTAGTAATTTGGATAGTTATAATAAGATGGTCTAGTAATTTTATAATAAATACCTAGAATTCGGCGCTCTATATCTAAATTTTAGGAAAGGGTAGAAGAAATAGTAAAAAATAAAAATAATACCGGAGGATAAAAACGAAGCTCCGTCTCTAATCCTTACTACGGCCGCTCTAGTAATAAATAACTGGTAAGTTCGACGAAGTACGAGATTAAATAATAAGTAAGAATTTAATAAAAAAGAGGAGTTTAATTCGATTTAGCCGCGTACTTTAATCGAAATTTTATAGTATATTTTTTTTTAAAATAGCCGTCCTAAGCCCGAGAGATAGTACGTTTTACTACGGTTTTATATCTCCTATTCCCCTAATAATGGATAGCCTACTAGTTAAGATTAGAAAGTTAGAATTAGTATAATCTTTAAGATTAGAAAATTAGAATTAGTATAAAAACGTAATTATAAATAAGAATCGAATAGAAGGTCTCTATACTATTTATATTAGTAGCGGCTATATACGTTTGTATAAACCGTTATATTACGAGCGTCCCTATAGTACCCCCGAGGAGGCTAGTAATAATGAGGGTAACGAAAGGAGGTTATATAGTACGATTGGAAGGATTTGTAACGTATAGAGGGATTATTAAACGTAATAATAAACGTTTCGGTAGAAGGGTTATATTTAATAATATTTTAGTTGGTATTTGGCTTTTGAATAGGAGTTTGGGCGTTAAGTAGCCTCCCGTTTTGGTATGCGGGTTCGTAGCCTTTAATTGGGCGTACCCGCGGGAATTGGGAGGAGACCCGCTTTGGCATTGAAAATGATTTTTTGATGGAATTGACGGTTTTTTAATGGAATTAACGGAATTTTAGGTAGAGGGGCTCGTTTTAAGAGGGGGTAGTATTATAGGTATTATTACCCTATTCCTATATATAGATATATATATACGTGTACTGTATTTAGTATAGCCAGCTGGGTGCAGCTGTTTGGCTGCAGTATACTCGCCCAGTCTAGACTAGCCAGACTGGCCGTTATATAATATGCCGTTGTGGGCCTATACTTTGGGACCTACAGCCCTATGCCCTATATAGTTCTCGTGCGCGCATAGGATTCTCTTCCTGTTCTTCGCACAATAATTAAAGTCTTACCTTAGTGTTTGCTCGCGCTCCGTGACAACTACCTAACGGCTTTTAAATTTATAGTCTTCTTCAATATTAATATTATTATTAATATTATTATTATTATTATTATTAATATTATTATTATTAATAATATTCTGGTTATTATTTCTAYTAGTATTTTTATTAGTATTATTATTTAAGGGTTTTAATTTATATACCYATCTGCCTCCTAAAGCTTTTCTATTACTGGGTAGGTCTACTATTTCCTAAGTATTTTGACTTTCCAATTCTTCTACTTCTATATTTATAGAATTTATCTACTTTTTACTATAGGGATTCGCTATAGCCTATTTATAAGTAGAAGGTTCTTTAATATTATTAAGGTTATTAATAATATTAAGGATAGAAATATCTATATTATTTATAGATTGGAATTCTTTATAATATTCTTTATTCTTCCTTAGTATTACTACGCGTAGATTTTCTATAATATAATTATTCGGAAAGTTATTATTAGAATCGATAGTTCTAAATGAACGGCGTAGACCTTGGTTATAATAATAACTATCAATTAATTYATTATTATTATTATTATTATTATTAATATTATTATTATTCTTATTAATAATATTATTATTAATTGAATTATTATTTAATTCAATTTSAGAATCTGATTCTTTTTCAGAATCTAATATTACTTCTTTATTATTCTTATTAAGAATTTCTTCAAGTAAATCTTCTGAATTATTTATAYTAGTATTATAATTATTATTATAATTATTATTAATACTAGTATTYAAAGTGGATGGATCTTTTGAAGTATTATAGTATAAACCTTCTAATACTTTAATATCTCGTATCTAAAATGCTCTATTCTTTTGGAAACTATAGACCTTATAATTATTATTATTTTCTCCAAAGCCTACTAAAACTGCTTTTTCGGCTTGGGGTCCTAATTTAGAAATATTAGGTCCCTTTAATTTATAATAAACGATAGATCCCTATATCCTAATATTATCAATATTAGGTTTTTCTTTATATTTTAATTCATAGGGTATTTTAAACCCTATAGAATTATAAGGAGTTCGATTATATAAATAGGTAACCGTTATTAACGCTTCTCCCTAAAAATATTTAGGTAAATTAGCGTTTATTAATAAGGCTCTGACTTTTTTTAATAAAGTCTTATTTATTCTTTTAAGAAAACTATTTTATTCCTTAATATAAGGAGCATTTAATTAGTATATTATTCCTTTATTATTAAAAAGAATTTTAATTCTTTTATTAGTATATTCAATACTATTATCTAATTGAAATATTTTAATCCTTTTATTATTAATATTTTCTTCCTTATTTATAAAGGTATTAATAGCTTCGTATACTTCTTCCTTATCTTTTAATAAGGATATTTCTAAATAACGGGTAGCCTTATTAATAAAGGTAATAAAATATTTGTAATTATTATAAGTTTTTATAGTAAATAGACTACAAAGGTCACTACTAATCTTATCTAAATAATTACTATTATATTTTATAGTATTATTCTTAATACTTTTATTTTTCTTATTAGTTATTTTTGCTTAGTAACAAACAGGACATTCTTTATTAATATCCTTATTATAAGAATAAGAAGAAATTGTATTTTTTATAATATTTTTAATATTATAATTATTATAATGACCAAAATGTTGGTGTAATGTATTTAAATTAATCGATTTATTATTTATAATATTATTATTATTAATATTATTCTTATTAATAATATTTTTATTAATATTATTTTTAATAGTATTAATTTTAATACTATTTTTAATACGATTTATTTTCTTCTTATTAATATTATATTTACTTATAGTATTAATATCGCTATTAAATGGCCGATTCTTTAATTTTATAATTTCAATAGGTAAAAAATATAAACCGTTAATTTGTTTACTAATACTAATGGTATTTGATCTATTTTGTAAATATATATTATATTTATTTATTATATTATAATAATCCCCTTCTAATATAGAATTACTTATAATATTTATACCTAATTCTAGCATATAATAACAATTCTTTAAAAGCATTTTCTTATTAGAATCCTTAAAATATATATATATATTTCCGATTCCTAATATAGACCTTTTCGTAGCCTTACCCCAAGAAACTTCCTTTTTAACTTCCTTAAAAGTATAAAAATATTCCTTATTCGAAATTACATGAACTACTGAACCAGAATCTACTATAAAATTATTTTTATAGTTATTTTCATCGTTTTTATTAAACGTAGCCTTATAGTACAATTTAGGAAGGCGGTTAAATAATCGTTTTATTCCGTAACTTAAGACTTTACTATAATTAGCTTCTAGTCCTTTATTCGAATTATTTTTATTAATATTATTATTTTTAATAATATTAATATTAGGGGTATAAAGGGTAAATATATTTACTATATTTATATCTTCGAAAATATCGTCGCCAGATTCTTCGTTAAAGACCTCTTCAATTCTAGAATTATTATTAGAAATTTCTAAATTAAAAAAATCTATAATATCCGAATTTTCTTCAGATTTTAATAAATTTTGAGGGGTCTTTTTCATCAAAATATTAATATTTTCTTCCCTTTCTTTCTTTGCTAGATTTTCTGGCTTTTTCCAATACTTTAGTGCCTTTTCAGGGTGTAAAAAGGCACAATTTGCGTACTTATAGCCAGGCCTTTTATAGTAAGAGTAATAGATTATATTCTTAGTAACTTTCTAAGGCTTTTTACCCTTATAGGACTTTGAATTCTTCTTATTATTCTTATTAGAATTTTTAGAAGAATTAGAATTCTGATTTTTATTATTTTTATTAAATAATAAAATATTTTTATTATTACTAGAATCCTTACGCTTAGATTTATCTAATAAATTAGAAGTTAGCGTATTTAAGGTATAGGCTTTAGAATCCTTCCTAAGTTCTTAGGTTATAGAAGAAACTAAGCCTTTATAACCTTCCCCTAAGTTAAATAAAATCCAAGAAATTACTACCTAATTAGGTAATTCTATTTTCCTAGCCTTTAATTTATTAATTAAAGTTTTAATTTTATTAAAGAAGGCTTCTAATAATTCAAAATTACTAGGAGTAGCCTCAAAGAATTCTTTAATAATAAGATATTTAGAAGTAAAGCCTTAAGGGCTATATAAATCCTTTAAGGTTTTCCAGGCCTTAAAAGTAGAAATTTCGTGTTGAATTTGAAGTAGAGGGCCTTCTTCTAAAATTAATTTTAATTTAGAAAAGGCTTCTTTAGCTTGCAAATCTTCTTTTTCAGTTATTTTATCCCAATCTTTTGAAATAGTAAAATAGGCTTCGGCCCTTAAAGACCAAATAGTATAATTTTCAGTACCCTTAAGCTTGGGAAGCTTAAAACTATCCATATTGTAATATTTGTAATATATATAATATATATATATAAATATTTATATATGTAATAGATTTATAAAGAATTATTATAATAATAATTTTTATAAGGTTTTTGAAAAAATACCCTATTTAAGCTGATAATAATTCTTAAGATTTATAAGAATTATTTAACGAAATTCTAGAACCTTTTATTTATTTCTTTATAAATAAAAGTATATAAAAATAATTATTTTTCTTTTATAAGAAAAATAACTATAAAAATCTTATAGATTTTTAATCCTTATTTTGATTTAAGGATATATAAGACCTTTGTCTTATACCTTTTATTTTAAATAAAAGTATATAAAAATAATTATTTTCTTTAAATAAGAAAAATAATTATAAAAATCGTAAAGATTTTTAAATCCTTATTATATATAAGGATATATAAGACCTTTTGTCTTATACCTTTTATTTATAATAATATAAATAAAAGTATGTAAAAATAATTATTTTCTTAATAAGAAAAATAATTATAAAAATCTTAAAGATTTTTAAATCCTTATTTTAATATAAGGATATATAAGACCTTTTGTCTTATACCTCTTATTATAAAGAGGACCCTGATTTTTTCACAATAGAAAAAATCCTTAAATATTTCTTAAAGAAATAAATAANATAATTATAAAAATCTTAAAGATTTTTAAATCCTTATTTTAATATAAGGATATATAAGACCTTTTGTCTTATACCTCTTATTATAAAGAGGACCCTGATTTTTTCACAATAGAAAAAATCCTTAAATATTTCTTAAAGAAATAAATAAATATAAGAAAAATCTAGTAGTTTTTCAAAGGGGTTTTTATTTCATTATCTATTTAGATAATAAAATTATAGAAGGTCTTTCCTTCGTTTCTAGCAAAGTCCCTAGTATTCTGGCTAATATACTACAAATTTTCGTAACGGGTTAAAGAATAAAGAAATTCCTAAACTAAAGACCTATTGATTCTACTAGAATAATCTTAGTAATAAGGAATAAAAATTTATTAAACGAAATTTCTAAAGCTAACTTCTAGGTCTTTTCTCTAATTCTACTTATAGTTTCCTAAAGCTCTATAGTAGTAAACGATCGAGGCTTCGAAGTCGAAATTATGAGGGAGCTAGTTTAACTTGTCACGGCACTGGCGGATGGGTCCCAGCACCGGGGTTGCGGGACCATCCCATGCCCACGTACGTGATGTCGTGGCGCCTTGGCGCGCGTGCACCGGCTACCCGGGCCTGGGGTTAAAACCCCAAACGCCGGGCGCGCCTTTATATATTTCCCTCTTTTCTTCTTCATCTTATAATTCTAGTATAGACTTGGGAATTAATATATTTAATTTATCTCTCGTAACTACGTTGTTCGTAATAATTATAAAATTAATTCTATACTTTCTAAGGAGGAAACCAAACATCCTATTACTTTACACTTTTCAAAAAAGTAATTAATTATATCGCATCGCTTACGTCGACTTCGGTCGGACAACCTCGTAATAGCGTACATTTCCGAGGAAAAGGCGTCGGCCTAAACTTCGCCGAAGAAGTAAAGATAAATTACTATATTATTAAAAGTATTTACCGCTGTAAGCGTTCAGGCTAATAAGGTTTAGAAATAGGCTATTAGGGCCTAGAAAGATAAGGTTACTACTAAGCAAGTTATTTTTAACGTTGAGGATATCCTAATCACCTCCGAATTTGTAATCGAATAGGATAACGCTTTCTATCGGCGTTCGCTAAATATTATTATTATTAAGGATAAATAGAATGCCTAATCCAAGATTCTAAATATATTTAACCTAAATAATAAGGAGGTACCCGATAACGTCGAAAAAGTAATCGTATTTTTCAATTAGGAAATTACCAATAAAATAGTTAATATACAGTATACTTTTAAAAAAGAAGATTTATACGTATTCTTATATACGAAGATTAGCGCGATTGTAAAATATTATTTAAAGAAGGGGGATAGTCCCTCTTTTACTTTCCGTCCTTTAATAGCTATCGGTAAAGAATATTAGTCGGAATACTTATATTATAACGAATCCCGTATA
Organism: Neurospora sp. CHS-2018b; assembly: GCA_009806015.1. Taxonomy (NCBI): domain Eukaryota; kingdom Fungi; phylum Ascomycota; class Sordariomycetes; order Sordariales; family Sordariaceae; genus Neurospora; species Neurospora sp. CHS-2018b. The sequence continues at coordinate 2,906,944 of RAOV01000003.1, forward strand.
GGACCTCTACTAATCGATTTTCCTACCTTTAAAAATATTTATTAAAACCCTATCGGTCTCGAAGCGATCTTTTAAAAGATTAAATTGCGCGCTATCTTCATAGAAGTAGCGCTAACTTAATAACGCGGTTATTAAATTATTACTATTAATTTAAATACTAATTTAAATAAAATATATAAGTACGTTATAAACTTCCTCAATTACTAGAAAGCGGCGGAAGACGAGAACGTTAAATTTAAGAAGAAGGTTATTCTCTTAGAGAATACCCTCGTTAATTCCGGTACCCTCTATTCGGCTATCGATAATATAAATAAGTTATAGAAGCTACAGTATAAAAATATATCCCTTTACAAGAAAATCAATAATTTAAAGGAGGAACTATAATTAAAATTCACTAAACTAGATATAATTATAAATAACCATATTCGGGCGGAAAACGAATATTTAGAGAGGGATATCGGTAATTAGGACCGCGGCGGATAGAATCCCTATAATAATAATAATAACGATAAAAACGACCCTAATTTTAACCCCTAAAATTCGTATAATAATTAAAACTAATCGCCTTCCCTAATAAACGATTATAATCGTAAATAATCCCTCGCTCCCCCCGAAGGATATTATAATTATCTTAAATTATTAGCCGAAATAAACGTAATTAAGGATAAATTAATTAATACCCGGAAGTAATTAGCCCAAATTCAAGATTCGCTTATTACCCTTAATACCTAAGCTAAAGAATTAAATATAAAAGTAGTAATTAAGGAGGGCGAGATTATTGAATTTAACGCTATTATTATTCGCCTTATTAAAGAAAATATAAATTTATAAAAATAAAAGAAGAAAATTACTATTAACCTAACCGCGTAAAATTTAGAGAAATAAATTCGCAATAGTTATAAAGACGATACTAACGACGAGGGCGATAATTACTATAAAGGAACGCCTACTACCAATATTTTAACGTCTAATAATAGTCGGCTATTAATAAAAAAGAAGGACCCGCTTTACTTTTATAACGAAAAGGATAAGGATATAATCTCCTTCGATATATAGTACCGTTGCGTTTAAAATAAATTAAAGTTTAATGCCGATTACTTCTTCGATAACGAGGCTAAAAAGATATATATTGAAAATTATACGGCTAGTAAGGCCGCCTAAGACTTCGAATTATATTTAAGTAACGGTCCTTATAATATTAAAATTTTATAATAATTATTAAATTATTTGAAGAATGAGTATTACGATTATAATTATAAGGAGAAAGCGATCTTTAAATTTAATAAATTAAAGTACGAAATAAGCGAAAACTTCTAGGACTTTTGTAATACCTTTGTCCGTTTGGTTAGCGAATATAACTGTCCTACTGAAATTTAGAAGTAAGAATTCAATTAGAAATTCTCCGTTAATATTTAGAACGCCCTTCTCTAAGGATATAATAAGGATACTATTATTTTTATATAATTTACTCTAATAGCGAAGAAGGTTATAGAAAATAGTTAACGTTTATATAAAAATAAGTAGAAGGATAAGGGTAAAGATAAAAATAATAAAACCTCTTCTTCTTCTTTATTGAATACCTCTAGTAAGGCTAAAGGTTCGTCTAATTCCAGTTCTTCGTTATCCGTAACTAAGAGTTCGGGTAGCGGTAATTCCTATTGTCCCCCTAATATATTTAAAGAGGAGACGTGTAAATTATTCGAAGAAAATAAATATTTCGTCTATAAATAGACTAATTATTACTTTAAGGATTGCCCTAATAAGCGAAATAATTCTAACCGTATTAATAAATTTATTGAATAATTCGTTTGTAAAGCCGAAAAAGAAACGGAGTTTATAGAGACAAAAAATTAATTACCTTAAGAATATTGGACTCCCTCTTAAGGGATAAGTCGATAAGTATTTATTTTAGAAAAGATTTAAAAGAGGTAGCTATAATAACGGAAATAGTAGAAATGAAAGTAGAAAAGGATTTCCTAATTAATTACTTCGGTAGGGAGGTATTATTAATTTATTATACTATAGTATACAATAGTAAATTATTATTTATATTTAATATACTTATTAATTCGGGAGTAAATGGAAATATCTTCGTAAATAAGAAATTCGTTAATAAATTAATTACCGATCTTCAAATCGAATAACTTCGAAATTTTAAACCTTATACCGTAGGTAATTACAATGGCTAATATAATAAAACAATTAATTTATATTTACGAAGTATAATATAAGTCTAGAATCGAATTTTCCTAAACGAAATAATAATTATTATTAACTCTAACTATAACTTAATTTTAAGGAAATATTAAATACGTCGCTACCGTATTCTAGTAGACGCCTTTAATAGTCAATTAATATTCTTACAAACGAAAGAGGAAGAATTAAAAGAGGAGAAAGAAGAATTAAAAAGGTAAAAGACCTTAAAGAGGATTAACCATCGTATTTAAGAGTTAGAAGAAGTAGCGAACTAACTAACGTCGTCCTAAATAATTCCTAAGGTAACTACCCGACTTATAAAACTCTTCGAAGAATTAAAAGTACGGCCGACTAAGAAGGGTAAGATCGAAGAGTTAATAAAAATAGAAAGGGAATTATATAACTAATACGCGCTATATTAGGAGGAAGAACCTAACTTACTTTTACAGCGAGAATATATCGCAATATTAGACGCGGAGCGGAAGAATAACTTAATATAGGGAGAGGATATACGGGGTCGATACCGGTTAAAGAGGGATGGAATCGGCTAGTATAAGTATTACAATAATATAGTAATAGTAGGGGCGGAAGTATTCCTAAAGTTCGTAGAAAGGGAGTATATAAATATAACGAATCTCTACGAACTAAATAAGTTTATTAAGGATTAAAAGAAGAAAGATACGCTAATAGAGGATAAATAAGAATTATAGGAGAGGGTAAGGAAGGAAGTACCGGAGTACGCTTATTAATACTTTAACGTTTTTAGTAAGAAGTAATCCAATATATTATTTAATAACCGGCCGAACGATTATAAAATCGAATTGGAGGAAGGTATAAGGCCGGAGGACTTAGGGTATAATCCCTTCTATAAAATGTCGATCGATAAATTAGAAGTTTATTAGAAGTATATAAATAAAGTCCTTATAAAAGGCTTTATCGAGAGTAACTCCGCGCTATAGGTAGTACTTATCCTATTCGCTCCCAAGGCTAACGGAGGTCTAAAGTTCTACGTCGATTACCGAAAATTCAACGTTATTATAAGGAAGGACTAATACCCTCTACCCCTTATAGAGGAGATTATTATATATATTAATTAAATAAGGATTTTTACGAAGATCGATATTCGTTAAACTTTCTATCGAATACGGATATATCCTAATAATAAGGAATTAACAACTTTTAAGATACAATATAGTGCTTATAAGTACAAGGTACTACTATTCGGCCTAACTAACGGACTATCGATATTCTAAAGATATATTAATAATATTTTAATAAAGTATTTAAACAATTTCTACAACGCTTATATCAATAATATTTTAATCTTCTCCAATTTATTAAAAGAGTATAAGATATACGTTAAGAAGGTATTAGCTAGGCTAGAAGCGGCCGGATTATAAGCCGACCTAAATAAATACGAATTTTATATCGAAAAAACAAAGTTCTTCGGCTTTATTATCGGGAAAGACGGGGTGGCTGTAGACCCTTAGAAGATTGCTATAGTAAAGGATTAGTAGGTCCTTAAGAACGTACGAAGAATACAATCCTTTTTAAGGTTTTATAATTTCTACCGGAAGTTCGTTAAAAACTATAGTCGGATAGTTAAACCGCTAATAATATTAATTAAGAAGGGGGAGGGGTATAATTAGAATAAGGATTGCTAAGAAGCTTTCGAGGAATTTAAGCGACGGTTATTAAACGCCCCTATCTTAAATTACTTCTAATACGACTGCCTAATTCGCATAGAGACGGATACTTCCGATAATATTATTATAAGAGTACTATTATAAAAGGTAGAAGGAGAATAAAAGCCCGTAATTTTCTTTTCAGAAATTATATATAGGGTAGAATATAATTACTCTATTTATAATAAAGAGCTTATAATAATTATCTATGTATTATAATACTAGAAGGCGGAGCTCGTTGGTTTATAAAGCTTATTTTTGGTTATTATAAATTACGAAGTATTCAAATATTTTAATATTAAGAGATTTCTTAACTTTCGATAAGTAGGGTAGGCTGAGTTCCTAGCCTAATACTATTTTATTATTTCCTACCGACCCGGGAAAGATAATAATATAACGGACGCCTTAATAAAGAAATTGGAGGACTTAAAAATATAAAAGGTTAAGTAGGATGCCTACCGTACAATTTAGATTTTTAAAACCTTCGAAAATAGAATAATAATTTACTCTAATAATATTCCGGCTATAAATATAATTAATTATATACCGTCAACTATTATAGTTATTAATATAATAATTATAGAAATCGACCCGGAAGTAATCCGGGAGTTGGAAGGTAGAACGCCCCTATCTTAGGACGAGCTCTTAGAGGGTTATATCTTAATAGACCGGTTAATCTTAAAAAATAAAACTTATATAGAATTCGAGATTTATCGAAATATAATTCGTCGGGGGGAAAATAGATATTAATTTATTATTTATAATAAGATTCTAACCCGATATAATAAATTAGTAGTTCCGCTTAAAATATTATAAGTAAGAATAATTTACGAATTATATTTTAAAATTATAATAGCTTACCCTAACTATAATAAAATAAAACGGTTGGTTACTACGTAATATTAGTAGTTAGGAATAATAGGAAATATAGACCGCTTCGTCGCTAATTATTTAATATATTATATTTCGAAGGTCCTTCGCAATAAGATACCGGGAGAGCTATACCCGATTCCTCTACTTAACTAGGCTTAGTAAAGCCTCGTTATAGACTTTAAATCTATATTTAGGAATAAGTAAAGCTTCGATAACGCGTTAATAATAGTAGATTACCTAAGTAAAGCCACCTAAATAATACCTTATTACATTAATACTACGGTATAGGACGCGGCTTATATATATTACGAAGGCCTATATTAAATATATAGTCTACTCCGCGAAGTGATTTCGGATTATAGTCTATAATTTATCGCCGATTTTACTAACGAGCTAACCAAGATCCTCAATATTAAATAGAAATTAGCGTCTTTAAAGCATAGCCAGACGGCCGGCCAGGCCGAGATTATAAACAAATACTTAGACTAGCGGCTATAGCCCTTTATAAATTATTTCCAAAATAATTAGTTAGAAGCGATTCCCGTTATAGATGCCGTACAAATAGGGATGCTATATAATAGTTTAGGAAGTATATAACCATACGAAGTGTTTAAAGGGTTCCTTATACCGGGTATATTAGATTAGGAATTAAGAACCAACTTTAACGGAGCGCGCCTTATAATAAAGGAAAAGTTAAATCGCGGAGATACTTAGGATATAATTAAAAGGATATAAAGCTACATTACTAAAGTAAGGGAATTAATATCAACCGCGTAGGTACGAATAGTAAAATAAGTAAATTAATACCATTAGGTTCCTAACTTTAATATAAGCGATAAAGTATTTATTATTAAACGAAGCGAATTGTCCGATAGATTTAATTAGAAGTTAAACTTCCTAGTTATTAGTAAATAATTTAAAATTAAAGGGAAGTATAAGTATTTATACTATTTTAAAGTACCGGAAGGTTGGAGGGGTACTAATATCTTCTACACCGACTGCTTAAGGAAATATCCGGATAACCTACTACCCGGATAATATTTAGAGGAATTAGTAAAGGAATACGTAAGAAATAATATCGAATAGGAAGTAGAAGAGATCTTAACGTCGAAGGTATATTACAGGAAATTGTAATACCGGGCGAATTAGCGGGGATATAACCTAAACCCGACCTATTATAACGTACAGAATTTTAAGAATTTAGTCAACCTTCTTAAAACCTTCTATAAATAATACTTAAAATAGCTAGGGCCCCTAAAGAGGCTGGAAATATAATTAAAAGCGGCGGAAGCGGAGGAATTGGATAATAATTACGAAAACGATAATATACTTATAAGAAAAGGGATACGGTCGTTAAAGCAACGTATCGGCATAAAGAAATAATTTTCGTAGGATAGGCAAATAAATCCGAAGGTTAATTTAAATATAATTATAAAAATAGTTATTCAATATACTGCGGTAAATAGTTAGCATAATTAGTAATAGCGTAGGGGCCTAAAACTAGCTAAACTAATTAAAAGCCCGAGGATACCCCCCCTTTATTTAGAAAGCGACTGTATTTGAGCCAAGGTAACGGCGACTTTTTTATACGTTTTTAATTAGAGGATTCTATAGGGTCGGTAACCTACTTTATATATATAATAGCTTTCTATACATTTTTATACAATTCGGGACGAATTTTTTTCTATTAGGGGGGTAATATTACGGTACTAGCGGATGGGTCCTAATACCGGGGTTGCGGGACTATCCTATGCCTACGTACGTAATATCGTGGCGCCTTGGCGCGCGTATACCGGCTACCCGGGCCTGGGGTTAAAACCCCAGACGCCGGGCGCGCCTTTGTACGTTTCCCTCTTTTCTTCTTCATCTTGTAATTCTAGTATAGACCTGGGAATTAACGTGTTTAGCTTGTCTCTCGTGACCACGTCGCTCGTGACATAACTAAGGTAAATTAGGGGGGATAGAAGGATTGAACTTTCGTTCGAGGTTATAAATTCCTATATAAGAAAATTTATAAAAGGCGAATTAATTGAAATAAATTTCGATAGGAAAGGCCTATTCTACTTCGAAAAGGTAATAAATCGTTCGAAAAGGGTTGAATTTCTCGGGATGAATATCGTCTTCGAATTCTTTATTCTCGTCGAATAATTCGAAATAACCCTCGGGAGTTATATTGTACTAATAGGTAGGCTTAGGGTCGGGTAGGTTACGAGTGGCTAAGCCGGGCTTATAACCTAAAGGAAGGTATCGATCGACGAATTCTTAGATAAGAGGAAAGAACTTTTCGGGGTAAATAAAAAGGTAAAAATTACCTTCTCTTTAAAGGTTGAGAAAAAGGGTGGCCTTGTAGGCGTTGGAGGGCATTGAAGTGTGTGTATGTATAGAACGTTCAAAAACGAACAGAATAGTATATAGAATGTGTAAAAGGGTAGTCGATTGGTGGAGATATCGATAAGTAAATTTAATAAGTTATATTTTCAACCTTGAAGATTCCCCCTTTCTTATAGACCTTTTCTAGGTCTACAAAAGCCTAGTGATAAAACTAAAGGTATCTTCAGACTCATTATTTCCAACTTATTCAAACGGTACTTTGTTTAATTCCATACGTCAACCGTAGAGTCCGGAATTTAAATCCGAACCTCGAAGTCTTTCTCGACTTTCTTTTTCTTTTTTTAATACCATAACTTCGTTAATATACGTTATATGACGAAACCGTTTTCACGGTCGGAAACGTCATGTTCCATTCTTTCCATTGGTGTTACGTATGTCTTCGTTTGGCTTGACGTTGAGGCCGGAATTCGACGACGAAGGTCGAGGGTCTAGATTTCTTTCGGATTTTCTTCCGGATTTGAATTTTACTCTGGTTTTATATTTTATATTTATATAAAAATATATAATATTTTTTATATTATACTTTTATTATATAAACGACCCGTAAATCCGTTAGAAGTCTAATAATATATATTTATATATATTATATATATATTAAGTCCAACAATCTCCCTAATATTTACTAGGTTGAATTACTTTATAAATTTAAAGTACTTACGTAAATCCAACGCCTTCGTTAATCTATTAGCAATTATTTACCCTATTAATACGTAATATATATCGATAAAGCTTCGTTATTATCCTTCTTTAAATTAATAATTATAAATATCGACGTATTTAAATTTAGTTTAGAATTTAGAATTCTCCCTAATAATAAAGCGGATCGTCTATTTATTATTATAACCGAAGGGGATAATTTCGAATTTAAACCGAAGGTTAAGGGAGTTAAAGAACTTTTTAGCCTATATATTTTCCTTTATTTTTTAAGCGAAAAATAATAATTCAACCTCCGTTATTAAAATTATTATTATATTTTATTTATTAGCTCGCTAATTAATAGTCCCGCTAAATAATTATATTATAAACCCTTAAAAGCTTCGTCGGTTAAAGGAGTTGTTAATAAAGGACGAATCGGTATAAATTTTAAACCCGTCTCCTCCTTTTAATTAAAGAGTATAATAATTAATACTTCGAAAATAAGCCTTTACTTGTAAAATTATTAAATAGTAAACCTACTTAAAATTAATAAAGAAGTAAATTAGTCGGGATAAAGTAAAAGTAATATTAAGTTTAATAATAATTATAAAATAGAGAACGGCGCTAATTATTTATTAATATTATTTAATTAAGTATTGGGTAGCGGTCTTAAACGAGGTAATTAATTCTTTAAATATTATAGGAGTTTCGGAGGCTTTTTTAATTTATATAATTCCCTCTATTATTTTAAGGATATATTCTTACTAAAATAACTAAATTAATCGACGAGGGCAATCTCGAATAATTTCGATTCCTAAAAACCATTGGATATTATAATTACTAATTAACTAATAATATTTTTTAAAAGTAATAATTATTCCCTCTACTAATAATAAATATTTTATTTTATAAGTAAGAATAATATTATTTATATAGAAGAATATAATTATATTCTTATAAATTAAAATATATAATTCTATAGGGATAGGGGCTAATTTAATTTTTATTAGGGTATTAATAAATTCCTTCTATTAAAGTAAAGGAGAATACTTTAAACCATAGAAGGCTCGTAATAATTTTAATACCTTATTTCGACGTACTTAACCGTATAGTACTTTTATATAAATAATTTTATTAAATATTATATTAATAAAAGCGTTAATAGCATCGTACTATTTAAATTCGAAATTAAAGTAAATAGTAATAGTTATTATAATCCGGAAAGACCGGATTACGAAGGTAGTAGCGTACGTTTCGCGTATATTATTATATAATTATTAATCTCTTTATATAATTAAACGGGCTTTATATTTAAAGAAGTAATTTTCTATATTAAATTTATACGTATATACTTATATAAAATTAAGAGGAGGAATAGTCTTAATAATTAATTACTCGTTTTAATCAACCTATACCTACAATTTCTTTTCTTCGTAGTTATTTATATATTTCCGCTTTACCCTTATAAAGATATTATTAAAGGGATAATTTTAAAAGTCTTTATAAAACCGAGGGAGAGGAGGGAAATTTCGTTTATAAAATATATTTAAAGTTTTAAGAGCATCGAAACAATCTATATAGTCCTTAATTAATTTCGAATTATTAGAGAATTCTTCTTCCCCATCGATTTCTCCAATCCCCAAACATTTTAATTAATCGAAGGTTTCTTTATTAATAGACTATCTATTATATAGCCCAACATTTATTTTATTTAAAATAATTAAGAAGGACCCAATCTAATAGAAATATTTATTATATATTAGCTAGTTCTCTTAAGGGTACGACGTATTAAAATTATTAATAAAGAACGACGCTAAATTTTCTAAAGGGGTAAAATAATCCGTCTCCTCTTCTTTATTTATTATTATTATTTACTAATCCTCTTACGGCTATAGTTTTAAGGCCGCCGCTAGGGTAATTATAATACCCTTACTTTCTTAATTTATTTATTTTTCCTCCTTTTATATATATATAAATTTAATCGGTTCGGAAATCGCAATTTTATCGGCGGCGGGTAAAGTTTTAATAATTAAATTAATTTTATTATCCTTTACTTTAACACTCCTAATCGGTAGCGGGTCGGATATATCGAAATTTAATTAATAAATATTATTTAATTATACAGCTAATTCTTTAAGGGAAATATTAAAAATATTATAGAACTTTTTAATATTATTTATAAAGACCTCGTCTTCGTTAAATACTACATCCTTAATTATAATTATTTAATTTATATATAGGTTCTAAATACGGTAGATATTATTAGATTAGTAACCGATTAAATATTTAACCTAAGCACGTCTTTTAAATTTCTAAGTCCGTTTTTAACTGCATAGGATATTAATTATAAGTACAAAAACTTTATAATTATATATTTTTAAATGTAATAGCTATAGTATTATTCTTTATTAATTACCGTTACGGTTTATTATATATATTATAAAACGCTCCTTTAGAAACTTCTAATTAAATTCCTATTATAGGATTATATTTAATAAATATATTATTACTATTATAATTTCTCTTTAGAATTTTTAAAGTAAATTTACCCCTTCCTTTATAATTATTAATTTTTCCCTAATTATACCCTCCGAACGCTCGGCGCTACCGTTTTATATTTAAATATAAGGAGCCGAAAGTTCGATAATTATACTTCTTTTTATTAAAAAGGCGGTAACGCGGGGCTTAATTATAGTTATCTTATTATTATATTCGATTACCCTAGGTCGGATTTAATAATAAAGTTTAAAATTGTTGAATAACGACGTTAATATAATAATAATCGAGTCCGTTGTCCGGTTTGGTAAGTAATATAATTATATTATCCTAAACTAGCGATTTACAACGATTATTAAATTAAAGACTATCCTTCCCCCGGGTACCTTTACTAGCGGGTAATTAAAGAAGTCGACCGTAAAACGTAGTCCCGGACCTTTTAATACGTCGTAGATTTCTCTACGTATTTAACGCTTTATTTTAACTACTATATAAGAATTATAGTAAACGAGGTTAAGGCCTTTAAGGCGTACTTTATACTTTTTATCCGTTAGCTAAATTAAAGTTTCTAATCTTAGGTAATTAAGTCGAAGGTACTAATATAAAGTATTATTCTCTAAAAGCTTCCTAGCGGTCTTATTAGTAAACTAGTAAAATCGTATATAAAAAGAAGATTAGTTAATACGTATTTCGAAGGGTATATATTTTAATATAAATTAGTTAAATTCTAAAGAAAGATAGTAAAGGTAGGTATTATTTAAGCGGAAATATAAGTAATTAAAATTAAAAGAATAATCCTAATATAATCCTTTTTCTAATAATTATTTTAAAAATATAAGGTTATAAATTATTTTTAATATAAACGCAACGTTATTAAATCTAAAATTAATAGGGAGACCCTTATTATTATTTATTATTAAATAAATTAAATTATACCCCTTAATAATAATAGATTTATTTCCCGCCTAAATATAATTTCCTTCCCTTACGGGTATAAAGCCTTTAAATTGGCCGGCTTTATTAAAAATATAAATTATTATATTTGAATTAAGAATCGCTAAGTTTTTTAGTAGGTACTTTAGCCCTTTATTATAAGGTTCTAGTATTAAAAAATTCGCTTCGCAATTCGTATTATTAATACGTCGACTATTAAATTAAAGATTATTAATATTATTAATATAAAATACCTCTTCCTTATCCTTTTTAATTTAAACTTCCTTTGGGATTTCCTTTATTTATTAGGCGAATTTAGGGTCCTTCTAATAGTTCTTATTCACTTTCGTACGAATATAAGAATTCTTTTTAAAATATTCTAATCGGTTAATAGTATTAACGTATTAGTAATATTCAATTTAATAACTTATATGCTCGTAAATAGGGTAAGCCCTCTTTAACTTCTTATTATTAAAACTATAATTTTAATAACCTCTAACTAACCTTTTATTTCGGTTATTTTAGGGGTTATTAGGAGCGTCCCTACTAATTTCTTTAGTAAATATAATTCTAGCCCTAAATATTCCGCCCTTATAAATTTGGGAGTTACTTTTATTTAATGGGAATATTTTATAAATTATTTATTTAAATTCTTAAGCTATATTTATAAAAGTATAAAATTTATTATTTTTAATTTAGTAATATATTATAGCCTAAGTATTAAGGAGAGAATTAAGGAATTTATTTACTATATAGAGGAAATTTTAACGCTAATTCTCTAAATTAATATATTTATTAATTTTATAGTATTGGCTAATAATTATAATTCCCTCCTACTTTTTAAATTAAACGGTCCAATTTTTAGGGGGATAAATAAAGCGAACCTTCTCCTAATATTTAGCGCGGGCATCCTTTCTAATTTTAATAAAATTATAATTAATCGAAGTACGAAATTTATTATATTAAATAATAATAGTTTTAATCTTTAAGAAATAAATTAAATAAAGCTTTTTAATAATATACTTCTTTATCCAATCTTTAACTTCGTTAATATTCAAAATAAATTTATCTTAATCCTTTTTTTTGTAATAGTATTCAACTAAAGCGGCTTTATAGTTACGGAAGTCAAATTTAAACGTAAAACCTAAATATTTAATAGTAAAAGATATTTTAATAGCCGGTCTGGGAGGGACGGGCGCTCGAATTAAAGCGGGAGTAAAGTCCGTAGAAATTAAGGTATAGGCCGGGGCTGTAGCGGACTAAATAATTTAAAAAGTCCGGGTATTAATTATTAGAGGCCCGGAATTATTCGAAATTTTAATCGAAGTCTCCTCCTTAGTAAATTCGAAAATCTATTACTAAATTTGGGTCTTTTAAATTATTTCGATAGCTAATTCTTAAAAATTAATAACTAATAGTTTAAGGGGGGTAATGGGCCAAGGGATTCTCTTCTTAAGATTAAGGTTAATAAAAGATTAAAGCTCCTTATTAAAGGCCTTATCTTTAAATCCCTTTTCCTAAAAATACTAATTTTTAAACTTATTAAAAATAACCTCGCCTATAATTTTAAAATTAATAGAGGTAAACATTATCGAATATAGGGGGTTCGGTTCTATTATCTTTATCGTTATTTACTAAATACTATATTTACCCGGTTTACTATAATCGTTAATACTATATATAAAACTCTTAATTATAGAATACGAATACGAGTAGGGGTTAAAATATATATACGAAAGTAGGGTGCAGACTATATATTATATAGAGATCTGCTGGGTAAATCCCTTATATAGGATCTCTAGTATTAGGGTTTTGCTGGTTATGCCAGCGGGCCCAGATTACATAAGACAGGGCGGTCTGACCACCCCTGTCACCTCTTTTATCCGACATAAACATCCTGGATATTTACATTGACAATATCCATCCTTTCACGCCGATGTTGTTGGCGACGACAGTGAGAAGGGACGGTTTATGCACTGTCTTACCTCTAACTCAGAAACCGGTGATGGGGGCGTGGGGCACCGGGGTTGGAATGCATGCACGTCATCCGGACTGGGAGAAGCTGACATGTGAAAGCCTCAATTGATGTCCTCTGATCCTCGTATTTTGTCTCTGTTCTCAATCAATCTTCCTTCTGGAGGCTTTTGGGACCACGGTAGCAGTTACCAGTATGCTGAAGGTGCCACCATGTTCCATCAACCGTTCACTTTCGGCGCCTCCTAATCATGATGGAATTGAAGCTTTTGCCGAGTCTTCTTCACATTCATCAGCCACGTAAATGATCGCCTTGTGTTATCGTCAGTGTCAACCACCATTGGTCATGTCTTGCTTATCATCGGCGGCACTAAGGCAAGGGCAGTCACCAAGCTTTCCCCCTGGGTCATTGATTCTGGCATGTGCTGGGCAATGCAAGCATTCACAACTCAACACCTACCCAAGCAAGATATATGAAGAGTCTATTTCGACAATCTTAGAGTTGGCCAAGCCGTGTCAACAAAGCCGGGACTAACCCGAGATCTCTGAAGGGGGGTTGGACTCTGTGAACCCGTGAGAAATGCGGTGTTGTGTTTCCCCAGATTCCATTCCCGGTCTCAGAATCCTTTTCTTCTCGATGATGGATGTTCCCGATGGATGTCCCGATCTGGCTTGGTTCAGACGGAAATTGCCCAATGAAGACCTGGAACCCAGAAGGCGTGGAGTGCGCGCGTGTCCGTCCTGACTGATGACCCCACCAACGCAAGGGTTGCCCCACGATTTGCATTCCCCTGTGTCTGGTCCGGTGGCCCCCCGTGCCCCCCTTCCAGCGACCCTTCCAGCCTGTTTCGTCGGGGACAGCGCCCGAAAGGTGTCAGGTGGCCCTTCCCCTTGCGCGCCAAACCCGGGCGCCTGAATTTCTGATGACGGCAGGACGGGCCCGGGCAGGAAGGATCCTGGAAGCCTCGCTGCAATGAAACTCAACAAACTGATCTCTTCGTTGACCGCCAACTCTTTTCGCTCTCATTCTCTTTCCCTGTCTGCACCATGTCGGAGCCCCCAACACAGACAGTCCACCCACAAAGCTATGGACCATTCCCGATTCCCTGGCTTCCAAACAGTCCCATCAGTCGCCAGCACTCCACAACTCGATAACCTAAAAACAACAACCACTGCACGCTACTGCGCCTATTCTTCTCCCGCTTACACCACCCTAGAGCCCGAATCTCTCCACTGGCGCTTACAAGCGGACACTCTTCCGCCACGGCCGGCCTCCGTATCGATACCCGACTCGAACCCTCGAACCGCGGACATCTACGTAAATATCCGACGCCGTGTGCTACGAACCTCCCACCTCCTAATACCGTACTCCAATGACCGACCTCCTCGTCCACGGGCCGCCAGGCATCCGTGTCAGCCCCGGCGGCACCGATGGCAGTGATTGTGGCACCCAAAAGGCATCTTCCCAACCCTTGGCTTCGGCACTCAAGAAAAAGAATAACAAGGTCGAGAAGCACGTCGCGTTCCGGCCCTTCTCAAAAGTCATCCGCAGCGCCGGCAACTACGTTCTGTCATGGCGTGACGGCCTCACCCAGTCAGAGAGGGAAAACAAGCGGAGGATCGAGGAGAGGATGCAGTTCCTAGAGGACGTCATGCACAATGTTTGTACACCTGTTCACAAGTCATGCTGCTCCACGTCACATCTCCGACAATGCTGACCATTCTTCTGTAACATACAGGCCACCAGCGCAGAGGAATGGGAAACGGCCGCCAAGGAACTCGACCACCTCGAAGGCAACGACGCGTGGAAACTCGATCCCTCGACCGGCGACTACCACCCCGACATCATCGAGACCAAGCTACGAGACCTGGATCATGCTCGGGATAATGGCGACACAAGTGAAATGATGTATTTGGTCCGCACCGCCCTCTCACGCGACCTCGGTGGAATGGGCAACATTGACTTGTACCGCCATTCGTATGTCGGGACCAAGAAATTGATTGAGGACTACGTTGACTCGGCCGTCAAGACAATCGACGCACTGGTGGACCAAAGCACCCAAACCTTGCCTGCCGACATGGAGACCAAGGATTTGTTGGAGGGCATGTTGTATGCAAGACAGAGCTTTGGGAGGAGCGCCCTTCTTCTGAGTGGAGGAGCTACTTTTGGCATGTCCCATATTGGTGTCATCAAGTCCCTATTCGAAGCAAATCTTTTGCCTCGCATCATCTCGGGCGCATCTGCTGGTTCCATTGTGTGCTCTGTTCTGTGCACTAGGAAGGACGAGGAGATTCCCGACTTGATCCAGCACTTTCCTTATGGCGATCTCGCCGTCTTCGAGGGTCCCAACGACGGCATCTCCGACAGCTTGCGCAGACTTTTGACCCAAGGGAGCTGGGCCGACATAACGAACCTCACCCGAGTGATGCGATCCATGCTTGGCGACCTAACGTTCCAGGAGGCCTACAACCGGACACGAAGGATATGCAACATTTGCGTCTCGACCGCCTCTATTTACGAGCTCCCTCGGTTGCTCAACTACATTACGGCTCCGAATGTCATGATCTGGTCCGCAGTGGCCGCTTCGTGCTCCGTCCCGCTCGTTTTCCAAGCAGCCCCGTTGCTGGTCAAGGATCCTACGACCGGCGCCCACGTTCCGTGGAACCCGACACCACAACGCTGGATTGATGGCTCTGTGGACAACGACCTACCCATGACCCGTCTCGCCGAGATGTTCAATGTCAACCACTTTATCGTTTCTCAGGTCAACCCCCATATCGTTCCCTTTCTCTCTAAAGATGACAGGCTATATCCTCGAAACCATCCCGGCCGGCTTCGCCAACAAAAGGCTGCCGCCCAAGAAAACAACAGCGAGTGGCTCTATTACCTTACCACTCTTGCCAAAGACGAGGCCGTCCACCGACTGCATTTCCTTACCGAGTTTGGCATATTTCCTGGCCTCCTAACCAAGCTTCGGTCCATCCTCAGCCAGCGATATTCTGGGGACATCACTATTCTGCCGGAACTTGAAATGCAGGACCTCCCTCGCATTCTCAAGAACCCAACATCTGAGTTCATGATCCGAAACTGTCTCATAGGTGAACGAGCAACCTGGCCGAAACTGAGCCGAATTCGAGACAGGCTAGCCATCGAGCTGGCCTTGGACCAGGCTGTCCACGCCCTGCGGGCCCGCGTCGTCTTTAGTAAGAGCCAAGTCGACCTCCGTCGCATCAGTGGCGCCACTCTCGGCCCAGCTGTCCAGCCCACCCCCAGCTTTATGCGCCCTCCGTCCTCCGGAGAAGCCATACCTGGCGAGCATCAGCATCACCGCAGAAGCTCTTCTAGCAGCGTCCAGATCCTCGCCTCTCGACACAGAAAGATGTACCAAAGCCATGACGACGACTACCTAACCGATGATCAATCCGAAGAGGACGAGCGTCTGGAGATGAGCTACCGCAGAGGTGCCCACACTCGCCCTGGGAGCGTCACTCCGCACGCCCCAGCGCCGGTTGCCCACACCCTCGCCAAGCCGCGCTTGCAGAGGTCCGCTAGAAGCGCAAGCCACATGCGGGAAGGGAGACCTTGGTCCCAGGGTCACGCGCATCCTCATCATACCCATGGTCGTAGCCACGGCCTCCATCAGGCATCGCATGCCTTGCAGCAACTGGTTCAGCACGGCTCGGGAGTAGAGGAACGACCCTTTGACTTTTCCAGACCTCTGTCGCCGCCCACCAGTAATGCGGGGAATTGTTCGACTGTGGGGTTGGACGATACGGCCGGGGAACAGAATGTCAGACATTCGGATGCGGATGATGAGAACCAGAGTGATTCTGTGTAGGCTTATGGCTTGTTAAGGGGGGTTCCACGGGGTGGCTGCTTTTTGGGTTAATGACAACATGTTATGCAGTATTGGTTAGTTTGGGGGACGGCGTATCGGGATCGAGGGTGGAGGAGCTGGGGAAGTCCACGAAAGACATGACGACGGAGATTGCATGAGGCTGAGTGACAGCGTAAACTTTACATTGGTATCATTGTTATTCTGGGATACCCGAGCACATCAATATCGACAGCGATGAAAAGAGCCATCGAGAATACACTATTCGTTCAGTTCGTTGCCACGAGTCCTGTGCTCATCATCCGCATCAT
Organism: Neurospora sp. CHS-2018b; assembly: GCA_009806015.1. Classification (NCBI taxonomy): domain Eukaryota; kingdom Fungi; phylum Ascomycota; class Sordariomycetes; order Sordariales; family Sordariaceae; genus Neurospora; species Neurospora sp. CHS-2018b. Next base: position 2,924,275 of record RAOV01000003.1, read on the forward strand.
TGTTCCTATATCAATTCCACAATCGAGAACCTGGGGACAAGCACTTATACGATCACGAAGACCCCAAGCGGTAATACCAGCAGACCCAAGCTCATCCAAGCACCCCTTAGCACTCTGGACGAGACCTACCCCGAACTGTCCCAAACCTTACAACGACACACAGAAATGCCTAGGTACCGATCGGAAACACATCCACAACGTTTAACATAGCATATTCAATACCAGAATTAGCATATTCGGGATGAGACCAGGCTTTAACCATGGAACGAGTGGCATGAATCAGATATTAAAACGCCTAGGGAAGTTGACCTGAGGTCTCGAGCTACAAACAAACTAGTAATATTGAACTGGCGGCCACATCGAAAAATCTTCCGACTTCTGAACTTTCGTCTGTTAGCAACTTTGAGCTCAGCGACTAGCGCAGAGATTAGAGAGAGCAGTCAATTTACAGTATTTTGCACTCAACACACACCATGCAAATATCACCAATTTTGAGTTATGGGGAGGCACAGAATCACAGTGAGACTCACATGCGGGGGTAACTTGACTCAAAGGGTGATGTGACAGACATTGATTACAGGTAAAAATACAGCTAAAAACCCCTGATTTATATAAGGAGAGCTAACATATTAACAGAAAGGGCACCGTCTAGATTTGGGGTGGGTGCGGGTCGTGTTGCTCTATTTTAACCACCACGTTTCAAAAACCTCAACGACCTTCGCCTCCTCCCCCCCTCCGCCTCCTCGCGCTGTGCCTTTCGAGCCCTCTCCTGCCAGTACCTACCCAGCTCCTCGTCCTCCTCCTCCTCCTCGTCGTCGTCGGCCACCCGGGCGGCCATGGCGGCAATCGGGACTATGTCTTCGCCAAGGACGGGGGAGGAGACGCTGTGGCAGAGGGAGCCGTCTTCGTTGATCTCGTTGGCAACGTCGGTTGCACCCTCTGCTGAAATTGAGCTGCTGGCGGCATCATCGTGGTCTTGATCGGGACTGTGGTTGGAGCGGATGCTCTCATTCCAGGTCTGGACCAAGTCAACGTCGTCTTCCATCTCTTCGTCTTCCACCTCTTGGTCACTCATCTCTTCGTCATCTTCAACCTCTTCGTCCTCCATCTCTGCATCGTCTTCCGCATCTTCGTGGTCTTCCACCTCCTCGTAGCCGTTCATCTCTTCATGTTCCACGTCTTCGTTGTCTTCCATGTCTTCATCGTGTTCCACCTCTTCATCTTCGTCGTCGTGGATACCGCTCCAACTACTGGCGTCACTCCAGCCATCGGCCTCCCCTCCGCTCTGGCTACCATCCGGGTTGGTATCCAAATCCACGCTGTTGGCGAGCGTACCATTTGCCGGGCCATCGTTGATTTCGTCGATATCGTCGACGAATCCATCACCAGAGTCTGCATTCTCGGAGTCGGCATTTTCCTCAACCCCCATCTGCCTCTCAATCTCCCTCACCCTCGATACCAACGGTGTCAAGGCGGTATCCACAATTTGGCGGATGGTGTCGACAATCTGCTTATCTCCACGAAGCCGCTTGGCTTCGGTCATCCCGACAAGCTCATTGTACATTGAACCGAACCCTTTCGTCATTAGGTTTGAGATACTGCGACTGCGAATCTCATCCTCCGAAAGAGGTTGGACATCTAGTCGTTCAAAATCTTCGAGTGACGATGTGACCGCTGCGTCTGCTGCGGTGATGACTTCTTTCAGGGTCTGCTCTATTCCGATTACGTCGTGGAGTAACGGCATGAGTTGTGCGGTCAACGTCTGGGATTGGGTCTGCGAGTGATGATCGGGTCTTGGGTGGCCCGGACTGGGAGTGTTTACGGCTAGAGACACTTGCATCTCGCCATTCCTGGGACTGGGGGTGACAACAGGCGACACTTGTCTCTCGCCGCCGTCGCCGGCACGAACTGTGGCATCAGGCGAGACTTGCCGTTCGCCGTCTCCGGGACTTTCTGTGACTTCATAAGACACTTGTCTTTCGTCGCCGTCGTTGGCACTGGCACTGGCACTAACAGCGACCTCAGGCGGCGAAGCCTCTCTTTCATCTCCGGCAATATCCCGAATATTCTTATTCCACTGTTTCTTGACCTTGGATACGGAAGCAGACTCGATCCCTCCCCGGAAAATGGACAAGTAGAAACAGCTCTCTTGGTCCATAACGTGCGGGGTACACAGCCCGTCCTCGTCCTGCTGGTCAATGAGACCGTAGAATTTCATCTGGCCGTTCAGACCGCTGACGGGAGTGACGACCATGATCAAGGGTCTGTTGTCGTTGTCGACGGCTATCGTACGATCCGGCGTAACAACAGTCCCGACAGCCGTGCCTCTTTTCTTACTCGCGCTTTTCTTGGCGGCGTCGGGAAGGTCGGCGACGGTAAAGCCGACGAGCAAGACTTGCTCGGTCCCTGTCGTCGAATTGCTCTGAGTTTGCTGCTCTTGGTCGGTGAACTGCAGGTCTCGCCTAATCTGGAGATTTCGGTCGGATATCGCCTTGATCAAGGGCAGGGATGAGGGGGCTCTGGTCATCAATTTGACGACTTCGTAGCCATCTACGTGTTGAGGGATTGCGACGGCCCAACCGTAGAAGTTGAACGCCATGTTGTGGACTTGCTGTCCGCTGGGGGTAGCCATGGTTGCTGTCTGTGTGTGTAGACGTCGTCGTGCTTGTTGTATACAAAGCGGCAATCTGGATCGATGCTAGAAGTCTGATTCAAGCAGTTGGTTGTTTGCGACAAATGGAATTTCTTGTGCGCTTCATGGGAGAAGTGGAAGGAGCTAAAAAAAGGAGAGGAAGCCTGGAGAGTCAACAGAAGCCGAGGACGGCAACAAGTGGGCCCGATACGCAGTGAAGGGGAAGCGCAGCCGGAGTGAAGGGCGCAAAGCGGAAGGCACAACCCTACCATAGAGACAAGTTGAACAGGAACTCAATACACCTCAGAAAGTGAGGATGATATATTTGATCAGCATGGTACTACTAGAGTGTCAGTCAACGTGAAAGACAATTCAGCCATAGCCAAGGGAGAATAACTTGGATTCGATCATGACAGTAGCTCACAAGTCCAACACTAACGAGGTTCCAATACCCACACCACTTTCCCGCCATCTGGGCCACGGATCGAGCGAGCACCCCGTATCGCTCATACCAAGCTGGGTACCTTAGGCTGGTGATACCTAGCTAAAATAGGGTGCCCGTCTCCTCTAAAAGATTCTCAAGTGGTCCTTGAACCTAAAAAGCAAGGGAGAGTTCAAGGTTGTGATACCAGAGAATGTCAAAACAATGTCAAAGAGAGATGCTGTGGTTCATCGAGTCTGTTATGCTTATCCAATCACAATTGACCGTATGCCGAAAGCGGCAGTTGGAGCGTGCACTTGGACATGGTACCCTGGTACCCCACCCTGGATTCATCCTCCATTTTCTTACATGTAGAGGTAGTTTCTTCCTAGACATTAAACCCTTTTCTCCAGATGTTGGACGATATCGTCTAGATATTGGTCATTCCATCTTGGATGTTGGCGATTCTGTCCTATACAACGAGGCGCTTCAGTCTTGGTCAGTTCCGACGACAGGGTACTATTTTCACTTTATTCCTCCTCGAGCTTCCTTGTTGTGAGTTCAACTCATCCATCCGCGCGAAAATATCCATGCAAAGCTGTGGAGGGTGCTCCAGCCCCTATGGCCCCAATCTCGTCTGCACAGGCATGGTGGCTGTCGTTGTTGCGGTGGTTGGCTTGGAGGTTGTCTAGCAAGTTATGTCAAAGCCAGATTCGAGTTTCGACCCAGCAAAAATTCTATACGACCTATGTTGGGCCTAGGTCTGTAGCCCCAGTCTACACCACTACCTATGGCAGGGGAGCTACCGATGAACTACCTCACCCCTTAATTCCCACTGAAAACCCGCCCATAGAGGTACTGGCCTGTTGAGCGGGCGTTGTGCTCACGACCACGGATGAAAGGTTTGCACTCTGCAACGACATCAGAGTAGGCCAAACTTGAGCAGGACAGGAACAGAATCACAATGTGCCATAAACAAGACAAGCAAATGCAATCTTTACTATCGTTGACTACCGTTATCCAAACCCCTCATATCATATCTCGTTATCTCGTCACAGAAGCAACACTTGCTACATACACCCTGCTGATCTAAACGATGGAGTCGGTATGGAACCACGGGTTGTTAGGATCATAGGGGAACTTCCTCACCACGATATCACCAGTGTAGCCCCACAGATCCGCCTCGACCGGCTCGAACACCAGCTTGCAGATTCCCTCGTAGTCCTCGGCCTTGGTCCTCTGTCCAAATGTCTCGACCTCGCTCGTCTCGCCATCCCAGTAGTTGATGCGGACCTGGCTGACTGTCTTGCGACTCTCATCTCCCTCAAAGTAGTTACTGGGCATGAACTGCACACCAGCGTGCGACGTAGTCATGACTGTGTTGGGAAGATCGCCCGTGTGCGGGACGTGGTGCATGCCCAGGTTGAGCCACAGGACGAGATCCTCTTGACGGAGGCTCTCGCCATCGAAGAACTTGGAAAAGTCAATGGGCGGGTCGTGCACGTCCTGGCTGTTGTAGGGGTGTGCGGCCTTGGGCTCGGTATCCTTGTGCTTGGTGATCTGGATGTCGTACTCAGCCCAGCGGCCAGCATTGGCTAGGTTGGTAGAGTTAAGCACGGTCAAGTGGACACTGGGGGTGGACGGGAGGACACGATAACCACGGAACTCGCCGTACTTGTTCCTCACGTCCTCGTTGACAACAATGACTTGCGTGGCTTGGTTGGGAGCGCAGTTGAACCGGCCTTCGTCCTCGTCCTCAACGAACGATCTCTCCAGGTGCATGGTGTTCCTGGCCTTGCCCTTAGACCAGGGGTACGTAACAGTAGTGGGCGCCATGGTCATCAGCTGCACAGAGTTGTTTGTGCCAAGGATGTCGAAATCAGCCTTGAAGTTAAGCACGTGGTCGTGCATGCTGCCGGAAAGGTTATCATGGATCTTGAAGCCATAGTCCTCGTTGCCGGCGAAGTAGGCGGCCTGGATGTAACCCGAGGCACGGACTTCAACCGAGATGGAGCCGTCAAGGAAGAACGAGTAGCTGATGGAGTAGTCGTAGTTGCCGACGGTAGAGACGAAGCGAACAACGAAGTACGTGTTCTTGGTCACCGACGTGTAACGGTTGGTGGTGTGACGCTGGATCGGGTAATCGGAGACGTACTCAAACATGCAGATGCTGTTGATGTGCGTGTGGGTGGTCTCCGAGACGTAGAAGGAGGAGTTGAGGTAGGTGGCGTGCGTGGGGCAGTCATAGCCCTCGACGAGCTCGAAGGCGTAGGGGCCAAAGCCGTAGAAGCTGTCAAGGTAGGCAACGCCAGAGTTCAACGGGTCGTTACCGGCATAGTGAGCCAATGCCTCCTGCAAACCAAGCTCGTACAGAATCCTTTGACCCTTGTAGCGAATGTCATATAGAGCCATGCCAGTATCACGGGTGAATCCGATGTAGAAGCTGAAGTCCATCCACTCGACGTACTTTTGCTGATAATCGACGCCGTATCTCGCGCCAGCCGGAGCAACGATGGTTGGGGGGTGGTTGTAATCCAGAGGAGGAACATCTCCGTTGTTATCACTGGACGACCAGGCACCGGGGAGATTGGGGCCGTTCTTCTTGAAGGAAGAGCTCCAGTACGCCTCACGGAACTCTTCGGTAGTGGCATAGAAGGTGCCGTTGTAGAGCCATCCCTCGAGCGACCACTTGCTAGGATCACGACCGGTGATGTCGGACATGAAGTACAGACCCTGAGGCAGCACGGTTTCGGCATCGAAGACATCGTCGGGGATACCCCAGAAGCCGTCCCACCGAATGATCCTGCCATCATCCTGCCACAAGGGGTCGATACCCCAGATGTCGAGGGTATCGTTCTCCAGACCCAAGGCCGTGCCGTTCCATAGGTCGAGAGTAATATCGGCAATAGAGGCGCTAATCTTCCAGATCCATTCTTCGTATACAACGTCATAGTCCGCATCGAGGTTACGGACCTTTCCGTCACCGCTGGGCTTGTTGTAGGGGAAAGTAAGGGGCTCCCATGATACGGTTGTGTTGTCGAGAGGGAGAGGACCGACGAGGATGTCGGCGTAGTAGGGGTTCTCCGTCGCGCGGTTGTTCAACAGGACGTGGGCGTACTTGGCAGGAGCAGGCGCATCGCCATCAATGAAGGCAAGGGCATCGGTCTTGTTCGGCCACATGGTGTCGACAACTTGGCTATTGGTAGTTAGCATTTGCAAAGAGCTCCTGTCGAGTGTCTTAGACTCACATAGTGTTATCCCATGGTCCAGCCTCCTCGGTGACAGTCAGGTTGAATTCTTCCTGCGCAAAGAGCCACTCTACCACCGATGAAATCTCTTCACCTGTCAGCTCTCCCCAGATGTTGGGCTTGGGAGCAGTGATGGAATTTGCTAGGACTTGGGCGCAAGGGGCCTCTTCGGTTCGCCGAGTGTAGCTCTGGCCCTCAATGGCACGTTTGATGTGATTTGACATCTTCTTGCGAGCAGGGCCTTTTCGTACCCAGTCGGCTTTAGGTTCAGGGCTAGGTCGAGCGACGACATCATAGGCGAGGGAGCTCAGTACCAAGGCCGAGGCCACAATGGCTCGGGGGCTGAGAGTGTCGAGGAAACCCATTGTTGCCTGGTGAACACAACTTTGGGGCAGAGACTGGTGGTGTAGCAGTTGCTGATGTCCTCATGTCGAGTCTGGGGGAGGTATCGCCAGCTTTATATTTTCCCCAGACATGATCAGCATGTACCTTCTCGTATTGCCGTTCCTGGCCTGGGAAGAGATACGTGAGATCCATGTCAGCGTAGCACACAAGCCAAGTCAAGGCAATTCAGACACCGTAGAGACTCGCGGAATTGGCAATCGTCCTATCCCTCTTTGAGCGCCGGGCAGGGCAAAACGCGATGCTCCGTAAGCACGCATACACCAGCAGATGTATCTGTCCCGTTAGTGAAAGCTCGAGGAAAACGTCCACAACTCTAACCTACGTACGTTTCAATATACAGGCTCGCGCTTGGGAGTTAATTATCGCGCTTACAAAACAGGGTAAAGCGGTTCGTGCCAGCCCGGCACCAGCTACAAGTTCAATCTCCAACTTCAAGTTTCAAACCCTCGTATTCCACCCACCGTAGCCCGAATAAAGCAAAGCAGTGCAAAGAGACGGCTTCTGGGCCAGCCGCGTTTCGTATATGCGTTTCCGTTCTTGCAGCATTGATATTGCTCGAAATACTCCGGCTTCTGGGCCAGCTGCGTTTCGTATTAATCGTATATGCGTTTCCGTTCTTGCAGAATTGATATTGCTCGAAATACTCCGGCTTCTGGCCCAGCTGCGTTTCGTATATGCGTTTCCGTTCTTGCACCGTTGATATTGCTCGAATTATTTGCTGTTCGACAAAACTGGAGGTACCTGGATTTGGCTTGAAAAGGGACACCAAGGATTACCGCTTCTACTCATTAGAACCGGTTTTTTTCTAGTCCAGGAAAGGCTTAGTGATCGTGGGGCTCAACGCCAACTCACCGCAAGTCGCGAGATGGTATGCAAGTGACAGCTAGGATCGCGCACGTTTTCTTTCCCTCTTGACTCTAGCTCCCGCTTTTAGAAAAAACCGGTTCTCATGAGTAGAAGCGGTAGCTGCTGTACCATAGGAGCTAGTGTCCGGGGTGTGGATGATGGACCTGGAGGTCGAGATTGAAGTGGTTTGGGGTTGTTCGAGAAGCCATGATCGAGGTCAGCTCCACGCTGTTATCGCGGGCTTTCGAGTGCAGCAGTCGGTGTTGTTGGTAGAGAGAGAGGGACGACCGACTCCGAGACCGTTGTCGAAAACTCTAAATGCAGTGAGACAATACAACACGTGTGACGGCGAATCCGAGTTTGACTCTGCGACGCTGAGAGAAGCGGTGATATCGGATCGCAGAGTGAGATCCCGAGTTCCCAAATTCCCCCCGCGTTCGGAGAAGATGTCGGCCGGGGTGGCTTATCGTCCACTGATAACTCGCCCGGTTGTACCTACCTGAATAGGTAGGTACGGTAGAGGTATACACTACATTAACCTCGGCGACCAACAGGGGCAGGTTTGGTCGGGTGGGATGGGGACGGGATCCCTCACTGCCTATCTCCTTATCAGCCACCAACACCGGCGTGGAGGTTAGTGGATTACTTACTTCCCCCGATCAGGCCAAGCTTTGCCTGTTGTTGTTTGCAATACATACAGCACGTGAAAAATATCTGGTATCAAGCGTTTATCAAGTGCTGTGATGTAAGTCAGAGGATTCAGTTCCCAACCACCTTTCTCCCATCATGTTCTGTCTTCTTGCCCGTTTCTTGCGGGCAGTGGCCAGCCCCCAGCCCAGACCCCAGACGATCCAGCTACAGGTAGGTATCTTCGCGTGTAGTGTAAGTGACATGCCAAAACCCTAACCCTCCCATGTCCAACTTGGAGCCCAACCACCAGAAAGACCACAACTCTCCCCTCCGTATTCAAGCCATGCTGACCGTCTTGAGTCTATGAATAGAAAGCAAATATTCTCTGGTTATGATCCTCTTCGAATGACCTTTCCTCTCCCATTAGAACCTCCCCCACGGCACCTCCAGCGCGCCGTCCTCCATGCCCGTAACGACCTGAATCCGGTTCGAATCCGCAAACCGAAAGTATACCGTCCAGGACTTCCTGACCCCCGGCCAAGTATCCTTCTTCCAAAACGCGTTCGTCATACGGATCTGGCCCCTCCTCCCCTCAAAGAACTTGGCCAGTTCCTGCAACACCGACGGCGTCTCGATGCGTTCCGGCCCGTACAATGCCGCCAAGATCTCCACCGAGCCGTTGTAGGGAAGTCCCGTCCGCCACGGCCTGTGAATGGTTTGTACAAACTCTGATGTTTCTTCTGCGGCCTTTTGCTCTGTCGATTCGGTGTGCTTGTCGGCCGAGATACTGAGGACGGCGGTATGCTCGGGAATGTTGAGCAGGTGCACTCCTCCGTTGTTGTTCAACCCCTCGAATTGGTAGAGCACTGTCAAGGTTTTGACGGCTCCGTAAGCTGGATCGGGCGTCAACACGTTGTAGAGATTGTACATGTCGAAGGTGATGCTGTCGTCGGATGCCACCATGGCCCGGATGTCGTCGGTGACGCTGACGCCACCCCAGGTAGCGCCGATGATAACCAGCCGAGGCAGCTGGTTGGGGAGATGAGGGAACATGTTGTCGTGATGGTCTGCTTCTTGGTAGGCTGGGCTGGGATCAGCGTCACTGCTGCCCATATAGATATCGGTTTTTGGGTATTCGGAACCTTGGCCCTTGCCGTCGCTGTTAATGTCCTCCCAGTCGTTGAGCATCGTCATGGTTCGCGTCGGAGAGGATATTCGTGGTGTCTCGGAGGAGCCGACCACAACACTGCGTACAAAGTTTACAGAGAACCGCGATATGTCAAAAGAGATGAACAGAAATCCAATTAGGACAAGTAAAGATGTAAAGTCAAGTGCCTTCTGGGCTTGTTGGCGGCCAGACAGCGGTGGCCTCTGGGCCGGTGCTTCTCTTGAGCGGACATGTTTGGACATGGTCGTGGCAAGGGTCTTCGTCAACGTTACACCGGCTGCTGATTGGTGTTGGTGATTTCCTCTTCTTGCTTCGTTGGACGCTGGCGAATGATGGTCGACGACGGTTGCGTAGTTGCTCGCCCAAAGAAATTGAGACAGTCTGTGCCTGTCAATAATCCAAGTTCCAGGATTGGTGCCCGCCCAGGTCGACATATGCAGTCGGCAGTCAGTCGTCAGGCAGACATGAGGACGAAATCCGGCAGTCTGCTTGGAAATACGCAGTACATGCAGGCTACGAACGTGGAATTGAGGCTCTCGATTCCTCGGAAGATCATGTTCTAAAATAGTCTTAGACACCGGTGCGATGCTGGATCCCTAGTTCAAGCAACGCCCGCTGTATATTGAAGCGTGCTTTGGATCTACATTATGTAAGTAAGTACCCTAGTACCTCCCAGGCTCCCAGCCTAACTCAAGGGCACAACACCAGCCAAAACATTACTAAATCTAACCCTTCTCGCAAGCTTTCTTCCTATATCCTTATTAGTTAGATTTATTTTAACGAATAAAAGTAACATACTACTTTAATCGAATAGGGAGAGAGAAGCTCGTAGCCGTAGCAGGCTCGTCCACATCTTTAGCTAGTGAGGGGATCTTTTTATAAATGGGTTCCTCTTTATCTAGTAAGGCTATCTTAGTGCCGACCCAACTAGTAGTAGTACGCTAGCGTTTAAGGGTAAGCAAATCGCGGCGCTCTTCCTCCTCCTTCAATATATCGTTAAGGCGTATTTCGAGTTTATAATTATCGTTTTTAAAGATAATTAATATATTAGTATTAATGTTAAGGGTTAGTAGTTAGTAGTTAATAGGTAGATAAAAGTGAAGAAAAATTGAATGCGAAAAAAAGAAGGAGGGGGAGAGAAAGAGAATTACTTAATAACGTATAAAATACTAAATATAAAATAAAATAGAAGGAATAGTTATAAGTATTATTAATTTATAAAGGAAGGCACGTATAAAAGTAATTATAAATACTATTAATTTATAAAGGAAGGTATATATAAAAGTATTAATTATTATTATACGTATATATATAATTGCTATTTAAATTAAGTGATTTTAGGTTATTTAGTATTATCCGGGATAATAACTATACCGGAGCCGGTTCGGAAGTAATAATGCCGGGTACCCGGAGTCTTGGTATTTAGATATTTGGGACTAGCAGCTTCTCTAGTAACCTCCTTGCTTTATTAGCGGCTCTTATAATAAATATATAGTTAGAAGTTATTCGTAAGGCATTTAAATCGAACGGTTTATCGAATATAAAGCCTTATAACGTTTTAACCTTCGAATAAATTATATATATAAGCTCTACTTAAAAGTCCTTCTTTGAAATATCTAGTATAATTATATTAAGTATTAAACCTTATAATTTATATACTATAATAGTATATATAATTATTAAGGAGAATTGTATTCTTTTGTACTAGGTGTTCTTGTAAAATATAAAATCCCGTATAATTTTGAAGATTGGGACTATATTTTAGAATTTTTCTTAGTCTTCTTAATTAAGAAAGTAGTATAGCCCGGTATATCGATTAAATTTAACTAATATAATAAAGGGGGTTCCTTTAGGATGTTGTTCATCGTATATCTCTTAGTTAGGAAAAGTAGTATCCTAAATAATATTAAAAATAATACTTAATATACCGTTAATTAGCCTAACTTCGGTCTAGAGATTCTTAATAAATATAATCCTACTATTTATTATTAATAGGAGGTTAAACTGTAAGTTATTAACTTTAATAGGATCTACGTCTTTAATACCCAATCCCTCGTATTTAGTAGGGAGTATAAAGTATGGTTAATTTAATACTTCTATATACTTAATATTATAAGAGGCTATATTACTACGCTTTAAGTAAATTCGAAGAGTATTGTCGAATCGGGCCGCCTCTTTATTAAATAATTGTATTTTTATTCGAATATATAATAATTGCTAATATTAACGAGTAAGTAGGTTATTTCGTAGCCCTTCGAGTATATCCTTAAATAGGGCCTAATTATTACCCTATTATTATACGATTTACTATAATTCTACTATTTTATTAAAAGTATAGTAATAATTAGGACCGCCGGCCTCGAATACTAGTAAGATTTATTAATTATAAAAAAGGGATTTCTATATAATTGGCGCTAACTGGTAGAAGTTACTAAGAAGAAGAATATTCCTTCTATTAAATAATTTATTCTAATATTTAAAAAAGGCTTATCGAAGTCTTTAATTAATGAAATTAAATATTCGAAGTCCTAATATTAATTTTTTATTAATAATAAAATATTAATATAATTATAGTTTCGCTTATAATTAAGTAAGATTAATACCTTCTAAAGCTATAATAGCTTACTTAGGATTATTAGTGTTAATATTTTTAGGAAGGATAGGGAGTTTGAATAAGGAATATAGAGTTTGGCTATTAATATTGTTAACTATTACTCTAGTAGGAGTACCGCGAATAACCGGTATATTTTTATAGCGAGCTATAGTTATTTAATTAAATTGAAAAGATAAAAGCCTAATTAAATATAATTTTTTAGTACTTCTACGGCTATTAACCTATAATAATAGGGGTAGGATATATATAAGCCGTTGAATATTATTATTATAATTAAAAATAGATTGATAATAAGTAATAAATTGATTAAAGACGATTTTTTAGGCCGGGTTAAGATTATCGATAGCCGAAGTAGTAATAGTAGGGGTATTTACTATTAAATAGGTATTATCGGCTTTAAAGTTACTTTAATAATCCTATACTAATAGTAATAAGTTTTAATAGTTTAAATATTAATATTAATTATATAAAATATTTTAATTACGGAAACCAAATATCCTAAAGTCCTTATCATTTTTAATTCGTTAATAATAGGGAAGGTCTCTAGTTATTACTTACTATGGCTCTCTTAGTTTCTCCTCTTTAAAGGGAGGTTCGAATTTATTATTAAGTTCGCTATTAGGAATATTACTATAATAATTATAAGGGTATTTATATTCTTCTATATAAGTTAACTATATATTAGAATATATTTACTACTCCTCTCGAATCCTATTTCGTTTTATAATATTAAATAATTCGATTTGAATTCGATAGGGATATTATAATATTAATTTAACCCTATACTAATTTTTATATTAGGCTTGGTCTTCTATATCGGATTTATAAATCGGGTAATAATTAAGAACCCTCTTTTTAGTACGATTTCTTAAATAGCGGTTATTATTAAATTAAGTAAATTATTTAAAGTAGCTAATATTCTCGAAGTTATTAGGCCGTAATAGATATTTAATATATTAGTTTCGAATTTAAACCGGTTAACTTTATTTAATAAGCATTCTTAGCTTAAAGATTCTATTAGGATAATAATAATCTATATTAATAATTATACGAATATTTTAGTTAAGGGGTAAATTAAGAAGTAAATAATTAATTTCTTAGGCCGATTAATTATATTTAGTAATAAATTAATTTATTATCTTTATTACGAATAAAACTATATAGTTTCTAGATGTAATTTAGGGAGTAATTTATTAAGTAATTTATTGAAAAGGCCGTGATTGCTTCTCGGCCTTCGAATAATATTTAGCGATATAATTAATTACAGCATTATAGTTAGTATATAGTTAAATATCCGTATTAGTACGCTATATTAGGGTAATAGTATAGTTATAATTATTTATATAGTTATTATTTCTTTGCCCGTCGTATAATTAATACTTCGGGTTAAAATTGCGTATAAAGTATATTTCTAGATAGTAATTCCTAGGAAAGTGAAAACGATAGACTTTGAATATTGGGTCCTCGGAACGAAGAGTACCTTAGTTAAGCCGTTTAATATAAAGGTAATACGTATTTATATATTAGTTATATTATTGTATTCGGTTAACTATATGTAATAAAAGGTTAAAAGTAGGCCTATATATACCTATTTCTTCTAGGCCATCCCTAATAATAATAGAAAGAGGATTACCTTTATTTTATTGACCGATTCTTTTTAATTCCGGGTTAAAGGTGGTAATATAGTAACTTTAAAGTTTTGTAAATTCCTAATGGGTATTTTCGTCGGTTAATTCGGGTGCCTCGATATATAGTACTTAGTAAATACTATGGTTATAGCCACTTCTTCGTGCCTAGAATTCAATACGATACTACTAATCTTCAATTTTAAACTTTAGTATTAAGACATACTTTTTAAATAGTTCGAACCGTTTTTCGAAGTAGTATGTAACGATATAAGGGTTTTCTTTAAAATTTCGTTTTGTAATCTTTTTATAATCCTCTATAGAATTAGCTTTCTATTCTTTATAGTTAGGTATATGCCGGGTAAAATTATCCTAATGTAAATTGGCCGTATTAAATGTTATGAATATAGCCGGTATATTGAATATTTGAATATAAGTACGTAATTTACGACTCTTATGTATTTAATATAGCCGTATACTTTATATAGAATTAGAGAATCTAATGATTAAATCGAGTAGCCGACGTACTTCGGGAGTATTAAATTTAACCGCTTCCTTCAATTATTTAATATTAATTAAACCCTTATTATTTATACTACTACGACTTAACTATATAAAGAATTAGTTTTTCGAATTAATTTAATTACGTATTAAGGTATTGAATATAATGAAAAGAAACCGGTAATATCGTGTAAATTAGCTATCATGCTATTTAAGTATATATTTAATATAATTATTGTAATTAATGGATTGTATATATAGTTGAATAAAGTCGGCTTTCCTTTTAAGGTAAAGGGTTGGAAATACTTATGATCGAATAGGCTATGATTTATCCTATTCCTGTATAGGGGTGTTTCGTAATAGGCCGGGTTTAATAAAGGGTTGACCTGGCGGGTATTAATTGGCTAGTTGAGTATTGGGTTGAGTAGGGGGTTGTTTATATACTTGTTGAACCGGTATAGTACTTTATATATATTGCCTTCTACCTTCTAATTCTTAATGAAGTTGCTCTATATCTACCCGATTGGTAATAAGGTTGGGGAGAGCGGCGACCTCCGGCTTAAAAATATCCTCATCCTCATCCTTATCGTTCTTAGTATTATTATTCCTATTACCCTAGCTATTACTATTACCCTTTTTATCCAAATTAAAATCTTTATCGGCTGGGAAATTATTGGGATTAATTTTATAAATTACTAAATTATTATTAAAGCGCAGCTGTTATGGTCTAGGGAAAGAAGTGTATTAATACGAAGTGAGCGAGTATAGCGGAGCTTCTTTATAATAGGGTAATATCCTTATTAATAATCCCTATAAATTGTTTGTCCTATAATTGGTCTATTAATAGGTTAATCCGTTCCTTAGATTAGTTAGAATTTTCGTAGCCCGTATACGGCGTATACCCCCTTCTATTAGTTAGAACTTTCGCAGCCCGTATACGACGGGGGTTCCTAGGGGTATCCCCCGGGTCTTACCCTAACCCTATACGACGGGGGTCCCCGGGGGTATCCCCCGGGTCTTATTCTAACCCTATATAACGGGGGTCCCCGGGGGTATTCCCCAAGTCTTACCCTAACCCTATAGCCCATATACGATAGGGGTTCCCGGAGGTATCTCCCGGGTCTTTTTACTTTAACCTTCTTAACGGGGGGTCCCGGGGGGCGGTAACCCCCTAGTAAACTTATAAATCCTTTCCTAAATTAAAGTATATACGCGCTTTTACGTTTATATAATCGACTTCGACTCTACATAATCGACTATCCTTTTTTTCAATACCTTTTACCAACTAAGTAATTATCGTAATAACGTTCTTAATCCGGCTAATTAATTAATTATATATAGACTAAATCTTAATAACCTTTATACTTATTAATTATTTACAATAATCGCTTATATATAGCCGACTTCCTTTATATATAACCGACTTCATTTGTATATAAGCGACCGACCTTAAATAATACTTCTTTTAGTAATTAGTGTACTTTCAAACCAAATACTAACTTTTAAATAATAATCGATAATCGATAATCGATTACGTATAGCCGAACTAACGATTATATATAACCGATTTCCTTTATATATATATAACTATCCCCAAACTATACGGCTTTTAATAATTAATGTACTTTTAAAGTAACTAATACTAACTTCTATTAGTATAGTACTTTTAACCATTTTTATATTATTCGTATTATAATACTTAATACTATAGTATTCCCTTATATTAACTAATCCCTAAGTAAATTTTACGTATAGTATATATTTTTATAGGATATAGCTTCTATCGCTAATCTATTTAGCTTTAAGCCTCCTCCTTCTAAATAAGGTTTTTAAAATAGTTCGGAATAATTTCCTCTTTTTAAATAGGGTCTTTAAAAAAAAGAAGAAGATATTAAATTAAAGTATTATAAGAATTATAAGCGAAACCTCCCTATAATTTAATTTACTAGTAAAAGGAATATAAATAGGCTAGTTTAATAATATTTTTAATATTGCGAAGTCTAAGGAAAATATAAAGCGAATTTATCCTAGGCTATAAATTTTATTCGTAATTATATAACTAACCCGGCCGTTTCCGTACTTAATATACCTATTATTCTAGCTCCTATAATTCTTCCCCCCCTTCCGCTTTCTATATAGGGCTATTTACGGTCCTTAGCCCTTACCCCTATTACTCTATCTCGGTAATTAATATAGAATATTATTATTAATAGCTATATATATATAGTAACGGTAATATAGCGTATACCGACTATACGAATACTAGGACTATAAATATTAATACTACGAATATTAAAGCCTTCGTATCTTACGGGAGGTGTAGACCTATAAGATTCACCCCTTACGGTAGAAGCCTAATAAGCCTATAAAGTTATTCGTAAGGATTATAGGGTTCGCTAGTACTATAATAAAGAGGTTTTATTTATACTATCTCTTTGAATATTATATATAAATTTAGAATAATTATCCTTTAATATATTAGTAATAAATAGTCTAACTAAGGTATTAGGTAGTCCAATTAGGGTATTAGGTAATTATATAAACGCCGAAGACAATAATAATACTAATACTAATTATAATAGACTAATTTAATTTAAATATAAAGAGTATCGCCTCGCACGCTTAAAGGATGTTTGCTATTAAAGCCTAAACTTTATAAGCTTTTATATTTACTATATAGATACTAATTTTGAGCCGGATAAGGATTCTAATATATTTCAATTGAAATTTTTCCTTTTCTTCGCTAATTATATTTATAGAGTAGGTTTTTTACCGCTAATATTAATATAAATAGCGCCGTAGCGAATTTACTAACGTTAATAATTATAAAATAGTTTAATATTTAAAGTATCTTTAGGATAATTAGTAAAATAAAAAGGAAGAGGATAACCGCTATAAATATAATAACTTCTTATAATTATAATTATAGGATATATTGTTATCCTAATCTTAATTCCCCTTCTTATAAGATATATCGTCGTCCTAATCCTAATTCCCCTTTTTATTTCCCTAAATTTTAATGCCCTATTATCTATAGGGTCTTGCTTTAAGTATACTAGTATTGCCCAAACCCCTTCGGCCTCGAGTAGCTATACTAAGAACGCCCGCTACGCTTAATAATATAAATATAAATATATAATAACTAAAACTCGTTATCCCTCTACCCGAATTAAAAAACCTAATAGATCGAAAGTATATACTTTATCCCAACCCCCCTTTCCAATAATAGTATCCTCCTTTTA
Organism: Neurospora sp. CHS-2018b; assembly: GCA_009806015.1. NCBI lineage: Eukaryota > Fungi > Ascomycota > Sordariomycetes > Sordariales > Sordariaceae > Neurospora > Neurospora sp. CHS-2018b. The sequence goes on from RAOV01000003.1 coordinate 2,941,607, forward strand.
TACCCGGCTATAATCCTTTTCTTTAGTATAAAGCGGTCCTAAAGCGTAATAAAAATTATATAAACATATATAATAATATTATATTCAATATTAAATAAGAAGAATATACCTTATATTATAAACGATAGCTAAATTTATATATTAAGTATAATATATATAAATATTGTATTAATAAATAGAAAAAGGAAAGACTTAAAAATATACCGTTTTATTCGGCCGAGAATCTTATAGATTTCGGTAACGTTAATCCGGGTTTACTAATACTTATACTTATCGAAGAATAATTAATTACCCGGGTCTATATATATATTAACGTCTATTTTATTAAAGGAGTTCAATATTAGTACCGTAATTATATTATTAATTTTCTTCGAAATATTAGCTTAGTATATAACCGTCTATTACTTCTACCGGAAGAGTTAGATATTATTATTTTCTACCCCTAGAATATAAATAATTAAGAGTAAATTCGAAGATAATTTCGTCGAAACTATTATATTAATAAATATAATATTCAAATTTAATTAGACTATTTAAAAGATAATTACCCTAGCTATCGGGATATTATTATTAATTATACCTGTTTTTCCTAATTCTTAAAGGACGGTAACGTTTTTAATCGAATCCCTTCCTAAATTATTAAAGAGGATATTAAAATTAATAAAGATAATAAAATTAATATTAACGACGAAGAAGTTACTGCTATACTAAACCTTATAATTAACTAAATATAGTTTAATTAACTTATTAATTAATTAAATAATTAAGGATAGGAGTAGGGATAATAATTTAAATAGCCGCTTCTTTAGTATATTAATTTCAATCCTATCTATAGTCTTAAACTTCCTCTAGCCCCGGTTCTTCCGAATTCCCTTATTATCCCGACTATTTAACCTACCCCGGCTTCCAATCCTAATTTTTTATTTAACCCGGTAAAATTAGAATTAGAATTAAAATTAAAATAATAACCGTAATTATTGGGTCCTAATAAATAAGGACGAATCTATAGTCTTATATAAATATTAAGCTTTATTAAACCTACCCCTATTAACGAATTTAATAAATTATAGCTATTATTTTTTTAAATATTCCTAACCCTCTACCCTTAAGGTAAGGCCGAATTTATAGCCTAGCGTTTTTATAAAGTATTATACCGAAATTATATTAAATACGCTATAAAATAGAAGGATAGCTAATTTATTCGCTACCCCCAATTTCGTTTTATTACCTTTAATACTTTAATACGTAGCTAAGTTAATTAAAAGAGTTCTTTCTATATTCGTTATAATTTAGGCCAAAGTACTTTTTAAATTAAAGATCTTAGGGCCGCTTTTAAAGGCCGTACGGATTAGGGAGAATAAATATTTAAATTTATTATAAAGTATATGGATATTCTACGTAGTATTCGGCCTTACTAAGGGGTTAAAAAATAAATTTTAGAGGTATATATTTATAGATTTAGTATACCTTCTTTCTTTATAACTTTTACGCCGGCCGATTTATATTAAAGGTTATTAATTAGATTTATACCCCGTTATAATAAGTAATTTAAAGGTAATAAATATAAACGTAGTAGGATTGTATAGGAGAATCTTCGTAATAATTTAATAATTGGTATATAGTATTTCTAAAAGAAGTATAAAGTATTCTATAATAAGGTTTTTATTCTAAAATTCCGTATTATTAATTATTAAGATAAATATAAATAGTAAGCTCGTAATAACCTTTATAATTACGGCTTATATTAGTATAAAGGTATATTTAAAGTATAATTTAATATAATTAAAAATAAAAATATATTTATTATTTTCTAGGGTATTTATATTATAGTTATCAACCTAGAGCCGTACAGAACCCCTAATATAATTGAAGGCAATATATTTACTATCCGTATAAGGGAGTACGAATAATTAACTTTCGCTACGTTATCCTATATTATTAATTATATAAATTAATATTAATATAATATAATATACTATTTACGCCGTTGTAAACTTCTAAATAATTCGATAATTAAAGAGGCTATATATTGTTTTAACTTCCCTTAAAATCTATACGACCGTCTATATATTATTTATAAATTTAACCTATTTTACAATATATTTAATACCGCCCGTAATAATACTAATATTAATAGTTAAAATCCTACTATATTATTAAGTTGGCTAGCGAATATAAATATCTCCCTATATATAAGTATTTAAGCCGTACTTTATTATATTATTAAATATTATTTGAAAGCTAAAATAAAATCCCTATCTTATTAGTAGTTTATAGCCTAAATTCTTCTTTATATTTCTAATTATAAACCGCTACTTTCCTTCGTTATTAAATTAATAAATAAATTATTATCGGAAAAAGACTAGTTTATTTAGGAAGTTTATTATTATTTTCTCGGTTTATTTTTAGCCGAAGGTATAAAGGTAGTCCGGTTAATAGATTATCGACCTAAGGAAGTTTAAAACCGTTTTACTATTAGTATCGATAATAAAGTCCGAAATTATATTATTTAATATAATAAATACTTTTAGTATAGTCTTCGGTTTAATAAATTGACCTATTTCTAATTCTATATATATATTAATTAGAGTTCTAGGCCCTGGCGTTTCTATAAAGAGCCTTGTATATTAAAGTATATACTTAAATATAAGGGGGATATTATATTTAATACTTATTTGGATTTTTACCGTATTAAAATAATATTCTATTACCTTTATTGTTTTAATATTAATTTAAAAGTAGTTAATAGGGTAGAATATATTATTTAGGCCGAAATATATAATTATTGTCGAGATATTTATAATTACTACGAATACGACTACTATAGTAAATTATTCGAACCCCCGCTTAAAGACGATATTAAGGTTATACTACTTAAAGAAAATATATAATAGGACGATTAGATACGTATAGTTTAAAAAGCCCCGAATTAGCCTATAAGCGTTAATGAAGATATTAATATACTTGGCCGTCGTCCCGTTAATTTAGAATATAATTAGGGAATTCATTATTATAATAAATACGACGGTTTTATTTCTAATGCCTAAAACTTTTGGAAAGGTATGAAACTTAATAACCCTAGTATTTTTAAAGTAGAGGAAATAACGAATATTACCGCTAATAAATTTAACCCCGAATAACGGTTCGTATATAATATATTCGTAGGATATTATAAAGCCTTTTTTTATAGTAAAAACCCTATACCCCTTAAAATATAATTTAATAGTAAGGGTAGTATTAATAAGTTATATATTATTTAATTACTTTCAATTTAATTTAAAGAATTAACCCTTAATAATCGTTAATATATTAATAATTAGAAGGATTCTATTATTATACGTACTATTCCTACCGGTATAGCGGCTAATAATATTAATGGGTCTATATTATACTCCCTTCTCTAACTTCCTATATTTAAGATTAGTATTGAGTTACTTAACCTAAGCCCTAATAATTTAGCTTTATTACAATTACGACTCTATTATTTACAATATCTTATTATAAATAAAAAGTTTATAATTGGGTTTAAAATAATATATTATATAAATAAATAATAATAATAATAATAATAGTCTTATTCCTTAGCTATATATCTATAGCGCTACAATTGGCATGAGGTACCTCTCCTAGTTCTCTAAAGGAAAAACCGTTCGGCGATAAGCGCCGCCGGATAAAAACCCCTAGCTCCGTTCCAGTTACGGGCGAGCCGTACCGCTCCTTCCTAATTTCTAATTATAACAATTCTTACCTACCGCTACAACGAATAAACGTACTTTCTATCTCAATCCTCCTAATATTAAAACTATTATAATACTATTCCCTTTACTTATTCCTTCTTCCCGTCCTTCGGCCTCTATCCCGTCCCTATTTACTCTTATCTATTCTTATTTACTCTCCTACTTCGCCCCCTCCCCTTTACTCTCTCCCCCTTTATCCTATCCTCCTATCCCTACCGTAATTTATACCCGTATAAGAACTTTCTCTATTATTTATATAAACTCCCCTAAGTATTAGCCTTAAACTTTCCTCTTTTTCCTCCTAAATTACTACGTCCTTAAAATAGTTTCCTCCTCGTTTAGCAATGTACCCAGCCGTACCCCCGGTCGTAATATTCGCCAATTCGGTATTTAAATTAATTAAAACCTTTCCTACTTTATAGAATCTTTATTTAAATTTAAAGCCGCGCCTTCTACCTCCCGTATTCCCTAAATTCCTAGCATTCTTATAATTCCTTTTTAAAATCCTATTACCATCGCCCGCATTCTATCCTACAATTTTATATTTTATCTTCCTAACGACTAATAAAGTCCCTACCCTTATACTTCTATATTTTCCTTAATTAATTCTATTATTTAATATTATTCGCGCTCCTCCCTACTTTAGCTATATTTTAAATTTCGCCAACTATATTATAAGTACCCCAAATATTAGTACCCTTAGCTATAATAGTTTCCAAACTATATTTGCGGAATATATTTATATAATTAATAAGCAGAATAAATATCCTTTTTAATATTATAGTATTATTTCTTTTTAATATCGTCTAAATATTACGTCCTAAAATATTCTATATTTATTCACCGCTTTAAAATATATATTCGATATCCCCTTCAACTATTACGATAAATGTAATTATATTTAAGCGGCAATAATTATTATTATAAACGCTCCGTCCGACCTTGGTAAATTTATTAAGACCCTTTAATAAGTTTATATATCCTTCCTCAACCCTATACGTACTCGTTTAGCCGCTAACGATTTCCCGAATACGCCGGATACTTTTTCTTCTCTTTATTATTTTAATAATTTAAAAATTTTAGATTATAAAGAGAAAGGTTACTATAAGAAATTTATAATCGACCGTCCTATTATTACTCTTCTTTATATTATTTTTACCGGCGTAATTAATAATAATATTAGCCCTAGTATTAATAACCCCTTAAGTTCGCTTATAGTATTCGATAGCCTCCGTACCGAAATAGGTCCCGGTTAGGACGAATAGCGTCGTTAAGTTATTTACAATTTAATATAAATAAAAGAAATATTTTATACCTTTATTAATTGCGCTTAAATGTTAATTAAATAATTTTTCTATAATTCTATTCTTTTTATTAAATATAAGCCGGAATTAATTTAACCGGTCTCCCTACTATTCCTTTCGTTCCCGTATTTTAATATTCTAATATTATAAATAAATAAATAATTTTATACGTACTTCGCAAACTCCTTACAATATTCCCCTTTTAATTTAATTATTAAATGGTATTTATTTAATTTACTTAATTTAAGCGCCTACAAAAGGATTTTTTCTACTTTAATTCTATTATTTAAGTAAACTTAAAATTCTTCCCGTATTTATAGCTAATTAATTACTATTATTTAATATTCTTCCGTCTATAAATATTTAAAAACGAAATATTTAAACGTTTTTTCCCCGGCTCCGTACAAATAGAATAATATTATAATATTTAATATTTTCTTCTAAAAGAGGAAAAACCGGAGCCCGATAATTCCTATTCGGGCTTAGGTAAGGAGGGAACTCTATATTTTTATTAATAGGTATAATTTATTATTGTCCTCTAATATTTAACTTTTCTTCTTTTTCTTCTTTTTCAACCCGATTATATACTATTTAATAATATCGTCGTTAAACTTCGTATTAAAATTAATAATAATAAATTTATATTGCTAATTTAATTTAGCTACTACCACCGCTACTTAATAATTATAATACGATACCTATTCTCTTTTTATAATATCCTTTAATTATTCCTTTCTATCGGTAGCGGTCGGTTTTAATATTTATAACGGGGGTAGGGGCGTCCTTATTACCGAAGGTAATTCTATTACTAATATAATAAATTTTTCTGTCGGCGCTTATTCTTTAATTTACTTAGTTTTAGCGGTACCGCTTTTAAATTAGTTAATAAGTAGTCGACCTCTTACTCTTATTTAAATATAATTAATTATTTAGGCCGCGGTCCTTCGGATAAACTTAATTTAGTCTATTTGGGTAAACTTTTTTTTAAAGGCCCTTACCCGTTTATTAAAATAAAAATTGAACGGTAAATAAAATATTTCCGTTTTTAAATTCTATATTAGCGTAATTTTATATATTTTAATAATAATTCTCAAATATTTAATTTAATATTTAGTTAGCCTAATTATTATCTTTCGCAATTTTTTATAGATTTCGGTCGGTTAATAGAAAGCTAAAATTCTATATATAATAGCGCTTCGAATATATTTAATATAGATTTCCCTCGCTCGCGCGAAAGAATAGCCCTAGGTTTTCGCTATTAGCCGTATTAAGGTATTCGTCTACGTAGTTATCTTTTTCTTTATTACTTCCGTATATATTTAATAATTAAATTTCCGGTCTAATTAAACCCCTAAGAATTTTATTAATTCCGTCGGTTAAAATACTACCCCGCCGATTTAGAAAATTTCCGTCCTTAGTTCTTTCGTTCGCGTAAAATATATAAATTCCGTTTTATTCGCTTCGAACTTTATTTTTTTCTCGGTTACCTATTTGGAATGGATTTCCTATACCGTTTAAAAAATCCTATAATTTTCTTCCGTTATTTTAGTTACTATAATAATATTAGTATTATTGGTAAAATTAATTATAATTACGTTTCTAATTATAATTAATTTACAATATAATAAAGTAATAAAGAGAATAAAAAGGATTAATAAGAAGGGGGAATTTTAGAATACTCCTACTACAATATTATAAAGTTTAAACATTTTATCGTCGAAGAAAAAGGAATCTTTTTTTCTAATAACGAAATTATTTACTTATTTAAAAAACTATCGTAAGAATTATATTTCTTATAAAATATAAAGAAGTTACTTATAATTAACTTTATTAAATACGCCCTTCAAATCGAAGAGTATAAAAAACGTTATAATTTTAAATTTTTAAGCCGAATAGACCGTATTAGTTACTATTTTAATTATAAATTTTATCGAATAGTTTGCCCGGTTACCTATTTAGCCCTCCGGGAGGAGGTTGAACTCTTCTATTACTTATATTAACTTTATAGTAATTAATATTTCGAGGATTTTTCTAATGTTATTTAATAGCGAGATCGGCCTCTATACGCCGGTTAGCTTTTATTATTCGGTATTCTTTCTTAGCTTTTTAAAAATAATTATTTTCGTATTTTTAAATTATTAGGGGAAATATCCGAACCGAAGGCTCGCTATAATAAAAACTGTTATAATTTATTTAAATAATACTTTACAAATTTTTAAAAATTTATTTGAAAATTAATTAATATTTAGCGCTTTATTTAATACTATCCTTAAAAGGATATTTTTAATATCCTCCTTAGTAATTTAATTATTAATAATTACCGGGGTATCGCCGTTTAATAATTAAATCTAATCCGGTAAATAACCCGTAAATACGTTTACTTTAGGGAAAAATCGGTCGGTAAGGATATTCATTTTATTATTATAGTCTTTAATTTTATTTACCCCTTTATTAGGTTTGAAGGTTAGTAATTTAGGCGGATCTACTAAGTAATAATTCCGGGTTTGAACCTACTTTTCTAATAGTTAAAATTTATTTAAATCCTTTAACGTAGCGGTAATATAATTGTACTACTTTACCTTCTAAATTTTCGAAATAAATTATTATTTTTTTACCGCTACTTCTACGAATTCCTTTTAATTAGAAGGCATCCTACTCCCGAATTATATTTATTACTTCCGCTTCGTATTTTTTATTACTATTTTATATTTTAAATTCTATTAATCTATTTATCTTCCCCGACCTTTTTTCTAATATAGGACGAATTCTTCTATAATACTAATAAATTCTCCGTCGAACTTATTGAATATTAATTCGAAATCCTCTATTATAATAATCTCCTCTAAGACCGATATTTATTTCTCTACTACCTCCCTTACCTTCTCTGTATTTATAAGATTCTAATTATAATTTCCTTCCTTTTCTACTTTCCCGTTCCGTTTTCCAATCTAGACCTAAACTTTTTAAAAGTAATAATCCGAACCGGTTTATTCGTATTAATAAATTCCCTAATACTCTACTTCGATACTACGTAATATCTATATATAATTAATCGTCCTATCTTTCTCTCTTCGAATTATATTACCGAACTATATTAATTCCCTACGAAAGGTTAACTAATTTAGCTTCTACCGTTATATTTAAGTAAAGAGCTATATAGCTCCTAGGTTAATTTTATTTTCTAAATCCCAATTGGGATAATAAAAATTAAAATCCCCGACGGCTATTTAGTAGCCCCTTAGGGGTTTCTCCTTAAAGAATTCGAAGAAAGGAAACCCCTATTAATATTTTAATATACTATTTATTAAAATAGGGGAGTAAATAGAATAAATAATTATCAATTCTTATAAATTCTTAAACGTCGCCATAGCCTAATCCTTTCCTAATCGGAAATTTAAATTTTTAAAATTCTATTTCTTATTTATATAAATTACTGTTCTTCCTTTTTCTAAATAATTAACATTATAATACTTACCGTTTCGCGGCCGGTAAATATCCTTATTTAAATTTCTACCTAACTCTTAAATTACTACAATATTATAGGTCTCCTTTTATTCGAATAGAAATTTTCCTCTCTCGTACGACTTCCCTATATTCTAATAGAATATTTTTAATTAAATTATTAATTACCCTATAAGAAGGTTCCTTTTAATTTAATAATAAATAAAGTAGGGGTTATATCTTTAGTAGTAATAATTTATATAATAGTAATAGAGCTAATATAAATACGGTTACCGACGTTCTAAGAGTATATAAAGGTATTTATCGGGCTAAATTAATTTATAAATTTCGGTCGAAAATTATTTCCAATTATTTTTTTAGGTTGGCCTCTTTTTACACTTCCGGCAAATAATTTTTTTAAGGTTATAATAAAATAGGAATTAGGGGGGGCGTTAGGGATAGTAACGTCCTCTTTAATTTTAACTATCGGTTTTAATATCGGTTTAACTAATTTTTTACGAATAATAAAGCCGCGGGGCCTTTCGGCGTATATAATTAAAACTTTCGCGTAAACTACTTTAATAAACGAATATTATTTTTTATCGAAAATAAAGTACCCCAACTTTCTATATAACTTATAGTAAATTAAAAAATTATTTTCGTTCGAAGGGTAATTTATTTCTTTAAAACAAACTTTATTATATTTAAATTGACTGCAACGGCCGTAAGTATCCTCCTAATAATAGAATTTCGTTATATATCTAAATCCCTAATATTTGAAATATTATTAAATAATAACTATAATTTAAAACGGTTCGTATAAATATATTCCGCTATCTTAAAGGAAAAAATTCTTTTAGAAGAAGATTACTATTTTTATAAATATAATTTCAATTAAAATTATTCCCCTATTTTCCCCGTCGCGTTTCTTCTAAATTTTTATACAAATAATATCCGCCTCCTTATTCTTCTCCCTTATTTCTTATAGCGCTAAATTATACGATTTTTTATCGAAATTAACCTAAGGGACTCCTTTAATTAAAATTCCTATAATATTTAAAATTATAATAACTTCTATTCCGAAAACCTCCTTCGCCCAAATATAATACTTCTAATATTATTCGCATATAAATTTATTAAAAACTATAATATAATCGCCGTTTATTATTATCCGGGTAACTACTCGGACTACTTTATTTAATCTTTCCTTTAGGGCGTTTTCGATCGCCTACTTCGTATCCTCGTTCAATCGTTTAATATATTGGATAAAAATCGAAACTCCCTTAATTATAAATTAGCGTTCGCGGTTAGAAGGGATAAACTTTAGGGTAATAATAATAATTAATTATTAGAAAATAGTGCTAATTTTGCCTAATAATTTCGTAATAATATCGGCCTATTTCTTCGGCGCCTCCTAAGCGCCCTTCTTAAATTCCTTAAAAATATTTTTCTTTAAATCGTTAAAATCCTTTTTAATAATAAATTAATTCTCTCTAACCTTATTTACCTTAAGTATCCGGGACCTATTTTTTCTCGCCTGAATTTTCGCGAATTTAAAAAGTAATTTTCGAACCTAATAATAGTCCTCGGATAAAACGGTATTATAATCTATAAACTTATTCATTTGGGCGATAAATCTCTTTATAATTTTATTATCTTCCTCCGTTTTTTCCGAAGTCTTTATAACGAATGCGGCGTCGGGGTCATTATAATTAGAAAGGCTTCCGAAGGGGTTATAAATACTATTTTCGAATCTACGCACGCCTCTATCAATTATTATCGGTAACGACGATTTAATACCGTCGCTACGCTCGTCGTAGGACATCGCGAGGGGGGTAACTAACCCTCCTAAGTCGATTGCCGTTATCGGTTTTCGTTTTGGAGCACTTCCTGACTAGAAATCGGCGTTTCCGGTTTCGGCGTCGTTTTAGGATATTATATTTATATAAATAAATAGTTCTAATAAATATTTCCTAATTATAATAATAAATTCTTTAGTAATAAAAATATTCTTCTAATCGAAGACTTCTACTAATTACCTCTAATTATAGAGAAGGCCTTAATTAATTTAAAGCCCGACAATTAATTTATCCCCTAAAAAATATCCGGAAGGCTAATATACTAATCCTTCGACCGAATTATCGAATTAAAGTAAATTGTCCGGTAGGGTAATAATAATTAAGTAATATTCAAAGGTATATTTAAAAGTCTACGATTTAATCGCCTAATATAGGAATATTAGGAATTATTATTTATATAAGTAAAAATAAAATTATAAAAAAAAGGATAGGATCTTAGCATTTTCGAAAATATTTTACGTATATACCTAACCAACGTAAAAGTTAAAGAATATAACTATACCTATTTAAAAAGTCTTAGGGCACTATATATATAAATATACGCTAATTATATAAGTAATAAAACTAGCGAAATTAAATTTAATAATATAAATAACTTATATAAGTAATTACCCTTAATTATTAGTACTAAAGTTATACTTATAGAAAATATATAGGTTGAAAAAGGCTTAATAAATAATATAATTAATACTATTTAAAATATTATATAATATTAAAGTATTGAACTTCGAGAAGTACCGCCTTATACCTTATTAATACATTTCCCTAATTATAGTAGCCCGGCCTATTTTAAATAGGAAGGCCTTAATATTAAGGTTATACTTATCTTCCATTTTATTCGAAAGTATATAAAAGAATTTACCTTTTATACGAAGAAGTAATTCCTAATTATTATTGCTTATATTATTATAATATATAAATCGTAGGGTACGACTATAGATATCGTTATTCTCGACCTATTTATAAACGACTTTATATTTAATTTAATATATATAGCGGTTTCGAAGGTAAAAACGTTATAGGGTATTATAATTAATTATCCTTTTAATATTAATATTATATATACGAAGAGTAGTAAAGCCCAATTTAAACGTTATATTAATATTATTCGTAAGCGGCTTAAATAAATATTACCTCTTATTCTAATAGCGGCAATATAATTTTACTATTAAATTTAAGTATTTTAATCGTATTAATACGATTTCGCTTATATATAATCGATACGCGTCCCCGTACGGACGTCGACCTTTTTATATTTCCTATTTACTTATATTTATTTAATAACCGCCTTTCTATTTTTTATATTACCTCGTTTATACTACTTTATTTCCCAATAAATAATATCCCCAACACGTATTCAACGCGGTCCTCTATATGAAATTACAATTTCTATCTCTCTTAATTCTACTATAGCCAATCTTTCCTTTAGTAATATAATACCCGAGACCCCCTTAAAGACCGCGTTGGTTACTACTAAAACCGCTATTAAGGCTGCTATTCCCTATAAATTCTTTCTTCTTTATATATTAAAAAAGAAATTATTTATATTATTCTTTACAAATCCGCTTTAAATTATAATAATTAGTATTCGGTTACTATATACCTATATAATTAAAACTAATATTTAGCGTTCTCTATATAAGAATATTTAATAATCTTATCGGCTAGCTAATTACTTATTAGGTCGCTAGGGACCTGTTAGGACGTTGGGGCCGTACTAACGCCGAAGGACGTCGACGGCTCCGTAGTATAGTGCTATAATATAGTATTAGGCCGGCTCGGAGACGCTCCGGATTTAGTTACTACAGAATTGAGCTTATATAATTATAAATATCGGGCGAAATCGCCTTTAGAATTATTAGGTTTAATTATTAATATATTTTTAATTTTACCCTTACTTTAATGTTCCTTACGTATTATATTACCCGTAGATACTTTAACCTACTTCTCCTCTATAATTTTAATACGTTAATAGCTTATCCTATAGGAATTGAGCCGTTACCGGTAGGATATAAATACGTAGCGGACAATCCGTTTTATGGGTTACTAACGTAATTGCCCCCTTTATTTTAATTATATTTGAATCTTTGGTTACTATTTTTATAATAGCCGACGATAATTTTTAATAATAGCCTCCTCTTTCGTCCTAATATCGTTAGCCGATTATTGAAGAAATAGACGAGAATAGCGGGGATAGCGATTTTACCCTTTCGTTTAAATTGTATAATCCTTTTTATTATTTAGAGAATAATAATATAATATAGAAGTAGCGTTTTTTTAAATCTTATATAATTGCTATTTAATTATTTTTTAAGTATTTCCCCTTGTAAATATCTTTTTACGATTAGAATATTTTCGTAGATATAATAGAATAAAATTAAATTAGTAATTACCTTCTTATCCCCTTCGGCTTCTACTATTAAAATTACCTTTTTTATAATTAAATATATATTTCCTACCTCCTTATAACTCCCCTTATCGTAGTATTTATTACGTTTATAATTATTTAGTAAAAATAGACCGGCCTTTCCGATAATTATTATTATAAGTATAATATTATTAATTTTAATAGCGACGTTATATAATTCCCTAATTTTATTTTCGATTTTAACGAATATTATCGTATTTACCCTTATATTAAATTTTCGTTCGCCGCTAATTATTTCGCTAGTAACGCTAAATACGTTTAGCGGAAATACGTTAATATTATTTAGAATTTGCCCGGTTATAATTCCGTCTATAATAATTTTACTTAGTTTAATTTGCGTACGTTTTTAAAGAAGAAATATATTGGTAATACCTAAATTTAAAAGTACGCCGCTTTTATTAACTTCGAAAAAATATAGTAAAGCGCTTCTAAAACCGTTATAAACTTTTATAAATAATATAACGCCGAAGAATTAAAATTATCTTATAATTAATTAGAATATTTTTGTATTTTATATTAAGTTAATTATTTATTCCCCGCTTTACGCTATAGTATTTTAGTAATTAGAAGTATCGATATTATAACCGAAATTATAATATAAGCGGAATAATTAGAAGGTTTAGATTTATTGGCGGCGGTATTATTATATTAGCGCCCTTAAATACTATATTTTTATTTATCTCCTTCCGTTATTCCTCTTACTTTTATTCTTACTTCTATTTTTATAATTATTCTTAGTTTTATTATTCTTTTTAATTCTTTTTATTCCCTTCCGGTAATTACTATTAACTTTAATATTATTTATTTTTATTACGGTTAATCGGGATATACCTACGGTTAATACCGGGTAGTAAAATTGCATAATATTTACTACGAATATAATAAGTTTAAATATTCGGCATTTTCCTATATTAATTAAACCTATTATAATTGTAGCAAGCTAAATTATATATTATATTAATATACTATTCCTTATAATACCTCGAATTAAGGCGCGAATACGGAGCCGGTAGCTCCGGTAAAGACGGCGACTATTTCGGCCTAAGAAGGCGCGGGTGTATCGCAATTATATTTAAGTATAAAATTATTAATAAGAATATATAAAGATTAGCGGAAAACGTATAATTTAATAGATTTTAGTACGGAATTAAATTTTATTAAAAGGTATTTACTCCCGTCGGATATTAAAATAAAATTTATAAACTATTATCTCGTTAATTTCTCTTTCTAACCTATTCCTATTCGTAGTTCGATTACTTATTTTATTAAGATATATAATTCTTATAGTATTAAATAGAAGAAAAGGATTATATTTATTATCGTTAATTCCCTTAGCGTAGAAATTATTTTTAATTACCTTTAATTATATAAATATAACCCTGAGATCGATTAATATTGTAAGAGATTCTAATTCCGGTTCGAGCGTAGCGATTTAGAGGAAAGTAAAGAGCCGATTAAAAACGTTTACAAAACTATAATATATTTTTATAATTTACGTTAGGACTCTATCTTAATAATAGACCCGAAAGAAGCGTTATAGGTAATAAAAGGATTTAATCCGCCGCTATATATAAATATTCTATTCGAAATCCCTTCATCCTTAAGCGAAGAATTAGCGGACCTATTAACGGTTCCGAATATTCCTAATATTTCTTCTAATATATTTACCCCCGTACTTATTAATATACTTTTTAAAGTTTTTAGAATTATATTAAATGGAGTTTATTTATTATTAAAGCCTTTATTAGAATTAGTATCCTCAAAGCCGCTAGTGGCCGAATTCTAATTAGAAGAAGAGGTTGCTATTAAACCGATATTTCCCCCGGAATATAAAGAGTATTAATAAGTATTCGAAGTATTAGCCGTACTACTACTTTAATATAACCGTTTAAAATATTATATTAATTTAATTAAAGGGGAGTCCGTTCTTTAAGGCCCGATTTATACGCTTAATATTAAAGAATTAAAAATACTTTAAGAATAATTAGCGGAAGCGCTATATAAAGGATGGATTCGTTCGTTTATTAATCCGGTAAGGGCCTCTATTATTTTCGTTCCTAAGAAGGGTAATAAGTTACGGCTATATATTAATTATTAGATATTAAATAAAATTATAAAGAAGAACCGTATAGTATTGCCCCTTATTTAAGAGATTTTAGACCGGCTAGCGTCGGCGAAGATCTTTATAAAATTAAATTTAAAGGACGTATATTATTATATTCGGATTAAATAGGGAAACGAGGAGAAGATAGCGTTTTATACAAAGTATAGGTATTACGAATTCTTAATTATACTAATAGGGTTAGCTAATACTCTTACCATATTCTAAACGTATATTAATAATATATTAGCGGGCTTAATTAATACTATTTATATTATTTACCTTAACGATATTATAATTTATAGTAAAAATGAAGAAGATTATTATAAATATATTAAAAAAATTCTCTAATATTTACGCGATTGTAACCTATATATTAATTTAAATAAATATAAATTCTATATTAAAAGAATATTATTTTTAAAATATATTATATTTCCCGAAAGTATTTCGATAGACCCGGAGAGAGTCGTTACAATTATAAATTAGGAAATTCCGATAAATATTTATAATATTTAAGTATTTTTAAAGTTTACCGGGTTTTACCGACGGTTTATAACATTATATTCTAAAGTTACGGCCCTATTAATAGAATTATTAAAAGGGGGTAAACGAGGAATATTTAAATTATTAGAGCTGGCTAAATTAGTATTCGAAGAGTTAAAGCGGTTATTTTAAGAGGCACCTATATTATAATATTTTAACCCGTCCTTACCGATCCGAATAGAAATAAACGTATTGGATTTTATAATTAGGATAATTTTAATGTAATTATATAAAATATAATAGTACTTAATCGTATTCTTTTCGCGTAAGAAATCGCCGGAGGAGACGTATTATAATATCGGCGATAAAAAGTTATTAGTAATCGTTAGAATATTAAAAACGTAGCGGTAATATTTATTATATATTGACGAGCCTTTTCTTATTTTTACGGACTATTTAAATTTTTAATACTTTAAGAGTAAGGATAAAGTAAGCGTAAAACAGAATTAATAGGTATTAGAATTAATAGTATATAATTTTAATATTAAATATTAAGTAGGAAAATTAAATCCGGCGGATAAGTTATTAAAGAAATTATAATTATATAAAGTTGTAAATATAATTAGAAAAGGCTACCTATTAATAAAAATTATAGAAGAAGGGGAAGTAAAGGGACGGGTAATATAAAAAAGAAAAGGGATAAGCGGTAATATAAAAAGAATTTTATTAATTAATTAGGAAATATAGTAGGTAGCGGCGGAAAGGTAGGAGTAGTACGAGGACGGAAGAGAGGATAAATCGGTTTAAGGATTAAAATAAGAGGACGACGAATAAGAAGGGGAATATAAGAAACGTAATATTAAAAAACGCGAAGAGACGTTAGGGGAATATATAAATCGGGAGGAAGTAGGAAATAGGCTGGGGAAGAGGGTATATTTTATAGATGAGGTCGCTATAAATTTTAGAGGAGGGGTAGATAAGGTCGTTATTAGCTATATAAGAGTATATATAATAATTGCAAGGGTATAAAAGGAAGATAGATAATTACCCTTATTAAATTAATAATTATTAGAAGTATAATAGTTAGATTCTTTTATTTTAGAAGAAATATAAAAGGAATTATTAGGATGGGGTTAGCGAATAAAGAATTGGAAGATAAGGGAGGATAGAATATTATATTATTATTATTAAATTTACATATTAAAGAGTATACGGGCGGAATTTTTTTATACTTATTATAATAATACTATTACAAAATACTTAGGATAATAGAAAACGTTTAAAAGAATTAATTAATATTATTATTAGCCGATTATTACTACCGACGTCGAAGAATATATTTAAAATTACCCGATATATTAGAAAGTTAAGCCTTAGAATTATAAGTTATATAAGCTCCTCGTATTATTATTAGTCTTAATAACCCTATGGTAAGATATCTCTTACGATTTTATTATTAGATTACCTAAGTTTTTTAATCCTATTTCCAACCGGATTTATAATACCGTTTTAATTATTATAGACCGGTTTATAAAGTATACCCTCTATATTCTAACTTAAAAAACGATCGACGTATAATAATTTATATATATTTTTTAATAATTTGTCTTCTAGTAATTTAGATTTCCTAATTCTATTATATTTAATAAAGGTAACTTTTTTATAAATTTTTTTTAAAAGACCTACTATTAATTGCTAAATATCCGACGCTATTTTAATATTATTTAGTACTTGTAAACCGATAGATAGACGGAACGATAGAACTAAAGTTTTAAATTATATTTAAGGATTTTCTACGGGCTAAAATAGGTAGATTAGGTTAAAAAGTTAATACTAACCGAATAGATGTATAATAATTATTTCTATATTACTTTTAGTAAATCCCCGTCGGAAGTACTCTTCGGTTATTATCCCCGCGGTCCCGCCGACCCTAAAAGAAGTAAGGGGAATATATTTCCTACGGTAGTTATAGATAAAATTATAGAATTAGTTAGGGGTTGCGCGGCTATTGCCGAGGCGCTGGAAAAAGTTAATAAAGGTTATATAAAATAGTATAATAAATCGTGGAAGGATAAAGAATTTGTAGTTAATACTTAAATCCTTTTAAATATAAAGAACGTTAAATAGCGGAGGCTTAGCTTTAAATTATTAAATAAATTCTTAGGGCCCTTTTAAATTACGGAAATTGTTAAGGATAAGAAAATAGTATACCGGTTTAATTTTCTTAAATATTATTATATCTACCCGGTCTTCCTAATTATACTATTAGAATTGTATTATAGCGACTTAATAATATTAACGCTGCGGAGAGGAATTGTAAATATTGAAAATAATAGCGTTTAGTACGAAGTAAAGGCGATTATTAAGTATAAAGGGTCGGGGAAGAATCGGTAATATTAGGTGAAATAGAAAGGGTATTTGGACGATGAAAACGAATAGGTATTATTAAAAAATTTAAATTACCCGGATATTTTAAAAGAATACGAAGTAAAGGAAGCGTATTGGAAGAGGGCTGTAAGAGGCCCGGTAATTAGGTCGATAAGAGTAAATTAAATAAATAATAAAAAATATTCGAAAAAATTAATAGAAATAGCGTACTAATAACGAGAACGTATTCGTCGAATATATTGTATTAAATAATTATAACGTAGGCTATATTAAATAATTATAATATAGGCCGTATTAAATAATTATAATGCAGGCCGTATTAAACGTATAATATATAACGTATTAAATGTATTAGACTAGAATTAGGGGAATATAAAGCGAGAAGGAATATTGCGAAAATGGGAGGAAGGGTCGTAATTAAGGCCGATATTATAATTTAATTATAGAGAAGTCCCTTTTCTTATCCTCCTTAACCTTCTTAAAGATATTAATATATCGGCGACGACCGAAAATAGTAATAGTAGCGGGGTATATTAATATAGGAGTCGAACCTATTATTTTAAAAATTAAAATTTCTATACGCTACCGTTACGCTAATCGAAATTATTATATTATATTTAAATATTATTAATATTATTATTAAAGGCGTTTTCTACGGGCTCCGGGGGAATTACAATACTTTAATATACTATAAATTAATATAGTTCGTATTATATACAATGTATTATATATTAGAAGTCGCGGATACCGTTACTAAAATATATTTAACCGTTATTACCGGTTAACGCGCCTATTAATAGCGGAGGAGTAATATTAAGGAAGGGAAGGCCTTAAGGGTTCTATCCGGCTTATCCGGCGGTAGTAGGAATTATTTAAATATTAGGTTCGAAGTACGTAATAAATATAATCGAAGGCTTATAGAAATTATAGTGGAATATCTAGCCGATTTTTTCCTTCTCAACTTAAGCCGGAGCGAAGGGGTAGAAATATAATATATAGTATAAATTAATAATTTTATAAGAAAATTAGACCGTAGCTATATAGAATTACTAAACGGCGGTAAAATTATTTAAAGTATATATAAAGGCTATAATATTATCCTAAAACATTTAGTAATTTTTATAGAGTATTAAGGGGAAATTAAATATATATTTATTTAATATCTCGTTATAAGCGCTATATATTACGGCATTTATAATAGGGAATATTCGTTAAAGTACGATATAGGAGGTTAAAAAGTAAATAAAAGAGGAGATTTATTAATACGGATATAAATATAAAGGTTAACGGCCTTTAAGAGGGAAATATTAAGGGTATTAGCCGGGGTACTACTAATTATACTAATAACGAATTAAATTAAATAGCTATATAGAGGGTTACGGATATAATTAAAAAAGGTTAATAAAAGTAAAAAAAAAATAAGAGGAAATTAGGGAAGAGATTATACGCGTTGAAAGGTACGATAATATCGGAGTATATTTAATAAAGGTCGAAGAGTATTACGTAATTAACGGCCGAGAGGTTTAGGAGAGGTATTATAGGAACGGCGGCGGGATATATAAGAAAATAAGTAAAGGAGGAAGAAAAGGGGAGGAAAAGAAAAGAGGGAAAGTAAGTTTTTATAATTAAAATTAAAAGTACTAAATAAAATAGGGCTAAATAAATAACGATTTTACAAAGGTATAAACGTTATTAAAAAGCTTCTAATAGGCTATTCTAAATAATAGAAGGTAAATTAAGTAGTAAAGAAATATTTAGGATAAAGGTAAATAACCGAATTATAAGGGTATATACGTTATTAAGAACGCTTCCGGTAGGCCGTTTTAAGTAATAGAAAGTAAATTAGGCGGTAAAGGATAATTTAGAATGAAGGTAAATAATAATATTATAAAGGTATATATATTATTAAAAAGCTTCTAGCTGGCCGTTCTAAACAATAGAAAATAAATTAAATAATAAAAGATACTTTAAAACGAAAGTAGGCAGCCGATTTACGAAGGTTCTAAATTTTAGGGAGAAGCCCTAGTAGGCTATTCCGGATAATAGGAAGTAAATTAGTTAGAATAATAAAAGAAGGGTAAAGGCTAATAAAAGGGGGCTAATATTCGGGAGGTAGAAGGTAGGAAGGTAAGAAGGCTAGAATATTGGAGTATACCCGGCTAAAGGATATTAGGAGGCGGGGAGAGTAGCAATCCGGCGATAGTAAATTCGATCGGGTAAATAAATTATAGAAGAAGGATAATAGAGGGGTATTAATAAGGAACCGTCGTTATAGGAGCGTTATAAGTTTCTAGGATAGAAATTTAGAAGGGGGGGAATTATATTAGATCGTTAGGGATTTATTAGGACGTTAGGGCCGTACTAATACCGAAGGACGTCGATAGTTCTATAATGTAATGCCGTAGTGTGGCGTTGGGCCGGCTCGGAGACGCTCCAGACTTAGCTATTATAGAATTGAGCCTATACGGTTATAAATATCGGGCGAGATCGCTTCTAGAATTATTAGGTTTAGCTATTAATATATCTTTGGTTCTACCCCTACCTTAACGTTCCCTACGTATTATATTGCCCGTAGACACCTTAGCCTACCTCTCTTTTACGATCCTAACATTACTATCGCTACTATAACGCGAATTAATAGCCGAGATTATTAATTTCGAATAGTCTTTACTATTCGGCTTACTTAATAAAAAGGCTAATTGTAATACCTATATATATTTAATAATTATTTAGGCCTTCTACTTCTTCTTTAATAAAATTTTTAAATATGTCTACTACTTTTACGAAAGATAAAAGCTTTTTTATAGTATTATTTCGTTCAATAGCCGGGCTTTCTACTATTTTTTTTTTAATAAAATTTTTAAAGCTAACTGCAATATTTACGCATACTTAATAACTATTTAGGCCCTCTACTACTTCTTCTTTAATAAATTCTTAAGGAGAATTCTAATTTACTATTAATAATATTATTTTGCTTAATAGCCGAACCCTCTATTACTTTTTTTTTAATAAAATTCTTAAGCGCATTTATTATTTCTACGTTGGTAGAAATAGAAGCCTTCTTATAATTAAAAATCGAGAAGGGGGGGGAGGAGACTCTAATTTACTATTAATAGCACCGTTTCGCTCGATAGCCTCTCGTTTTATAAGTAACTTTAATTACTATAACGGAAAGAAATAATTCCCTTAAATAAATATTCCTTACTATATATACTCCTACTCCTACTTATATAGGAGAAGGTATATTAAGTCGAAGGTAGAAGAAGATAAGTAGGCCTTCCTAAATATTATTTATATTATACCCTTAAACGGCCCGTCCGCTAGACTTCAAAATAATTATAATTACCTTATTACCGAGCCCGGCTAACGGCCAACTCTACGAATAGCTTCAATTACTATAGCGAATTAAATAGTTATATTAATACTAGTACCGAGCCTAGCTAACGGCCAATTCTACGAATAGCTTCAACTACTATAGCGAATTAAATAATTATATTAATACCGGGCCCAATACCTTTAAAGCGCTAAGAAAAGCTTTGGAATAAGGGTTACAATATATAATCTATCTACCGGGTTAATTCGGACTATAATCGCTAAACTATAGCCGTAAGAGCGTTCCATATAATAAATAAACTATCTAAATTTAAAAAAGCATTACTTATAGGCTACCTTACGCTTAGCGAGGTAGTATCTATAGGTATAATTTAAATTACGACTATAAGTACCCTCCTCGTAAGCCTCTTTTCAATTATAATAACGGTAGCGGAAAAGTAAAAGAGTATTACTTTATTACTTTATTACTTTATTACTTTATTACTTCATTTCTAGGTAGTTATAATAGAAATATACTAAGCCTTTAAAGAATTCCCTCCCAACGTACATCCAATTTACCCTTTAATTAGCGATAATAATAATATAAATTACGTATTCCCAAACCTCCCCAATATAAACGGAATAATAGTAACAAAAAAGCAAAAGAATATTACTTTATTACTTTATTATTCTACTATATAATATACTTAAATAATAAAATAGACCGGGAGAAGAAGAGGAGGCTTCAACTAGAAAGGCCTTCCTACTTTATTACTTCGTTACTTCATTATTTCGTTACTTTATTATTCTATTACTTTATTACTCTATTATATAATATATTTAAATAATAAAATAAGCCAAAGTAGCCTTTCCCTCCTATTAATAGTACTAGGGGCGGGAGAATAAATTAACGAATAGAAGAAGAAGGATACTATAAGTAGGAAAATAAATTAACGAATAGAAGGGGGAGGATACTTTAATTAATTTAAGTATAAAATACAATTTAGAGTAGGATATTTAGTACATTCGTTTATCTATATACGATTTGACTATATATATACGAATTGGCGGCCTATATATTAATAATAAATAATCTTTAAATTTATCGTTTAATCTTTTACCGTAAGAACCTACTTAATAAATGCCATTTACGTAACTCCTTACTTACCTACCTACCTACCTACCCTCGTACTTACACTCGTACCCTCGCTAGTATATATTTTATTTATTATTTAAAATTATTTTCCTCCCCTCCTTTCTCTTCCTTTCTTCCCCAAACCAAACCACACAACCGCGTAAATTATAATTAATATTATAATTTATCTTATAAATAATCTATTCCCCTA
Source organism: Neurospora sp. CHS-2018b (assembly GCA_009806015.1). Taxonomy (NCBI): domain Eukaryota; kingdom Fungi; phylum Ascomycota; class Sordariomycetes; order Sordariales; family Sordariaceae; genus Neurospora; species Neurospora sp. CHS-2018b. Next base: position 2,964,009 of record RAOV01000003.1, read on the forward strand.
CGCTTAATTAACCTATTTAATAATTACTATATAAATATAATATCTTTTAACTTTTCTGTCCCTCTTACTAACCCTACTAGCTCTATTAATTCTACGCCCAACTCGGCCCAGCCGCCTACCCCCGAAACTCCTACCCACCCTCCCAAGGAGCCCGCCGCGTACTCCAAGCGCCGCCGCCGCAATTCTCTAAGTACCCCGGCCGCCGCTACTCCTAACGGTCCTCCTAATACTCCTACTAGTAATATTCCCGCCGGTAATAATCTAAATCGAGTTTAGTTACCTAAGTATCCGCTAGGTAAATACCTCCCCCGCTGTACTAAATTATTAAAGAAAGAGAAAGAAAAGGAGGCGGCTTTGGTTAAAAAGCGTAAAATTATAAAATACTTTCTACTTACTTTCTATACCCCTAATTATTATTGTATATTAATTTTCATATTTTTAAGACGGTAAATATAATTACCCGTATAATAATCCGTACTTCTATTATATATAGAATAGGTATTACTATATCGAGCCTAAGGGGGGTAGAAGTATAAAATATTATATTTATACTAGAAAGAAAGTTAATTACAATAGTAAATATCCTAAAATACTTAATATATATTAAGAATTATAAAAATTAGGGGAAGATAGAAACTATAATAATTATACTATATACAAGTATTATAATAACTTCGTAAATACTATCCCTACTATAATTCGCCTTAAAAAAAAAGGAGTTATATTTAAATAAATATTTTTAAACTTCTTTTTACTTTCTTTTTATAAATTAATATCGTATTTTAAGGGCTCTTACAATTTTACTTTCGGGTTTAAAGCGGATATCGTCCCTTATATCGACCGCGATAATAAACTTCGCTATTTTACTTCTCCAGTCCCCGGCCCCCTCCCTCCAACTTTCGAAACTTTTATTTCCCCGGTCCCCGGCCCCTTCTATATCCTTCCGCCGGTTATCGAAACTTTTATTACCCCGGTCCCCGGCCCTTTCCTTCCTCTAATTTTCGAAACCCTAGCGCCCTACCGCGCTATTTATCGTTCTACCCTCCAACCCCTCAATATTTATAAAGGGAGCCCCGGCCCCAACCCTACCCCCTAAACCCGCGCCCGCGCTTACCCTACCCCTATAGTTACCCCCTCGGTCCTCTAAGCCCGGCCTCCTTAATCCCTCCCTCCCGCCTCCGAAAATATCTTTCCTAATTTCGGCTTTACCCCCTGGGTCCTAGCCCCCTTAACCTCTATTCCGGCTAGCTACTTTAATTAGGATATTGTTAATACCTATCTTATCGAGCTAGAGGAGGAGGTAAAGTACCTACGTAATAAAGAGGCGTATAGGAAAAAGAAGGAGTAAAAGTATAAAGAATTAGAAATTAATATTAATAAAAATTTAAAAGTTCCCTACGCCGCCCGGACTTTCGGCCTTCGTTCGTTTAGGCTACCTAATAAGGATTAAGGAGGAAGATAATAATAATAATAATAATAGAAGACTTTTATTTAATTATTAATATATTAATAATACCCTATCTTTACTCTACTTTTCTTTACCTTCGGGCATTAATACTAATACTTATTATCTTACTCTATACTTATTATATATTTTAATTTATACTCAACGTAAATAATAAATATATTTTGAATTATACTTAACGTAAATAATACTACGTGAATCCTAATACCGCCAACCCTAATATATTAATACCGAAATAATTTTTAAATACTAGTACTATACTATTTCCTAGATTCTTATTAATTAAAATTATTTTAACGAAAGAAAGTAATATATTGCTTTAAACGGATAGAGAGAGAGAAGCTCGTAGCCGTAGTAGGCTCGTCTATATCTTTAACTAGTAATACTATAGCCTTTTACTTATAAATAGGCTCGTCTTTGGCTAATAAAACTGTTTTAGTACCGACCCAACTAGTAATAATACGTTGGCGTTTAAAGGTAAGCAAATCGCAACGCTCTTCCTCCTCTTTTAATATATCGTTAAGGCGCATTTCGAATTTATAATTATCGTCTTTAAAAATAATTAATATATTAATATTAAAAGTTAGTTAATAAGGTAATTAACGGGTAAATAAAAATAAAGAAAAGTTAAACTCGAAAAAAAGAGGGAGAGGGAGAGGGAAATAGCTAAGGATATTAATAATATATAATATAAAATAAAATAGAAGGAGTAATTATAAACGCTATTAATATATAAATATTATTACTAATATTACCTACTTAAATCTCAATATTATTTCTAATATTAATACTTTTAATACTATTCTTAATACTCATTACCAATATTACCAACATTAATACTTTCAATACTATTAATATTATTACCAACATTATCACTAATTTAAATTTTAATACTACTCTTAATACTTATTATTAATATTACTAATATTAATACTCTTAATACTACTCTTAATACTCATTACCAACATTACCAATATCAATACTCTCAACACCACTCTCAATACTCATCACCAACATTACCAATATTAATACTTTTAATACTATTAATATTATTACTAATTTAAATCTTAATACTATTCTTATTAATATTTATTATTAATATTACTAACTTAAATCTCAATACTATTTTCAATACTATTTCTACTATCACCAACATTACTAGTATTACTAATATTATTACCTTTATTATTACTATATCGACGTAAATTTTATTTTATAAACTATATTCCCGTAAGTATTATTACCAATCCTAAGTAACGACTAACTATAATAGTTCTATAATTTAAATAAGGGTAAATTATACCCTTATTTGTAAGATTAGTCCGGATCGGCCTCTATTCTTAGAAATCCTTAATTCTATAGACACAACCCTCAACCTTTTAAACCGGACCCTCGACCCTCTAAACCCGCCTTATAAATAAATATAAAAAATTAATAAAAAGACTAATTCGAATACCCTTAATTTAATAATAATAATATACTGATTTAATATAAACTTAACCGACCGACCGACCGACCAACCGTAATATAAAATCGAGCCCTCCTAAATTAAGATTAGACCGTAATATAAAATAATTAATAACTACTAATAACCGATAACCCTATTAATTGACTGCTATAAAAGACCGTTTCGAAGGATTTACCTACAAAGTCCTATAGTATAGTAAAGGCCCTACCTACGAAAAGTTCGCCTATAGTATTTATAAAGGCGTAAAATTAAGGCGTATATAAAACGGGCTATCCTTCGGTGCCGCCTAACGGTAATTTAAGTATTCGATTACTATAAGGCATTCGGGTAGGGTCCGCGCTATTAGTATCCTAAACTCTAAAAAAATCGTTTTTTTTTGATAAATTTTTATAAGATAAAAATATCTTAGAGTTAAAATAACTTAGAGTTATAAGATAAAAATAACTTAGAAAAATATCTTAGAGTTAAAATAATTTCGAATTAAAATAATTTCGAGTTAAAATAATTTAGAGATAAAATAATTTAAATTTAGAATAATTTAGAGTTAAAATAATTTAGAGTTAAAGTTAAAATAATTTAGAGTTAGAATTTATAAATTAGGATATAGCTTTAAAGTGCGACTAAATGCTTCTACCTTACTAGATTAGGAATCCAGCCTTAAAACGCGACCAAATGCTTCTACCTTAGTAGATTAGGAATTCAGCCTTAAAACGCGACCAAATGCTTCTACCTTAATAGATTAGGATATAGCTTTAGAATGCGACCAAATGCTTTTACCTTAGTAGATTAGGAATCTAGCCTTAAAACGCGACCAAATGCTTCTACTTTAAAATAGATTGATAATCCAGCTTTAAATTCAGACTATATAATTAACTTTTTAATATTTATAAATTAGGATCTATTCCTAGACCTATAACAGCTACGCTTCAGTAGTTTCTGCCGGGCGCCCCGGAAGACGATGTTATATATCGTTATTAGGAAGTGCTTCTAATTCCTCAAATTAAACCTCTATAATCTCAATATCTCGGTATCTAAGGTAATTATCTTTTAAGAAATTGAACTAAATATAAAGCTTATTTGGGTTAATTATTATAGTTTATTTAATTCGTCGGGCGATACGGGGTTTATCCCTAGTTTTGTAAGGCCGAAGAATCACAATATCGAACTCGCAGGGTAGTCGAGGTAATTAGTAGTAGATATAACCAATATTACAAAGGAAATTAATAATATAATTAGAATATTTATATTAGGAACTATTAATAATTTAAATATTTATAAAAATGTATACCCGTACAATAAATTGTTCTTCGATTTGGTTAAGGGGTAGTAAAAAGTCTAGGACGTCCTTAAAGTCTAGTTTATTTTCGGCGTTAAAATAATTAGGGTCGTTAGGAGGTTTCTAGTCGTTACAATTATAGTATTAATAATAATACCCGTTAATAATATATATTTTAAACCACCTCTCTTTACACCGTTTATACTTTTCTATATTATCTTCCCTTTTAACCGATTTAAATATCTTAATTATATTAAAATTGTCTTTAGGAATAACTCTTATTAGAAGGTCTTAAGGTTTATAATATAATAGATCCCGTTCGAATTTAATATTAGGAAGTCTAGGGAATAAGATAGGCCGAGGGGGATTTGGTGGCGTAGGTTATTTAAGTCCGTCTACTCTTATTTCGGGAGGTCTAGGATTACGACGAAATAGTAGTAAAGTGGGAGACTATCGTTGAGGTATACGAAAGGGATCTGTGAATTAAGTTCGGTTAGAATTATTATTATTACAATACAAATTATAATATTTATATTCGTCCTTATCGAAGTTAAAGAATAAACCCTTTATAAATACCCGCCGATAACCTAAATAAAACCTATTTTCAAGGTCGATATTCCTATAAAGTGTACCTAATCTATAATATATATAATATCTATTTTCGATATACTTGTCGGCAATACTTTGAACAATATAATAGATTAGATAGAAGAAGTAGTCGATATCCGGGTTATTATTATTATTATTGAAGAAATCGTTATTATTATTGTGATTATTAAATTCTTAATTATCGAAATCTTTATTATTACTATTCTTATTATCAAAATTATTATTATCGAAATTATTATTATTAAGGCTAAAGTTTCGTCTCCTCTAAGTTTAGAAGGAGGGGGTTATAAATATATCTTAATTATCGCGACGGTAATAATAATATCTACGTTAAATTTAAGTAATATTACAATATGCTTTAGCAGTCTTTAAAGAATCCTATTTAAATAGTTAGCTATATCCCTATTATTAACTTAGTTCCCGATAAATATATATACCTATAAATTCTTTCCTCTATAGAAGAATAATATGATTAAACGGATAATACATTTTCGAATTTAAATAAACCCCTCTACGTCAATAATCCTTTACTATACCTATACTTATACCGGTTACTATACCGGTTACTATCTCGGCGGGGCAGGTGCCAAATAACGGTAACTTAGAAACTAAACGATAGGTAGAAATATTATAAATAGAGGTCTTATAGGTAGAGGTACTATAGGTAGCGCTATACGTAGTAGTAGTAGAAGTATTAATTTATCGGGCTTATCCATATCTTTATTACGGGGGGTATTAATATAAAATTATTATAGAAGAGGTCGAAATACTAATTAGGGTTACTAGGGTTACTAAGGTTATTAAATTAATTAAGCTAGTTAAGCCGGGCGATAGTCGGGAAGTGGCGATAATTTAACGGTACCTCTCTTCTTCCGACGTATAGCCTATTATTATTAATATTAATTATTTAAAATGGAAAAAAGAAAAAGAGAAAAAAAGGAAAGAAGAAGAAGGGAAGGTAATTAAATTAACCGATATTACTTAAATCGTACCCGTAACCCCCCGCGGCTCGGATCTTAACTTTCGAGGGTATTATTCACCCGTAAGTAGTAGAACGATGCGGTATATTAAGTTTATAGTAGGATTTATATATTTTAAAGGATTTACTATTAAATAAATAATATCGGTTAATTAGGAAAGGGAACGCTAAATAGGGATAATAGATAGGGATAGGGATAATGTATATCCTTACCGTAGTTAACTAATCGCGGTATTTTAAATAATTTTATACTACTTTATTAGGATTTCGCTTATTAGCAAATTCGGTAATAAGTTTAATTTCGTAATAGGTCTTACAATATTTAATAAGTAGATTTATAATAACGAAAGGAAAGAAATATAAAAATTAAATAAATCTCTAAATAATAAAAGAAATCTACCCCTATATAATTGTATATTAAATTTAGAAACGATATTAGAGATAGGAAATAAAGTAAAAGGAGGGGAGGACTAACCTAATTTTAATTTAAAAGATAGGCAAGATTTAATTCTTGAAAGGAAGAATAGAGGGGAGAGTTTAAAATTCGAAAGACGGAGGGAAGCGAAATTCTTATACCCGCGCAGGTAATTTTACCAGTCGCTTACTAACTAGATTTAACAATTAGTACGTACGTTTAATCTCGTTGCGATTAATTATCTAACGGTAAAGTTAGTATCGAAATAGAATTACGATAATAATAGTAAGGTAAAAGGTTAAAATTGAAGTCGAGGTTGAAGTTAAATAGCGGGGGTAGAAGGATACAATACGAACAGTTAGCCAGTGCGGGTGCCAATCGTTTGCCAACCGTTAGCAAATAAGGGCCGTACATCACATCCAGAAAAGGCAAGACCCAATACATTCTGGCGCAGACTATCAGAAATACTATTTGCGAATTGACCAATTAGAAGAGGGCTTGGCAAACGCCCTAACCAGTTGTAGGGCCGTACACTCGAATTGACTAATGAGAGGCCTAAGAACTTTACTAAAAAACCTAACTATAGACGAACCGTCCCTCAACTCCGCTTCGGTGGATTCCGGTCCCTAAAGTAACACTCCAGACTATAAAAGTCATCCACCTCTGCATAGTTGAAGCACGCTTCAACAAGACTGCTGTCGACAATGTTGAGCGGATAGATGACGGACCTTTTACTCATTTATCTCTGCATCCCTGGTATCAATCCAGGGGCCTCAAACATTCTCAACTGGCAACCCGGAAGGAATCTTCGAGGGAAGGCTTCTCTGGGATGCGCTCGACCAAGTTTTATACACAGTACGTCGAAATTGATGGCCGAGCGGTCGTACGAATAATCCGAATACTCCGCAGTCTAATACATCACACCTTTGGGACATTCTGCCACGCATTTATACATCTTCATTATACATGCGGGCCGAAGTCCAAAACATGTCCAGGATCAAACAATCCCTAATAGACTCTGGCCGACGTGTTTCTAATTTATTACGAGGCATGTCGCAGTTTTGCAACTGCCTTTCTTAACCAATGCGAGCGGTATTGGGACTGTCCATGTTCGCTTTATTCTTACGAGCACTCGATGGCTTGCAGGCCTAATCAGGCACCTGGCGGAATCTTCAAATCTATGACCGCCCCCTACCCAATGCCGACGCAAACTCCTCTATCTTCATGGCTAGCTCTGCCTACTTAGGATCCTTGCGTATGCTCAACTGGCTCACAGCTAGAATGGGCACCACATCAAATCCTTGGTGGCATGATCGCTCGACGGATGTTCCGCCAAGTTGCCATACCACACGGGTGTTCCTTGTCAAGAATACAACATCCCCGAGTTAACTGGCACGATGGCAAGCGAACAAGCCTACAACTATGTGCTTTCAGCTCCATCTGAGCGGAGCTACAGAGCATTGTGCTACCTGTGACAACGGTTACCAAGGGACCCAGCTACCAGAATCGACAAAGGACCGCACAATAACTGGAGGATGGTAGCAAACGTGTCTGTGATACAGCTAACGCGGCCACGACTTTTTGACAGCTGGTGTATCGTTTCACCCATCGTGTGCCGGTTACACTCTTCGCCTTGGTGGTCTTATGCCCCGAAGTATCCCAATGGGAGCTTATATGGGTAGGTATTAGATGTCAGCTTTTTGCATAGATGTTTGGAACTGTTTACTCGAGCTTTGCCGGTTATCAGTCAGAGTCTGGCTCACATTTAGCTTCAACGTGTACAAAATAGCCCTCACCTACCAGAACCTCTGCAGCACTTCGAAATGATTCCGCAATCGTTCAGCACAGCCCACGCCCTCCTCATCCTCCTCCTCTCAGGGGTCTCTCTAGGACTGTCTGGACCACCAAGACACAAACATGTAATCCGGGAGGTCCCCAGCGCCTTGACCAGCACTCAAACCGAGGACGAAACCACACAATACTACTTCACAGAGTCCTACACCTCCCTCCCACCATTCTGGCCACCACGACCAACACCACACAGCAGCACGGACTCAACATCCATATTCTCATCAACAACATCAGCAGAATACCCTTACAACACAGATTCCGACACCACCACGTCCTCAAATTTCACCATACCCACTACCACTTGGAACTTCACCACACCCTACACCACCTGGACCAGCTACTCCGACACCTGGGGCGACCACAACACCTATCCAACGCCCAGCAGTCCAGCCACAGATGAAACCACGACCATCTCCGTAATCAAGACCTTCACTTCCTTTACCACCACCGTCGTGTCCAGGACTGTCAAGCCATCTACAAAGCCATCCCGGACATCCAAGTCATCCACATTCAAGACTACACCGTTCGCAAACCTGACGACGTTTACTTCCCCCAAGTGGACGACTGTCCCCATTGCCTCGCTGACGGGTACGCCGTTCTGTTCGAATGCGGCGGATCCGGATAATGGGGTGGGAAATCATTGCGTGTGTGAGAATGGGGAGACGGTTGGTGTGATTCCGTTTAGTAAGGGGGGTAATGCTAGTGATTATCAGCCTTGTGCTTATACTACTGTTGGGTAGGGGGGAGGAGGGGGATGGGTGGGACACTAGAGCAAGGGAGAAATCAGTGCGGGGTTATGAAGGTTGGGTTCGGGGCTTGTCTTCAACAAGGTCCGCTGGCTCAATGGCAGAGCGTCTGACTACGAATCAGGAGGTTCCAGGTTCGACCCCTGGGTGGATCGAGTTATCTTTTCTTTTGCTCTTTTTCTCTTCCACCTTGTCGCTTAAACTTTTTACTCACTGATACCAACCAATCTTGAGACCATCATTTTTTGCTTGAACTTGCAGCAGAGCATTTGATCATGACTGCAATTCCCAAACGTCGTTCACATCACCGTCAGCCCTCCGTTCGAATAAAGTGCTGACAGTGGAGCAGCTGTCATCACCAACCTAAACCCGCTTTTTTAGGCGCTGTCATCATCTTCTTTGACATGCAGCTTACATTGTACAGACATGCACTAGAACCGGACACTGTGAAACAAACATTTTTGAGATTTGAGCCTCCTTCAACTTCCCGTCTTCGCATGCTTCACATCCCAAGTTCATCCTCACATTCATTCCTCCTTCAACATCTCCACCCCCGAATCCCTCCTCTCCAGCGTACCCACTTTCCCCTCCCTCATCCTCCTCTCCCGTTCCCTCTCCTCCCTCCTCTTCCTCCTACTCCTCAAATCCGTCCCATGCAGCTTATCCATCAACCCCGGAATGGCACCAAACTCCACATTAAACAGCTCATGATGGGCATCATGATCCCTCGCCATCTCCAACAGTCCCAGCAATTTAAAATCATAACCCGAATGCACGGTAGCCGTCTCCACCAGCATTATAGCCAAGTACGTCCAAAACGTCAGGATATGCACACCCAAGACCATCGCGGGGATCGCAATCGGTAAAGTGTTGGCGAAGATGTGTTCGATGGGATGCGCGTATTGTGCGGATAAAGCAGTGGGCGCCGTGAATTCGTGATGCTTCTTGTGGATCATCTTGTAGAAGCGCGGGGTGTGGAAGAGGCGGTGGATGTAGTAGAAGATGAACTCGCGAGACACAATACAGAGGGGGATTTGCCAGGCCATTTCGGTCACTGTCGGTGGCAACGCCGAGAAGTGGAACCGGGATCCCCGACCGGAGCGGATGGCGAGGGTGGTGAGGGCCAACGAAGACAAGATGTTGAAGCATTGGTTGCGCAGGACGATGAGGGCGCAGTGACGGATTTCGGCGGCGGATGGTTGTTTGAAGGGCGGTTGGATTTTGTGTCGGGCGGAGAAGTTGGGGAATAAAGGGTCGAGGAAGGTATATGCCAAAGCGGGGATCCAGAAGAAGAGGAGTTGGGTTAGGAGGGTGCCCCAGAACTCTATTTGGTGGGGGGAGTAAGTTTGGACGAGGTAGGTCCAGAGGGCGAGGGGGGAGCCCATGCTGACTGACGGCGTTGTGGTGATGGATGGGTTTGGTGGTTTAGTTGGAAGTGGTGGAAAGGCAGGAAGAGGTGCTAGAACAGCGGATAAATCGCGACAACGACAACAACGGTCGTGCAGGCCAGGACCGGTTATGAGCGGATTTAAAAAGTCTGGAGAAAAACGACCTCGGTCTGTTCACTCCGCAACACATGTGAAGTCGCATGAGATACTACCCCAGACTTTTACGCGAATCACCATGTTCATCCAAGCCATCACAGGCCCCAGATCGGTTTCTTTGCCACTGGGCATCGCTCAATGCGGTTGCGGTGGGAAACAAGGTCGCTAAACCCCGCGCTTCTGGGGACAGGTCTTAACTGAAAGGGGGAAACGAAGGGGAATTGTCTTTGTTTCAAGCACTCCTATTTTCTCGCGATGTAACTCCATATGGTAATTCATTACCCCAGAACTTGGCAGTCGAATGCTTGGACGCAAGGGCATGGCTCGTCGTCCCCACTGATGGACTACGACGGGGATGGAGAAAATGCAGCGAGCGATCGTAAGAATAAACCGAACAAGGAGTTAAGGACAGTCCAATACCGCTCGTTGAGGCTGGAAAAGGCCGTTACAAAACTGTGATAGGGATGACAATAATTTAGAAATACATCGGTTAGAGTCCATTAGGGATTGTTCCATTCAGGAACTGCCTAGACGTTGGGCTCAAAGGTATAATAAAGACGTTTGGATGCGTGGTGAAAGAGTATATCCGAGGTGTAATGTACTGACCGTGACGTGTTCGGTTTATTCCTACGACCGCTCGCCGTCGAACCGAATGGCATCACCTCTCAGGAACCTTCAAAATATCATCAACAAACACCACCTGCCCCGTCTCAATCGACCGATTCGCCGCAATGCCCGTCAATATAGACGCCGCCCCATCAACATGGCTCGCCGCGCGCATGTACTCATCCGTCGTCGGCTCTCCAAACAAGTCATTCAGCAACACACTATCTCCTCCACCATGCGCGCCCTTACTCTCCTCAATCTCAATCTCCCTCGGCTGCTCAAACAGCGGCCTCAACAAGATGGTCCTCTTCTCCAACGCCCCCTCCAGCGCCTGATCTCCTCCCGAATTGACATAGCTATTCTCCACCACTTCCACCTCCAACCGGCCGCCCGTCCCGTTAAAGTTCACGCGGAACCCTTCCCACGGAGCGTAAGCCGTCAAGGAGTACGTCATGACCGCCCCGTTGCGATACCGGATCAACAGGTTCATGGTATCCTCGATACTAATCCCATCACTAAAAACGCTCTGGTCGCGATAGTACCCATCCTCTCCCTCAGCATCGAGATACAGCGCCTTGAGGGCCGGGATGGACTCCAAGTCTAGAGCGAAGGGGTCCTCCTTGGCGACTTCGCTGCCGCGAGTGCGGCTGTAGAACTTGGTCACACCTCGTTTCTCGGCGTTCTCCTTGCCGTAGAACTTGAGGTCGCCCTGAGCATAGACGGACAGAGGACGGGTTTGCAGCCAGAAGTTGACCAGGTCGAAGTGGTGGGTGGACTTGTGGACGAGCAGGCCGCCGCTGTTCTTCTTGTCGCGGTGCCAGCGTCGGAAGTAATCGGCGCCGTGCGAGGTGTTGAGAAGCCACTCGAAGTGGATGGAGGTCACGGTGCCGATGGCGCCGGAACGCAGAATCTCAAACACTTTGGTGTTGTGCGGGGCATACCGGTAGTTGAAGGTGACCCGGACCTTGCCGCCCGTGCGATCAACTGCTGAGAAGATGTCGCGGCATCGGGGGGCGTCGATGGTCATGGGCTTTTCGGTGATGACGCTGCAGCCAAGTTCGAGGGCGCGGACGATGTAGATGTTGTGAGTGCGGTCCATCGAGGTCACAATCACCTCGTCTGGAGCAGTGGATTTGATCATCGCATCGAAGTCGGTGGCCAGAAAGGTGGGCACTTTGCCGTGGCCCAGAGTCTCGAGCCGGCTGTTGGCGTAGTCCATCCTGACCTGATTCGTATCGCATAGCCCCACGATGCACGAGGTTGGGCTGTAATCGGTTGCAATGGCATTGTAGAAGAACCCGGCCCGGCCACCAGTGCCAACGATGGCGTACCGTTTTCTTCCCGTGCCGCCTTTGGTAACGGACTGGGAAGTTTCGCTCATCTTGAGGTTAGCTGTTCAGATCCAGCCAGCTGGGAGGAAGTTGAGTCGTGAGAAGGCTCTTCCGCGGCGTGTTGGGGGCCAGCCAGGAGAATATCAGTTGTGTGAAGCAAAAGGCACGAGGCGTGGAGCGTTAAGAGGAAAAGAGAATCGAATAGCACCCATTGTCAAGATGGATGTCTATCATGTTCCTCAGTTGGCTCGCCCCGTGCCCCTCGGTCATAGATAACCCAGATCCCGAACATTAGGCTGAAGAGGACGAATGGATCGGCACGGATGCCGGCTTGATGGGAATAATGTTGGCATGCACCCCAACATCACTGCATCCTTCAACCCCCCAAAACGCGGGGAAGTGCGGAAAGAGCAAGATCATGGCATGGGATTGGGTTGGTTAAACACAGGGCGACATGGTCTAGAAAATTGACATATCATGATCAAGGTAGATGGTGTAGATGAAAGGAAGGCAGGTGACCAACCTACCCTGCAAAGACATCCAAACTCTACAGCCACTTGAAGTAGAGGACGCTTTCCTTTGGGTGTTCCGTCACGAGATGAGGTGGCTGGGCTTTGATGCCTCCGTGGTTCGTGGCAGACTCCTGGAAAATACCCAACCCTTTTGCCATACACGTGGTGTGATTCGGGGTAAAAGAAGGCGATCGATGGCCCAGCGCCCTTTATCTGAAAGGGCCGCCCTCCGAGGATCAGACGAGACATTGCCCGCTGGGCCCGTTATTTGGACGACGATCTAGCACTGGCCAAGATCCCACATTAACAACAAAACCTTGACCGAAGACAACCATGGCTGCAGACCAGGGGAAGGGACAGGACGATATCACTCTTGCGCCTGTCCATGAGGAGCCCACCATAAGGATAGCCCGCGACAAGGCTACAGACTTTCTTGCGAGCCACGCTGACGGCGGAACATCCTTCACCATCGAAGAGGAGAAGGTCGTTCTGCGCCGGATCGACTTTCGTGTTCTACCCTTGCTTCTGGGGGCATACTTTTTTCAGCAGCTAGACAAAAGCTCGCTCAGTTATGTCTCCATCTTTGGGATCACTGACGACGCACACCTGGTGGGCAAGCAGTACTCCTGGCTGGGCTCCATTTTGTACCTCGCGCAGCTCTTCTGGCAGCCCGCAGCAGCGTTCATTCTCGTCAAGCTCCCTACCGGCAAGGTAATTGGGGCGGCCATCTTCCTCTGGGGTTGTTCTCTTGCCATCATGTCTGCTTGTACCGACTTCAAATCCTTGCTCGGGATGCGCTTCGTGCTCGGGTCGTTCGAAGCCATGATCGCGCCGAGCTGCGTTGCTGTCACGCAAATGTGGTGGCGGCGGAGCGAACAGACGCTGCGGACGAGCTACTGGAACGCCATGAACGGTGTGACTTTTATCGTGGGCAGCCTCTTCACCTATGGCCTGGGTCATATCCACAGCGACAAGATGTTCCGCTACCAGATCATCTTTTTGTTTTGCGGCCTCTTGACAATTTTGTATTCCGTTATCGTTCTGATCTTCATGCCAGACTCTCCAATGGAGGCCAAGTATCTCGAGGAACGGGAGAAGGTCATTGCGGTCGAGCGGCTCAGAGCGAACCAGATGGGTGTCGCGTCAAGGACGTGGCGATGGGACCACGTGGTGGAGACACTCTTGGACCTGAAGACATGGTGTTGGTTCATTGCTATCATTGCGATCTCGTAAGTGTTTTTTGTCCGTTTCTGTTACATGTTTAGGTCAGCAAACTGACGTTGGGACACAGCATCGCCAGTGGCGGCATCGGGACTTTTGGCAACCTCATCGTCAGGTCGTTTGGATACTCGAGTTTCGAGACAATCCTGTTCAACATTCCGTTCGGCGTGATCCAGGTCGTTGCCATTGTCGGCACGGGCTGGTTAGCCACTAGGTTCCAGCGCAAGGGGTTGGTGATTGCTGGCGTCAGCGTCCTGCCCACAATCGGAACCATCCTGATGCTGACGGTGTCGCGAGAGCACAAGGGCGTTCTCTTGTTTGGCTACTATCTGGTGTCGTGCATGGCCGCCATTACGCCGCTGATATACGCATGGCAGGCGCAGAACACGGGAGGCGACACCAAGAAGAAGTGCACGTCGGCCATGGTGTTTATCGGAATGTGCACGGGCAACGTCATCGGGCCTCTGCTGTACTCGACCGACCAGGCGCCTCTTTACCGACCAGGCCTGATTGCCGACCTGATCATGTTCGTCCTGGTGGGCGTTCTGTCGGCCCTAATCCCCTTCTACCTCATGTTTCTCAATCGCCGGCATGCTCGAAGGCGGGAGGAGTTGGGAAAGACGGCAGACGTCGTGGACGAGTCGATGGCTGGCAAGAGTCAACTGGAGTCGAGCAAGGCGGTCGAGGTCGAAGAAGGCGGGGGGGTCGGGGGTGCCGATGCCCACCAGCAACGGTCGCTCGAGGAGGATAACGCGCTGCAGGACATGACGGATCTGCGGAACGAGGATTTTATCTATGTGTATTGAGCTTGTTGGGAATCTGCCTGTGGTGTTGTGGTTCAGTTTCGAGGCCCGGAGAGGACGACGGGGCTACGAGCGACCGGACGTGTCACGGCCCGACGTGATTTACAGAGGGCCACTCCCCATAGCGGGCCGCCGTTCAGCAGACCCCGCAGCGGAGATGACAGCTCCCGGGGCCCCGCCACGGCTGCAGGTGGGTCCGGGTGGTGTCATGTGGATTCCACTTGCCCCGCTGTCCGCTGTGGAGACGGACTGATCTCTAACCTAAACAACAGGGGCAGCTACCTACATATGTTGATGTTTTATTCCTGGCAACGACTTCAAACCATTAGGTATTTACTGGACTCAAGAAGCAGATGGCCATTCGTAATTCGGATTTTAACATGCGAAATTGCTTGTGATATGTTCCACTCTATACGCTAGGGGAAGTTGCAGTGTTAGTCTTAGGTGTTGTCTAAGTCAAGTGCGAGAGGGTGCACGGGCAAGTGCACGGACCGCTGACCGTCAGGAATGACTGAAATTTACCGCGTAATGAAAAAATGGAATAATTGCTGAAATAATGGATCACTAAGTGTTACAACCCGCGATGACTCCTTCCCATGACTCCACTAACACAACAGGTACTAGTTCTAATTCTAGGCAACAGCGCCTCGACTGGAGGTAGGTACCTTCCCACATGGTGCTTTATAACGTGGAGCTCTTCACTTTCGTCTTTCATCCTCTCTTTGTCTTTTCTTTCATCCTTTTCATCTACAACTCAATTCATATCTTCCACCCATCAAACCCCTATTCCCTGCTTCCATCCAACAACCATGGCGGTGACAAGGTTCAGGCTCGTATGCAATCTCTGCCAGGCCATCATCCCACCAGTCGAGCAAGACCTCAACAATGACGACGGGCCAATTCCCAGGCTGGAATGGAATCAAGAGACCAGGGCAGTGAGGGCAGTCAGAGACACCTCCTCTCCCTTTCTCACTGGTGTTGGCTATTTGACCCGTTGGGGAGTGCTCCAGGCTAGTCACAATCCTGATGTTCCGTACAGGTCAGAGACAGGACTCCTCAATCTGGGGGCTCGGAATGATGCCATCTTGGGCCAGTCTGGCAACGGTCAGGCTAACCGCCCCAAGTACCTCACATTCGTCTTCCACGATGCTTGCTGGCAGCTGTTCTTGGCCGGCATTCTGCCTGGTCTTCCAGACTCTGTCACAACCTGCCGCACACCTCAAGAGCAGGTTGGACTTGTCGCTGAGGCTCTGTTCAGATATCTCTCGTGTATGCCACTCACCAAACTCAACCAGGTGGTGGTTCCGCATGATCTCCCCCCTTACCGTGCCGCCCATCTCGTTCTGCCCCGGGACTACGCTCCCACTGACCGGGCTATCATGATGGCAGATCCCTCTGATCTGCCAGCACTGGATGGCTCACCACAAGTGGCTGACCATCAGCATAACGACCACCTTTACACCATCAACCCCAACTTCCACTCCGCATCTTCAACAGATGCTCCCTTTTCCACGCTCCCCGAAGAGTTGATTCACCAGATTCTGAATCTCCTCCCTTCCCCCGACGTTTGCAACCTTCGCCTAGCATCTAGGTCGGTTGCGAGCGTCTCGAGCCCTTTGCAACTTCCAAGGTCCTTCTGGGCCAGTCGCTTCGAGAGTGGAAACGATATGGGATTCTTCTGCCCTGGCCGTCCCTTTCCCGACACCAAACCACCTACAGACTATCGCCAACTCCATTCCACACTCAGGCTCGAGTTGAGCAAGGTGACTGAAGTCATGAACCTGAGAAACAGACGCCGGATTTGGCGCATGTTGCGAGACATGTCCTGTTGCATTACTCTGGCGATTGAGCACATATGGTCGTCAACGAACGGTGACAGTGATACAGGTACTCCTTTCGTACACATTCCCGAGGGCCACGTAGCCGGGAGATTGGTCTGTCCCCTGCCTCTCCGCCGTGGTCCTGTTACCAAGGCATTGGAACGTAGCGTTGGCACAACGATATTTGCTAGGCAAGCTGCCATATTCCCAGACCCTTCACTACAGACGCCCATGTGCGTCGGTGTATCGTTTCTGGGAGTTGACCAACGTCCCTATGTCTGTGGCATCAGGGTTCTGTCTGCCAGGTCTGATCAGGCTTGTAGAGTGGGCGTCATTATCCAAGAAACTGAAACTATCATCGCCTTGAAAGCTGATGATGAGTTGGCTGGCTTCCGTGTGGCATGTCTTGCGAATGGTGTGGTTGGCATGGGTGTTCTAGTTCGGCCTGTTGCTAACCCTGGGTGTGCCCCCATGCTTCACCCTTTCACAGTGGGTCATCTGGATACAAGCACAAGTGGCTTGGGTCTTGCGGACCTTACCCCTACCGGCGGAGGCCTTCCATCGGGCATCATTGCTGGGCTTGATGTAAGTACTTCTTCGTCCCTACATAGCTTTTGGCGCCACGGACTAACATTGACCGCTACAGGCTGCCTGCCGAATTGTCTCTCTTCAGCTGCTTGAGTGCCAGTCACAGGTCTGCAAGGAGGAAGAAGAGATCTCTACTGGTCCCTTCGTGAAGAAGGCCACGCAGCCACGTTCACAGGCTGTGCTGTGGAGCCCCTCTATCCCTCAAAACGCTAACGATATCATCACTCCTAAGACGAAGCCAGGCATCCACGGCTCAATTGCTGTGCGAGAAGATCAAGGCTCAGACTTTGTCCTTAACATCCCGTTTGGCGGGGAAAGAGGGGAGAGATTGAAGACACTCAACAGAATAGTTGCTTACACAGATCCTTACTCGGCGTATGGGTCGTTCAAAGGCTTCGGCTTCCATTACGATGATGAGCCGGCTGAGGTATTCTACGGAACAAGAAAGGAGTATGATTCCTTTCCAATTGCATTCCGTCAGTGCCTTCAGTCATCGTTTACCATCAACGGTAAAGGGGGCGAAGTAATCGACCACATAGAGCTATTTGGCTTGGTCTCGCAATGGTATAAGCTGGACGCTATAAAAGTTTGTGACCCGTATTCTTCCGTTTATGGATACCCTCAGCAGCTAACAAACCCTGTAGATTACCACGAATTTTGGGAGATGTGTCCACTTCAAGCATGAAGCGGAGGGGTTCCTAAATACGTTCACAACGTCTACAGCCAGCCCTGAATTGAGCATGCTTCACCCACCCGTCGGGTCGACGATCATCGGCTTGTATGCAAACACACACGTACGTCACGAACCAGGCAGATATCGATGTCTGAACTAATGCTAACACTCTTGAAGCAACCCTCAGGTTCTGTACAAGCCCTTGGGCTCCGGTGTGCTATCGAGACCGTGCAAGTTGCCCGAGAGTCTGCGGTTTGGGACGCGGCAGCAAGCCATTGGCTTCTGTCACCACCGCCAGTATACAAGTTTTACGGCCAGAAGAACGCCGGCGTTGGAAAATTGGGGTTCGGCTATAGTAGCGGAGTTCGCCGGCTTTACAATATCCGCCGGATCCGCGTCTCATGTGGCTCAGTTTCTGGACCCCGACAGCCTCACACGATTTCAGGTCTCTGCTTCGAGTTTAGCGACACGGATGAGTCTGTGTATTTGGGACAATGGCTGAATGAAGTTGCGAGTTTTAATATTGAACAGGAATCTGGGCGGGTCGTTGGAATCACCACGTGGAGACTTTTCGATCGAGATCGCACCTTGGTGGGAGCGAGCGGAGATCCGTGGGTTGATCCCTTTTCCCACCGCTTCCGCACTGATCAACTATACACTGGCTTGAAGATTGAGACGGGTTCCGGGAAGGTCTTTGAGATCCCTCCAGACGACCCGGAGAAACTCGGGTATGAAAAGGTTCACTTCCGGGAGAACGCCTTCGAAGAATTTGTAAGTCATGACTCAAAGCAACATGAGTACCTCAAACACACTGGCTGACAGATGCAACAGGCGGGTCTGTACTGGAAATATACCTTCCACAACGATTACTTCACCCCGCTCTACAGGCAGAGGCACCGATATCTTTCAGGCCTCCGCAATCCCGATCGGACAGAGCAGATCTTTTGGCAGGAGGCGCAAGACTGGCAGACAGGGACATGTTATAACCTTTCGGCAATCCATGTCGTGTGGGGACCTGCTGATCCTGTGGCAACAATGACCGGACTCATCTTCGAATATGGCGGCGGGAAGATTTGGAGAGAGGTAGGAGCAACGAGCCTCCCGGGCGCGACAAGGCAGTCACTCAATATTGCCGAAGGAGAAGAGATCACACGGGTACATATCCTGAGACCGGTAGGAACCGTACGTCAAGAGGGGTTCTTGTTTCAGGGGCCGCCCAGGAGAGTCATTGATTACTCCTCGTTTTTTCAGATCGAGGTAAGCAAGTCCAATACCTTTGTCATATCGAAGCCAGTACAATGATAAGCTAATGCTCATGAGCAGTTCCATACAAGTTTAGGGCAGAAAGCAGTGTTCAGTCGCGAGATGCCCCGAAGTGAGGCAGGGGGCGAAGAACAGAGGGCTAACTGCCTTGAAGTCTGCTGCCCTTACTTGTTCACGCGTGATGGCAAATACGATCCAACCAGGACCGTGCGGCCGTCAGACGCAAGCATCGTCGCGGCAGAAAAGGAGAAATATGGGGAGGACGGAGTGTCTTTGAATACGAATTATCAGCTCGTTGGACTCGGCATAACTGTAGGAGACTACACGGGCTCAGGGAGTTATGCGACGATAGATGTCATCCAAACTGTGGTGGCGGGGTATGATCAGTGGATGAGAAATAAGTGATGCGCTTGCGGAGTTTGGAGGCTACTCGGCTGGGCTTGAATCGCTCTTGGGGTCTGAGGCGCTTCTAGCCCAGACGAGTAGAGATATTACAGTTGGCTCCATTACTTCGGTCTCCTTTCGGATTCGTTTCCACTTTGTTCTGAGCGACCAACGACATGACTTGTCCATGAGCTGGCGATGCGGACCATAACTTTCGTATCACACAAGAAAATGACTACCGTGACAAGCAAAACTGGAAATCTATTCTTTGGTGTCTTTCACCAACCGTACCTCATGCATTATTACTAAACTAATTCCCATGTCGAACTCCCGCCTGCATTCAAATGTTATCATCACCGCCACTCCATCAACCCACTCACCACCTACCTTCACCTACCTTCCCTCGAGCTTACCAACTTACCTACCAACTCTCCTCCAAAACCCTCCTCTCCCTCTCCAGCCCCTCCACCTCCGCTTCCAACCTCCCAATCGCCCTCTCCAGCTCATCCACAACCCCCTGCCAATGACTAAAACCAACAGAATTCGTCGGTTCCTCAGCTCGATACCTCCTCGCTCTACAGGCATTGGAGGCCAACGCTAGGAGATCAATGTCTTGTGGCCGCGAAGTGGAATTCTTGGGATTCATGCTTACCGGGAGATTGGGGTGAGAGGTGGTGGCTGCTTGGAGAATACTCACCATCGAATCTTGTTCCCGCTGGAGAGAGAGTTTGGTCAGGTGTAGAATGGTGAGGAGGGTGGTGAGTTGCTGGAGGCGGTGGGTGCTGATTTTGTTTTTGGGTATGGTTTTGGTGGTGGTTGTGGGTTTGGTTCCCTCGGGGCCAGGGGCAGGAACGGGAACGGGGGGCGGGATGGGGACAGAAGGAAGAGGGGGGAGGGGCTTTGATAAACAAAGGGGAGATGGGGACCTGGAGGTGGAGCTGGAGCTGGAGCCTAAGGATGAGGTAGGGACAGGGGAAGGAGAACGGGAAGGAGAACGGGAAGGAAAGAGCGAACGGAGCATTTTGGTTAGAAATTCCGGTGAGATGAAGGGAGGTGGGGTTTAAGGACGTTTGGGTAGTAACGGTGAAGGCGTGCCTGAGAGAGTGAACTGCTGCTAGAAGTACCTGTACTTGCTTGCTTTGCCTGTGCCTGACAGGAGCTTTGGTATGATGTTCAGAAAGGAGTGTGTGGCACGCGCTTCTCGTTACTTACCCGAGTCCCTAAGCCGCTGTTGAGTTGGAAGGTGAGTTTGGATGGTGAGATAGGGGGAGGTGACACGAAAAACAGCTGCAGGGCGATAACAGCTTTATACTAGGCTGAGGCTACGTCCTTGGAAAAGTCCAGTTCAGAACACAATGGCGTTGCTCTTGTTGTCATTCCAGCGTCTTCCGAGAAGAGCCTTTGTTCACAATCTGGTTCGTTAGAGCTTTGGAGCTCTGGGAACGTCGTGGCTGAGTGGCTGATATTGGAGTGAAAGAGAAAAGTTGGAACAACACCATTGTTCCTGCCTTCTTTGGCTTTGTCTCTTGAGATGTGGCTTTAGGTGCCCAGACGCTAGTCTGGAGCTTTCTTGCCATCATCCAGTGAACATTGACTCGACGAGTGAAGATTGGTGCCTCCATGAGGCGATCACGGTACATTTAATACAGCCGGAAGTTCTGCCGGCGGTTACCTGGTGATAGACGGTAGAGGCAGGTTTTGATAGCAAGTGAACCTGAGCCCGACCCTAACCCTCACCCCCTATTAACTCGCATCCCAAAGTCATCAAACTCCTCCGAATGGTCGTAAGAATAAACCGAAGAACTCACGGTCAGCACATCACACCTTGGGAATACTCGATCACGCGTTCAAGCGTTTTTATTATGCCTTTGAACCCAGCCTCTAAGCAATTGCTATATAGAAGAATCCCTGATGGACTCAGGCCGATGTATTTCTAACTTATTGTAATCCCTATCACAGGTTTGTAACGGCCTTTCCCAACCACAACGAGCGGTATTGGACTCTCCGTATTCGGTCTATCTTTACGACCGCTTGACGCGTTATCAGCGGAAAGAGCTTTTACGCGTCACCCGCTGAAAATGGCAGCTTTGCAAGAAGAGAAATGCCTTCCACCCATTCCTGGAATCTCATCCGTACCGGTTGTATCGGCCGTGCCCGCCTTCCACGCATGCGAACAATTTCACGGCCTGCTAGATACACTTGCCACATGACCCAATTCCTCGAGCGTTCAGCAAAGTATGTGGACCAGTTCACCTCGACTCCTCGCGTCGTCCACCACTCAGCTGGAACGCTCTCATGACCATGCCGATGAAAGCGAGAACTAACACTAACCTCAAGCCTGCCTGGGTACTGCTCCCATAGCTGCGGTGTGAACAATCCTTCTTCCTGAAGAGTGGGCGCAAGGTCATCAACCAAGAGTCTCAGCATATCCGCATCACGCTCATTGCAGGCAATATCTAGTGCGTCCATAAAGTACTCGAAATCAAAAAGCCCGGGGCTTTCCCAGTTCCCATCAAAGTGACATCTGGCTCCGTTGGATACGAGAAGGTCTGCCATTGGCCGCCAATTCCAAGGTTCATGCTTCGGGTTGATTCGCCGCTCGGTCCAGACTAACAGAAAGGCGCCCATTGCAGTGACTGGCCGTAACGTTGATCCGGGAGGATGGCGACGATCGGGCCCGGGATTTGGAGCAGCAAGAGATGGGTCTGCTCCAAGGCGGAAGAGATGAGAGATTGTGTCGAGATTATAGCCCTTGTCGTAATAGCTATGGCTATAGCTGAAGTTGTGCAGAAGTTCGTTCCAGATGGCAATATGAAGTGGCCTGGAAGTAATCCCGCCTTCGGAAGAGGGACCCCCATTGACATCCAGCCCGTACCTTGTGACCAGCAGGTCGATAATATCTGACAGGTGCTCACGTGCCCCGTTAAGAGGAGTGCTCCGACGGATAAGCTGGGACAGCAGACACGGTCCCCAGTAGGCCTGCGTGAGATCAAGGTCTTGAATGTCGCGAAGCATGAAATGCACAATCCCATACCTCCCCATGAAGGCAGCGAATTCCAGGGAGCTACTCTCTGGACAGAGAATTGTATGCAACATGGATTGCCAGCCGGAGGAACCATTGATACGACGAGCGGGCGGGGACAGGCACTTGCAACAGTTTCGCGAAGGGATGTAGGGACTTGCTTTGCCCTTGTTGATCAGGTGTATGGCTGTGGCCGCAGTGTCCTGGTTGGGATAGGCGTGCATGGCGGCCACGATTATGGCGGGATACACGGGCTTTTTGTTGTGGTTCTTTTTCTCGGAGAGTGCAAGGTCTTCATCGTCGCAGTAGTCGACCGTAGGGGAGTGGTCGATGTTGCTGAAGTGGTAATCGAAGCAATTGGCACCCGCGTCCAAACCCTCCAAAACCAAAGTGGACCGATTGTCGGCGAGGAAGTCGATGATATCGTGCCGAGCGAATTTGATACTGGACACCAGGGCCTCCTTCCAATGGCGTCTCCAGAGGATGGGCTTGACAATGTCATAGAATCGGCGACATGTTCCTGCCAGCTGCGCCAAGTGTTTCCTGCGGATCTTATTGCGTTCGCGAAAGTTGTAGTCGAGGTCGCGGTCGTGTTCCAGACTTAGCTCGACGACGACGAGACGTAGGACCTCGGTGGGCAAATTTATGATCTTGGGCATCTTTGGGTTCCAAGGATCACTGTCGATGAAATTTGAGTCAGCTTGGAAGGACACGGAGGCCTTTTATAGGCGTTGTCGCTATCTTTCCTAGCCTGCCTACCTAGGTTTTAGCGTCGATCAGCACTTGGCGTCCGCTTTAGGTACACAGGCACGACAGGTATACCAGGGTTGGGTTTGGGTAACTGAAGAAGGGGAAGGATGATACGATAAAGTGTCGGTTCAGTACCTAGCTTAACAGAAGACGACTATTATCATGCGCGTTGTGGTGGTTTGTCTCCAACTTGGCGGGTGCCGGGCTTGGTTTGACCTGTGCGTTATCGTGGGCCTTCAGAAGGCACTGCAAAAGGAGGTTTACAGACATTCGAACGTCTTGCTTCGGAACGCGGTTCATTCTCGCAGGCAAACGCCCAGATAACCATGCTCGCCATGGTTGCCAAGAGGCGGAAGTTCGCTGATCGGTTTCGTCGAGCTGCATTGGAAGTGATCGGTCCTCGTTCGTAGCTGTCGTGTTCTGTAGCAGGTTGGAACAGTGTCTGGGCCCTCAAGAATACCTTCTAGGTAGAGCTTTGATCACGCCCCCGCTGATAAGGAACGATCGGAGCTAAGATAAGCAACCGCGACCCGCAGCCAGCAAGGTGCACGCCGACTCAAAGCATCCATCAACTTCCAAAGAGACGCCTAATTGAAGAAAGGGACATGGCCTGTCAGGTCCAAATCTCGTTGTTGTGTTTATTGACTAAGATTACTCAAAAGTCGAGGTTGATTGATAATCCTGACATGATGCTGAATCTCGATTTCTTTGACGATAACGGCACTCGCACTTGCCAAGAACACCGACACTCCGCATACTTCAGGGATCAATAAGCCAGATACTAACCTAAAAGGGTATTAAGCTTTCCTCTCGGACAAGAGCTTACCAATTGAACCAATTCGATGCATTTGAGAAGTCGCGATCGAATTGAAAGACATGAAGCATGACGACAGCGGAGTCGTACAAACAGAAAGTGCATTGTGTATAAGATCCTCCTGCAGAAGTGTCAAAGTGGTTTGCTTCCTTTCAATTCATCCCATTCATCTCAAACTGCAACCTCAAGAAGTCGGAGCTCCCCATCAGCAATCCCCGTCCCGTGCTTATCTGATAAAAGCTGTCCCTCCCCCGAGTGTCGTCATTCTTTTTTGCGACTCTCATCAAACAAACCAAAACACCATCACACCAACCAAAGTAAACCAATTCCAGCCCAACCGTTACAATGGCTCTTAGAACCATCCTCGTCACCGGCGCGACCGGCCAACAAGGCGGCGCCGTAGTCCGCGCCCTCCTCAACCACCGCAACTTCGACGCCTCCTCCCTCAAGATCCTCGCCCTTACTCGCAACGCCTCCAGCCCCTCGGCCCAGCGCCTCGTCGATTCCAGCAAGGGCATCGTCCAGCTGATCCAGGGCGACTCGACCAACCCCAAGCCCATCTTCGACGCCCAGCCCAAGGGGTCCATCGACTCGCTCTTCGTCGTGACCGCGATGGGCAAGCAGCCCGAGGAGCAGCAGGCGATCCCGCTCATCGACACGGCCGTCGAGCACGGCGTCAAGCACGTCATCTTCTCGTCGGTCGACCGCGGCGGCGACGAGAAGAGCTGGGACAACCCGTGCCCCGAGATCCCCCACTTTGTGGCCAAGCACAACGTCGAGGTGCACATCCGCAACGAGGCCGAGAAGGACCCGTCCAAATTCTCCTGGACCATCCTGCGCCCCGTCGCCTTCATGGACAACTTCAACCCGGGCATCTTCTGCAAGCTCATGACGGCCATGTGGCGCGCCGCCCTTAAGCCCACCACCAAGCTGCAGCTCACGGGCGTCCGCGACATCGGCCTGTTTGCTGCAGAGGCCTTTTACAACCCGACCGAGTACGCCGGCAAGGCCGTGGGCATTGCGGGTGATGAGTTGACGCTTGAGGAGGCCCGCGAGAAGTTCAAGAAGGTCACTGGCAAGGAGATGCCCGAGACGTTCACCTTCCTCGGTAAACTGATGCTCTGGATGGTCAAGGATATGGGCGCCATGTTTGCCTTCTTTGAGAACCAGGGGTATGGAGTGGATATTGCGGCCTTGAAGAAGATTGTGCCGACGGAGGACTTTGAGACGTGGTTGAAGGAGAGCAGCAAGTGGAAGTAGGAGGACACTGCTGTCGAGCGGAGGTGTACGATACCCATCCTTTGTCCTGTTTGTTTTCTTTTGTCGGATTTGCTTGTTGGTTGAAACATTAGGTTGAATACTTACCATTAATCGAGTGGATAATAGAGATTGTTTGAATTGAAGTGTTGAGTGATTGCGCCAAGTGTCTGCTGATGTCAGCCCTATATACTATTCCCCGCTGGCAACTATAGGAGGTGCTGACAGCATGGGGTATAATCTCCGATCCATGCCCTTCGCCAAGTGAATTCGGCATTAGCAGAAGTGATCAGGGAAGGAGAGTTATGGGCATCAGGAATAACGAAGAACTCCTTTGTCTTTACATTCGAGCAAGCGGGGCACAATGGATCTCAAAGGTATCACCAGAGCGGCAGTGTCGCCGAACCCCCATCAGGTGCAAATCCTACCTCAGGAACAACCCCTCGCATCGCCTGTTCGGATTACAAAATGATTCATCATGAGTGAGATATGGTGTTACATTGTCGGATTGTCAGCTTACTCTAGGAGCGGCCGTCGTGCGGGGAAATGACCGCCGTTCCTTGCACATTGGGATCGAGAAGGATTCATCGTCTATCAGTTGTGGACCCCTGCCATACCAGACTACTTACCAAAAGTTCTATATAAACCCTTGAAGCCCCTCGAAGTGCACACGGGGAACACCTCAGATTTAACTCACACCTGCTTTCATCAAGGGGAAATTTGACAATCGAACTCACAAACCACCATCTCATCCCAAGTTCACACATCCAAGTCCTCAGCATCATGGCCTCCGCAAAATCCACCCTCGACCAAATCCTCCATCGCTACACCACCCACTTCGACTCCTCCTCCTCCTCCTCCCCTTCCACCAAAGACAAACTCCTCGGCGCCGCCTTCCTCGTCGTCGACAAGACCGGCCCCATCTACGCCGGCGCAGCCGGCCACACCTCCTTCCCCATCAATTCCTCGTCCCCCGCCTTCTCAACCGACTCCTTCTTCTGGGTCGCCTCCCTCACCAAACTCCTCACGAGCATCTGCCTCATGCAACTCGTCCAACAAGGCAAGCTTAGTCTGGACGCGGACATCCGTGAAAAACTGCCGGAGTTAACCAAGGCGGGGATTTTGAGGGATTTTGAAGAAGGTGAAGAGGGGAAGGCTATTCTGGAGAAGATCGAGAAGCCAATTACTGCCCGTCAACTCCTCACACACTCTGCTGGTTTGTCTTATGAGTTGGGACATCCGCTTTTGGAGCGGTGGGCTAAAGAAGTCGGCAAAAAGGCGGACACGAATTCCATGACTGTGGAAGGGTGGACTACGCCTTTGCTGTTTGCGCCGGGTGAGGGATGGGTGTATGGAACAGGGTTGGATTGGGCGGGGGTTTTGTTGGAGCGGGTGTTGGGTCAAGACAGTCAAAACACGACCCTAGGACAGTACATGCGCAAGAACATCTTCGAGCCGTTGGGCATGCAGAGTTCAACGCTAAAACCAGCTGCCGAGCCAGTCGATAGACTAGAAAAGAGGATGAAGGACAAGCTGGTCCCCGTGGCGCTGAGGGATGCCGAAACGGGCGAGCTGTCGCAGGGAGAATTGCCGCTCCCGGCGGCGTGGGATCCTAAGGCGGAGAGCGGAGGTGCGGGGTTGTGGACTACGGCGGAGGATTATGGGAAGGTTTTGGCGGCGGTTTTAAGAGCGGCTGCTTCTGAAGAAGAAAAGGGTCTGGAACTCAAGAAGGAGACGGTTGATCAGATGTTTAGTCCGCAGTTGAATGAGAAGGGGTTGGAGATGGTCAAGGAGATGGGGAGGGCGTTTCATGCGGGCATCATGCCTGAGTTTCCGGAAGGGTTCGAGGCGGTCGATCATGGGTTGGGCGGACTGCTGAATCTGGAGGATGTTGAGGGCAAGAGGAGGAAGGGGAGTATGATGTGGCATGGATACTGCAATTCGCATTGGGTAAGTTTGTCCTACTCTGATCATTGTGAACGGACGGCTAACGTTTTGGATGCAGTGGATCGATCGCGAAACGGGCATTGGTGCGTGCCTTTTGGTTGAACAGTTTCCCTTTGCCGACCCGGTGGTCATTCAGCTGTACAACGACCTCGAGCGGGCGGTTTATGGGGAGCTGGTCCCCGAGTGGAAGAAAGCGAAGGGTGCTTGAGGTTATCTTACCAAGCGAATGGTCGTAAGAATAAACCGAACACCTCACGGTCTCTACAGGAAATACATTACGCCTTCGGGATACTCCTGCACGCATCCATGTGTTTATATTATACATCTGGACCAAAATTCAAAACATTTCTAGAATCAAATAACCCCTAATAGATTCTGGCCGAGGTGCTTCCAACTTATTACGAGGCATATCACAGTTGTGCAACGGCCTTTCTTAACCAAAGCGAGCGGTATTGGACTGTCCCAAGTGTTCGGTTTATTCTTACGACCATTCGCCAAGATATCCAGACTCGGTGTGCCGCTTGTGGACCAGAAAGCTTCCATATGACATGGATATCTTTCCAACTGCAATAAGTAACCTACGGGCGATCCGCTGTCAGTCTATTGACTACAAACTTCTCCAGTAGCTGCACTGGTATCGCCAGCAAATTCCATTTGCGTCAGAAACCCCCTGCAACCCTCGACAAGCATTCCGATTATCTCAAACTGTTTGCCGTTGCCAGCCTCTGCAGCAGCCTTCAAGTCCTCGCCCAGGTAAGTGGGCAGTTTATCCAGCCTCGCGGGCGGATGACCTTCACCTCCCTTGTAGTTAACCCTTTGTTGCATTTCGGGCCCAAAGGCATCCATGACTTCTTCCAAGAACAATGTCGCCTCGTCAAACAGTTGTAGGTAGTCAAGCTGGAGAAGACCTTCGAGAAGTGTCTGGACAGAGTCATCAACCAGCTGCAACATCTCGATAGGCGACAACTTGGACAGAACCGCTTTTCGCCTCAGGTACTCCTCGGTCTTCTCGTCCAACTTGGGTGGTGCAACCGAATAGGTACCTGTCGTGGTGCCGTTCTCGTCTCCGTCCAACAAAAACTCATTCGCCTCCCGAGTAGAACCCACAAGGGTACGTGGAGTTCCTCGGCGTCGTTCGAGCTGTAGTCGATGCATGGCCAGATGCTCCATGTAGGCAATCTCGTAGTAAGAGTCTTCTTCGGCAAAACCATAGCGATAGTACAAAGTTCTTCGAATCTTGACAGATTGGGCAAAACCGGACCTGCTTGCGAGATCGGGAGGGCCGTCCCAGCCTGCTGGTGGCTCGATCGCCAGTTGGTAGTTGTGGATAATGGCGACAGGGTCCTTTACTCCAAGGAAGCCGCTCTTGAATATGCTGTCGTCGAGGTAGGTTTCGTTAAGCTTGGACATGTTGTCCCACACAGGTAAGGTTGGATCGGCAGCACGAGCGGCATGGTACAAGTAGGACGCAGCCTCGAGAACGTAGGTGAAGGCGGCAAACTGGTGGCCCATTTCGCTATGCACAAGCCTTGCGCGGAAGTCGAGCAGGCCGGCCCAAACTGGCTCGTTCTTGAGGAGGAAGAATTCCTCCGGGTCTTCGTCAATCCCCATTTGTTGGAAGCGGAACAGCTTGTCTTCGTAGGTAAAGTCCTCTAGCAGGAACTCGGTGGTGTCCTGGATGCGATCACTGTACTCCCGCTTGAATGCCCTATCTCTGGTTACACTGCTGGGATCGTGAAGGCGGAGCGCATTCACCACTCTTTGGCCCGTCTTTTGCATTTCGTTGAACGGATTGATAGCTTCCTCCTCCATGATGTGGCGGATATCGACCCACAGGTGGAAGGAGAAGACGAGGGAAGACGTTACAGCATGCCTCTTGAGCGATTCCTGCCAGTCTTGCAACAGCAGTGGCTCGGCTGGGAGTTTTGGGGGAATCTGCCCATTCTTCTTGAGGGCCTTTAACAAAGAACCTTCTGTGATCATCTGAAAGCTGATTGTGTTTTCAAATTCCTGCCACGTCTTCATGTTATGTGCGCCATAGACAACCTTTTTCCGGGCTGAAGGTGGCAGCATGGGAACCTTGCCGGGAGGGACGTTCTTGAGGGTCCGGTAGATAGTACAGGCGGACATGTAAGCCAACCAATCAGCCTCGTCCCTCCACAAACGCTCGTCATGTTCCTCCTGGGTCAGACCATCGTATGAGTCGTAATCGATGTGTTCGATGCCAACCGAAATAAAGAGCATATTCATCATGAAGTTATACTGGGTGAGCTCGGGATGGAACTTGAGCGCCTTCATCAGGTCCCACTCCAGCATGTGGAATAGCTCGAAGGCGGCGTTGGTGATGACGGCCAAGGTGTTGAGATGGACGGACCGGTCGTACCAGTAGTCGCACCATCGCTCTTGGACGTAGTTTCGGATGGTGTTGAAGTCTTCGAAGAAGCAATAGACCATCATGTAGAAATCGAACTCGTCGTCCTCGTCGTCCTCGTCTGCCGAGGGCAGGCCCCAGTCGAACGTATCCAGCCACGAAGTGTCGTTATTGTTGTCTGTTGTGGATGGGCGAGGAGATGACCGTGTCTCGCTGCGGCGTTCTTTATGCGGCTTCTTGGTGCTCTTTTTGCTCTTGTGTGGCTTTCTGGACCTCGTGGACTTTCGGTCGTCTTCGGACGGTGGATCGGCTTGGTCGTCCTCAGCTGCGTCGGGGGGCGTCTGGACTTCGAGATGAGTAAACATGTTGATGAGATCGGACAGGCCCATCGGGTTCTTCTCGTCGGGCTTTTCATTTTTGGTGTCCTTGCGGCGAGCCGAGGTCAGGGCCTCGAACTTGGCGAGGATGCGTTCGAGGACGTTGATGATGTGGGCGTGGGTCTGATTGCTCTCCTGGAGCTTTCGGTCGGCCGGTCGCTTGGCGGCGGCGCCACTAAAGAACTTGAAGCTCTTCTTGCGGAGGTTGACGACATCGCGGAGAATATTGACGGCGGCATCGGGGATCTGCTCGGGCTCGGCGTTGTCGGCGATCTTGAGGGCGAGAATCTCGAGCTCGGTCCAGTGGACGGATTTGGCGCTTTCGACGTTGGTTTCGAGGCGGGGGTCGGGCAGGGGGCTGACTGTGGCTTTGGCTCGTGCCTTTTTCTGTCGTCGGGACTCCTTTATGGGGGCCGGGGCCGTCTCGACGACTTTTGTCTGATCGTCTTGGGCAGTGCCGTTCGGTTTTCGGGACACGACCTTGTCGGCGGTTTGCTTGACCCAACTGGTGAACTGTGCCTGGGCAAGCTTGTAACGAGCCCACGTGCCGCGGCCCACTCGATTCTCGGTCGATTCCATGGACTCAATGAAGAGGGACTCGGGTATGGACGTGTGAGGGTTTCGACATCCGGCGTGCTGTCTCGGCCGGGAGACGTTGTTCGGGGTCAATTCGTACAGGAAGCAGCCTGGGCATCCCAAGTTATTTTTCGTGCCAAGTCAAACGACGTCACGCGTTCCAGGGGCAGACGTGCCATGGCGGGGAGCTCCCCTGCCTGCCGCCCTGTAAGTGGCCTGTGCTCTTCCCGGGACTCGGGCGGGGTCACTTCAGCATCCCCTCGCGAGCCTCGTCAACAACATCGCCCGCGGGCAAAACCAACTTCAATGCAAACAAAAACAAACCTACAGAACGGCAACCGGCAGACAAACGTCGAGTATTGTAGTTGTCCGTTGTTTCGAAGCAGAATTCATTCTTACCATGGGTCACGGCCTCGAAATCAAGAGCCAATAATGAGCTCAGCTTCAAGTGCTATGTACCACTAATGCAAAAGTCGCTATGAGCTTCAGGGGCTTTTCACTGATTCTTCACCTGCTGCCCAACTTTAGCTTTCTCTCTTTTCATCACATCACCTTCAACCTTACACTATCCATCAGCAACATCAACCTCCCTCCACGCTGATCTCCAGATCAAATGGGCTCCAATGATGTGCCGCCCGCCCATTGCCCGTCATGGGTAGTCCCAACGAGTACCGCTCTGCTCGGCATCGGCGTGCTGTTCTGGGACGCGACCTACATCCTGATGACGCGCCGCGCCCTAGCCACCAAGACCTACGGCATGCCGCTTCTGGCCCTCGCCCTCAACGTTTCATGGGAGCTCGTCTATGCCTTTTACGTCAGCGAGATGATACTGGAGAAACTCGGCTTTGCCTTCTGGCTCTTGCTGGACGTCGGTCTCATCTACACCACCGTCCACTTCGGTCCCGAGGCCTGGCGTCGTACGAATCCGTGGGTAGGCCGGAACATCGGCTGGCTCTTTGCCCTTATGACCGCCATCGGATGCGTGGGTCACTACACCTTTGCTGCCTGGTGGATGTCCGAGCCTCACCGGGGTTCCGGCGATAAGACGGGCAAGTTTTGGGCGGGCCAGGATGGATATGACGCCACCGAAGTAGCCTTCTGGTCCGCCGCCGTCTGTCAACTGGCCGGCAGCGCGGGGAGTCTCGCCATGCTCATAACCCGGGGTCACTCTGGGGGAACAAGCTATCTTATTTGGTACGTCTTCTTTCTATATCTGTACATGAACATGGCAGACGAGTACGCGCTTCGGATTCGGGTTCGAAACCAAAGGCCGTAATACCTCCGCTGGGACAGGGACCATTCCGCAAACATTTGCGAATTTGACAAGCGGCCATCGTTTCACATACAATGCCACAAATGCGCCTTGCGCTTGAGCAACCCATCACAATCAAGAATCCGGCCTTGTCCGATATTCATTATCTGCACGAAACGTCACTAACAAGCACGCCAGGCTATGTCGAGCTCTCGGAACACTAGTCGGTTTGGTGTTGGCCAACGTCTTCCTTTGGTGGTTCTGGCCTGAAGCGCATGGCTTCGTCTTCAACCCCTTTGCCGTATTCTTATGGGGAACTTCTCTCGTCTGCGATATCGCCTATCCTTTCGTACTGTGGCAGGTCCGCCGGTCTGAGGTCTTACTTCCAGACGGTACGCTCGCGATGTCGAGTCCTGTTGAGGCCGCCATGGCAGCCCCCAGGAACCATCAGAAGAAGAAGAAGCAATAAGGTCTTCGTGTCTGCAAGGGGCTGGATTGATGTTCAGACAGGTAACGATTGGCAGTTTGTTCTCCCTGGATCCCAGGAAGTGTCTCTGCTTGAGACTTGCCCGCCTCCAAGCTGCATACAATTCCCATCATGTGCTCTATGGTTGTCGTCGGCCTCAAGAGTCTCGTTGCGTGTAAAGCGGTAGAAGATGCCCATACAAACTCAGCTTTGCGTGCATCGAGAAGACAGCCAACAGTGGCATACACGTAGACACCAACGTACACAGCCCTATGCACAGTGTGTTTCGAAAGCACAGCCTACCGCCAATGTGTTTCGTATGCCGTCTTGACAGGAACTGTTGTTGCATTCTACCAACCAGAACTAAGCTTCTATAGGGCAGAAGCAAGTCTACGGTCAACGGGCATCGAATGGAAAAGAGCCACGACCGTGATCGCGTCAAAGTGAAGCGATCGCCTGCATAAACGACCAAAACAAGTACATCCACGCTTCGGGTTAACGCCCACAATTCCACTCTTGTCCTCGCGCAGGCAAAACGGAGCTCAACCAGGTCATGTCGTCCAGTCACTTTCTTGGGCAACCGTTTTGATCTCCTTGTACCAGTGAGAAGGGTCCAAAGTACTCATGGACAGACAAATCAGACTTCGAATCGTACGTCCAGGGCCAGGCAGGACATGCCGCCAGAATCAAAAAGGGAAGTGAAAGTCAGGCCATGGGATATCGATCAGTCAAGCCACGAGCAGCCACAGATGGGTACGCGACCCAGCCCGAGCAGTTAGGCGAGCCCGGACTCCCGGCACTGGGATTTGCTCGACAACTTGACAGGTCGCAACGGGCGGTCGTGATCGCTCACATGATCGTTGACACCACGCTAGAGATCCTGGCCCAAGCCTACCTCGTTGACGGGCATCACACACCTCACACAGGCTCACCTGCACGTTACAGGATACCGGAAAGCCAAGCATCCGGGGAACCCCTGGGGACAACGGGGACTCGGACGGGTTGTCCATCGTCGATGTGCTTATCTCTCTGGGAAGGGCCGTCCGAGACATCAAGGGCTCCCTTCCCTTCTCCATTCCAAACTCTTACCGAAAAGTGTCCTTCTGGGTTAAACCGTCGGTGACTTTTTTGCTTGTTTTTTCCATTCGTCGACCAGCCGAATGACCTATCAACCGACTTAAGCGTGCAGCTCATACAGTCCGACACTAGTAACCCACACCCACCTTGCTCATGGCCATGCAATGGAAACAGTATCAGAGCGGACTCGAAACTCACAACGGATTGTGGGAGGCCTATGGTATCCCCTACACAGGAAGATCTCTGCGAACTCGACTGTAACTCACCGATCATCGTCACTTTCCAAAACCTTGCAAGAATGCGCACTACCCATCAGTTGTACCGAACCCGAATACCGGGTACCGTTACAGAGCGGACTGTCATGTCCAGACAAAATGCCAAGCGAGATATGATCACCGACCAAAGCCCTAGGAAATCGGTCGATTCTGAATCAACACCATGGGAAAAAGACTGGGTTAGATATCTCACCTTCCTCACACACATTCTTTGGTTCCCATTCTCTCTACCACACGGCCCTTCCTTTTGAGAACCATTCCTAACAGACAGAAAACTTTGCTTCTCTCTGAACTTCGCAAGACCATCCCAAACCTGGAATGGCTTGCCCGCGCCTGCGCGTCTATTTTTGAATTTATACTTCCCAAGCCATTCTGTCTCACATCTACCCCAGTGTGCACCATCCCTCAAGTGGAAGTTACCTGCCACATCGCCGACCACACGTTTGCCCCGGCGTGCAAACCTCAACTAGTTACTGGACGCCGTAGCCGTACCCTGTCGCGCTTGTCTCGGATGCATTTGATGCCGGACGATCTCGATCATGGACATGGAATGGAAGCTAGGGAATTTTCTGTTTTCCCAGGCACAGTGTCGTCGGTAAAGGTCCTAGTCCTGGAACTAGCTATACCTCTGCACTCGGCTATCAAGCTATCAAGCGAAGCAGCAAGACTCGCCAGCGATATGTAATCCTCATTTACCAACAGCTTGGTACACTATCTAAACTTTCGTTAGTTCCAGCTTAACTTTGATGAATAGCTCACCATCGATCACAAGAGAGGGGAAGGATGAACTCTGATCGTCAAATTCATGTCATGAAATTTGGAAGAAGTTTGTTTGCAAATCTGCCTTGGAGCTGGGTCTGGGGAACTAATGAATCCGAGAGCCGGGTTGTTGGGACTTTTGCATTCCATGACTCTGGTCTCTGGGAGTCCGGCTTGACCGTCGACGACCGACGTCTAATTCCCATGGACATTTACTGATTACGATGTTTGTTCACCTTTTGGACCCGAACGTTATTGCAAAACTGACTGACGCGGATGGGCATACGGGCAAACGGACGTAGGAATGCAAGCTTGCTATCTGCCTGGTTCTTTAAGTGTGTGTTTGCAACGTCAGTACCTATCCCTCTCGAAGTCTGATTTTGGTGCCGTTGACAATCATACCAGTTCTGTCAGTCACAAACTAGGTAGCAGTTCACCTTGACTCCGGCCGGTCACATGAGAGTTTGCACATGCGGTCAGTCGGCTTGCCGGCGCGGGTACCTGATTTGGACATTCCAATGAGTACGACAGAAGGGATCGCGTTTCAGGCACCAGAGTCCGGAGAGCTGTTCCTAGGTCTGAGCCGTTGGTGCTTGCTTGCTTTTCCAGCTTCCTAACTCTCCGAATTCAGTATCTTGTTTCCCATTCGTTACTCACAAACTCTAAGATCTCTATCTAACACTTTTGACTTCGCCGTCGCCGAATTCCTCGCCCTTCTGGGAATGGACTGAACGTTCGTTAATCCTCTTCCGTGGGGATTCCGGTTAAGTGAGGGGAAAAAAAGGAAAGTGTTTAGTAGAGGTACTCGGTGACTTTTGTTTCTATCTTCCAGGTATCGACAAGGGAAGTGAGAGGGAGCGGTAGACACGGTGGGAAGTACCGGAGGACTTGACGTGACTGTTCAGTTCCACACGTATAACGAAGTAACGGACAATTCCGGATCGACAGAAGTTCTTAGGGAACTCGGACTAGCATGGCCGGTTTTACCTATCTGAAACTAGTCAGGTAGTAGATACAGTGCTATCAGCCGGTCACCGGTCTAGACGTGGTGTGGGCTGTGGTAACTGGACGCTTTCAAAGAGGCCAGGAAGCGAGGTGCTTGCGGTACAGTGTCAAGACTAACACTATTCTCTACAGGTAGTCGCAACAACTACCGTAGATACCTATATCCCACTATTTCAGGGTTTCAAGATTGGAATTACATGGCAAAGTATGTAAAATCGCGGTTGAAGAAGCCACATCCGTTTCTTAGCTGGCTGGCTGAGAACTTCGTTCAGTCCTTCTTAAGTATAGTGGCCGTTTGTTATATCTCATCCAATCAAAAGGCAAGATGGCCGAGCGGTCTAAGGCGCCACGTTAAGGTTAACCCTTAATCCTCATCTGAGAAATCCGTGGTCCGAAAGGGCGTGGGTTCGAATCCCACTCTTGTCAATAACTTGGTATCCACCTTCGCTCAGGTGGATCGTCTCTTTTTTTTCGTGGTGGTTTTGGTGATGGCCGGGATACCGTTGTTGGGGTTGGCTGGTAGCGGGCAAAACTGAGAAATGTCGAGAGTCTCCCAGATGACATTCTCCCTTTTTGCCCTGTTTTGTATGATATGGTGAATATAGAGAGAGATGTGATGATACCACATCGGCAGTGGACTTGGAGCCCTCTGCTAGGGAGTTATGCTTAGCGATTCATTGCTTACTGTTGCTAAACGTATATAAAATAACGGTGGGCTTGGTCCAGCTACATGACATTAGACAAACAGCAGGAGTGTCATTAGAAAAGAGACTAATGTTGTTGAAGAGCGAAGGTGAGAGTAACAACTTTGTTGTCTTCATTGGCATGGATGTTTAACTCGGCCAATATATCTAGATATACGGAAGGCAGATTGTTCAACCGTTGTCGCGGAGTCAGACGGATGTGCAGACAGAGTGCACAGAAAACCAACGCAACCATCTTTGGCGTATATGAAGACCTGCGTTGACCCCCGACTTCAATAACAGCTAAACAAGCTGCATGGCGCAGCGGAAGCGCGCCGGGCTCATAACCCGGAGGTCACTCGATCGAAACGAGTTGCAGCTACTCAATTTTTTTAATTTTTTTTTTGTCTTTTCGCTTTTTACTGTTCTGCTTTGATTTTTTTTGGTTTTCTTTGTGATACGATTGTGGAGTCCCCGATAAGCCGAAGTGGACCAAAGAGCTCTCCGGGTTTGACCCGGGTCCAGTCCGGTCATGGTCTCCACTACGGTCCGGTCCGCTCCCGCTCTGGGTCCGGTCTTGTAAATTATAAGTGGTCATCTTGAGTGTTGTTGTTGACTGATGACAACTCGGGTTGTGATGTGATGACCATGTTACGACTTTCCTATCATCCCTTTCCCTTTTTATGTTGACCAGTTGCTGTTCTTATTTCAAATAAGTTCTACGGTGTACATGCACAACTTCCATCAGTTGCCAACCATCATGGATATGCTGTGTCCTCGTTCAAAAGTCATTATCGGGGCTATGGACACAATCTACACTTTCACCTCCGCGAACTCGGCGATCGGGAGAACAAAGCGCGAAGGGGATGGAGTTCGACGGGAGAAGGGCGTGGGATGAGGAATGGTAGTGTTCAAGTTGATGGTTAGAATCAGGTTACGATCAGGAATTCAGGATCAGGATCAGGATCAGGATTATCGGTTTGTAAGAGCATGTCATCTGTTGGTGGGGGACGTAGAGCTCCATCTTCGTCCTACCCCCGCGCACAGTGGCGTACATGGCACATCCCATTCCCGCCATTGATGCTTATCGTCATCCTGCTTACGCCCTCCTTCATGTTTAGCGACGTGTGCAGTTGTTCTTACTACCACTCGAGGCCCGCTCGATGGTGGTAATCCCCACCATTGTGTATAATATTGCAGTAGGGTCGTTGATTTCACATGTCAGACGGGATGTTCCGAGGAAATTGCCCTCTGAAGCTTCCGGGGTTGTTTGGAACCGGGATCTCTGGTCAAGGGTCTGCTAAGACTTGGACAATATGAAGCTGACATCATACGGGACGGGAGGGATACCGAGAGAAGCTCGCCATTGATGGCTTGTAGGATAAGAAGATCAACAGTCACAGTTAGCTACGACATTTATTCATTTGAGACGTGATTGCCTTCCTGATTTGTGTGAAGCGGCCTGGAATAAGATTAGCAGGACTTTGTTCGGGAACCACGGTCAAGAAAGGAAGGACAACAGAAGCAACTCTAACACGACTGTTCCCGAAGAAAGTCCGACTAAGATGCGCTGAAGGCGGCAGAAGAGACACTCATGCCTTGTACACTGACAAGCTTGTGATTAAAACGGCGAGGTGCACCGTTTCCTTCATGCTCCGTTTTGGACGAATGAGCCTGAAAACCTCGGGAGCCAGATAAGGGAAGACCGGCGGCTTATTAGGTATCATCGAGGCACGGATTGGGACATCATCTGGCGTTGCTGAGTGGGAGGTAGGACCGAAGAGACAAACCGGTGCAACCCCAACTGAGTCTTAGGACAGATCTGATATAACTCGGTGAGCCGGCCGGATGGAAACACCCATGGAAGATGGAGGCTCGATGAAAGTGTGGGGTCTTAAAGGGCCGCATTAACGACCAGGAGGTCGAGACGTTACAGAATGGAACCCCAGAAAGTTCCATGACATGGAGGTACATGATGCCGCGTGGTTAGCTAATCCGATGATTGAGACGCGTACGGAATGACGGACAAATGTCTGGCTTCGGGTTATAGTATCTGATATGGGATCTTCAGATGCTACTCCGCTGAAACAGACACTCCATGTGTGCTTACCGAGTCGAATGATTGTCTGACTACAAATATGACCGAAGCCGACAAAGCCTGCCTAACTGTAGCCCTGGAGACAGCAGCAGGGTGGGAGTTTGTAGATTACGCCCCAACACCTATACGTAGAGTTACTAAACCATGGTTTCTTGATGCTGATACTTGGGCGCACACAGACGTGTGTTCACCTGGTTAATGGTGCTTATTCTTGGGTGCGGCAATGCGACCAAACATATAGCCGCGAAAACATCGGACACTACAGAATAACCGACATCATGTGGCAGATGTCAATACCGGGAAAGCTGGGGGCTGGTTCAAATGTCCTGCGAGGGTCGAACTTGTGCATACCGACTTTCAAGCCCGGTTGCTTTGGGTCAAGGCACCGGAGACACGAGCCGAAGCTCGTTGCATTTCCGGCCGAGATGCAGCGTAGGCTAGCGTCGACTGCCACTTCAAGTGCCGGCGCTGCCTCCTTTCTGGTCGTTGAAGGTCGATATTAGTTCTTCCCGGAGAACGCTCTCCACAACCGATCTTGCTAGAAGTTGTCACTTTTGGGCGGCTGGCTTGCTGTGCCGAGCGATCTGCGCGTCATGCTATAGCTGATACAGTGATACGGCCACATGGCAGACGTAAGCTGCCGCAGCTATGTATGGAGCCTGCACTCTTTTGGGTTCGCGACTTTGGTGGGTTAGGGGAGAGTCTGTAGTCTGAAGCAAGTGAATGGCTTTGGACTTGGGGACCACCGTCAGCCATGCGTAATGCCCAAGTGGTAGACTCGGGTTCTCTGAAACCATCAGTCGATGCTGACACTGACGCTGAAGCGTTGATAAATGCTGTGGTAGAGGCATGAAGCCGGAAATTTGGACTTCGGGCAGACGGACCGTCAAAGAAGATCGGGTGCCACGATGTCAGCGGCGGTGGTGCAACGTGGGTGTCTGTGCTGAGGCCGCCCAAACATGTCTCTCCAACAGTTCGTCTAAACTTGACCTGCATTTGATGGGCCCTGCAGGGAAGGACCAGACCATGTCATATATGTAGCTCCCAGAAACCCAGGTTTGAGAGAACGTCATGGAGAAATCCCATGGACTGTTTGTCTTGGCGTGTTCTAGAGGTATGACCTTTGGGACCATGGAGGTCGTCTCTCCGAGGGCGTCCATCAACGGGTGTCGATCAGTAAATCTGGCAATTCATCCAAAGCAGGTACCTGCAATCAGGTGATGGAAAATGATGTCGATCGATGCGGAGAGCGTCTATCCTGCCTGTACTCGGGATCCGATGAGCGTCGTCGTGTCCCGTCCCCTGGGGCGTAGTGTGGGCGCGTGAACCTAAGCTAGGTGCCTGTGGTGCGGCCGCTGTAAGGCCGCTGTAAGAATCAGCTTTAGGCGTCATTTAGGATCCCCAACTCCCGGCCTTACCGCAGCTTGTCAAAGCGGTGCCAATAAACTACCCCCAGAGTACTGATCGATCTCCGGCGGGCATCTTTTGTCATTTGTGACATTTCCTCCATTACCGATATTGACCATGGACACACACAGACCCAGACCGGCGAAAAGAGGTAAGGCCTCTAGCACTCGGATGGGGCGGGGTAGTATTGTGCCATCAAGGAGTACAAAGCTCGCCTTGTACTGGTACTTTGTCCACGACTTCAACATCTTGGACGAGACAAGCGGGTGGTGGACTCTTGGTGGCTCTGCTGGCATCCGATCCGATACAAGGAAAAGCTGGAAGGCCGGTCCTACAGCAGCATCAGGGAAGAAACGAGGAGCTTCGGAATTGTTCCAGCTTATGCAATACGATAATTGCAGCTTGATGTCGCGAAGCACAAGGCGGTTTCAATCGTGGCCGGTGATCTTTGGGTGTTGGTCGTTGAAAGGTGATGGAGGTCGTTGTTGGGTCTGCGTTTTGAGGAACACCTGAAAG
Source organism: Neurospora sp. CHS-2018b (assembly GCA_009806015.1). NCBI lineage: Eukaryota > Fungi > Ascomycota > Sordariomycetes > Sordariales > Sordariaceae > Neurospora > Neurospora sp. CHS-2018b. The sequence continues at coordinate 3,004,215 of RAOV01000003.1, forward strand.
CACGGACTACACTGCACTGTGGGCAATTGCAGAGGGCACTTGTGGCAGCCGGCAGGCAGATGCCCGGCAATCACCCCGCCCGCTACTCTCTCCAGTTGTCAACATTCGGACGTTCCCCTCATGACAACCACGTCCACGTCCATGTCGGCGACCACGACCACGGCCTGTCCCTTTCCGCCTGCGGCTATCCGCGTTCATCTTGATCATTATGATATCCGACCCATCTGATCGACTATCGGATCTCGGCATCGCGTTCCAATCGACACACCCTGATGATGGGCAAACTGCATTGCATACCTCTCTCTCCCTATGCCTCGAGAACGCTACTGCTGATAGCCGCTGTGGGAGAGTTCAAGTGCTCCGAAAGAACTGCGCAGACTGAAGGCCTCGAATTCGAACTGTCAACAATCCAAGCCCGTGGATGCGGACAGTTCTGGAACATCACAGGTACCTTGCTGCCCCGGCGTCGGCTGCGGGGCAAGCGAGCGCCATGCATAGCAGCACAATGCAGGAGCTGTCACCCCGAGTCAACATCGGTCGGAAACACGGGCTGCCCGCTTCAGTTTCTTCACACGCTGCGAATATCCAAAGAAAATGGTGTGGTCGAGAGTGATTGACCATCATCACATTATTTTTTTGTCTCACCACCGTCTACGAGAGGACCCTGGCACTGGTGTCAAACGCAAATGCCACATGCCAACCCAAACCATCATCAACTTTGTACAACGGCCTCATCCACCACAGTCAAAAGCATCTACCCGTCGACACGAACAGCAACAAGCTTACAACACCCTCTCGTCCTCGGGTTTATTCTCCTAAACGGTCTGAAAAGGACGGCGAACGGCAGCCCAACGCCCGCAGTTTGCTGCATCTACATCTCTGCGTATTATATTGCGCCAGCAAGCATGGCGTCGGCCAAGCAGTTCAAGCCACGACTCGACTCGATACTGGGACCTCCTTTGACTCTGGCCTCGCAAAAACAGTTACCACTGGCGGCTTCTTCACCCACGTGGTGTTGGTGTTACGTGTTTAATAAGCCCTGTCATTATTAACAGAGTGGTTACTCGACCTTCTCGTAATCACCATAGCAACACAGCGGCAAGCCTCACGAAAACAAATAGTTGACAAGTCGGCCACCTCCTTCATTAACACAGTCTTGTTTGCTTTCGGCGGGCATTGTTCAGCTTCTTCGGATTGGCTGCCTTGTTATTTCTTCATCGGCAAGCCAACTGTTTTTATTCCTTTCTCTGCATGGCTCTTCTTTGACAAGCAAACAAACGTCATCCGCTCAACACTCCTGACTTTCGATACCCTCTGGTGCACGCCACAACGACAACCAGGCGTCCGTGACGCTGTGATAGGTATGAAGCCTTGCTGCCCTGTAACTTCCGCCGGCGCTTGCAAGATGCGCTTATCCCGTCGATCGATGGGCTTCAGCGATGCACATCAAAGCACTGTCTGGGATGTGCAACACTATTGCCCACGCACTTCCCAAAACCTCCAATGGCGTACGCATGGTGCCTGACGGTCACTACCACATGGACACAATGACGAAAAGCCATCGGCCAAAGATACCCAAACCATCAAAGTTCGGCGGATGCTTACTTGCATGCCCCCTTTCTTCATGCCCAGCCATGGACGGGGTGTTGCTTTTGGCTTGTTTCCACCTCTGCTGGGGGTAAAACACAAGAAACAAAGATCGATAACAAATCTGCGGCAAACATGAATGTCTAGCCAGTCAGGTTGACCACACATTCTGTCACGAGACACGACACACACATGGCTTGGATATGAGCGTGGACAGCTCCGGAGCGAACACGGCCGTGTTCCCACGCACAGTTGTGTTTGATAGGTAAGAGATACTACACAGTACTGCTTCAAAGACCATGGAAAAGAAGCACGAACGGGCAGCCAACCACGGAGTTTCGAGGTAAAAACATATCCTCTTCGACCCAATGTACCCCCACACACCACCCACTCAGTAACTGCAACATCACTGTGTTCCAGACTAAGCTATTCAGACCGGCAGCAGATGCCTGGTAGACCGATGCAACTACATCCGTGTAGCACAGGGAACAGGGCAAAGCCGTATGTACCCAACGACCGTTTACATCCCGACATCATGCTTCCGGCCACGGAAACTTTACCGGCTTCTCCCGGACCGGGCAAGCAAGCCTCCTCGGACCGTACAACTATTCCATAATGCCCGTATTGACTCGCCGGCTGCCTCTACGCTTACATCGTGCCAACAAAGCAAGCCTCGCACAGAGATAGAACTAAGTGGAAAATACTACGGCTACCCGACGGACGTGTTACTTCATCTGTTCATACCCTCAGTCCTCACCGGCTTTCCAGCATCGTTCCATGACAGTCATGAGGCTGCGCACGTCCGTCTACACACGGAAGGTAGGACTTACATGGTCGTCGTCGATGGGCTGACGCTTACCCATATGATGCAGTGTAATGTTGACAAGTTACCTTGAAGTGTTACACGCCTCAAAGGGCTGCATGACCGGTCGGCCGAGTCGATGAACCATCGTAGCACATGCTAATTGTCGAGCACCTTCCCTGACAGCCATTGGTTTTTGGTTTCCTACCAGGTTATACAGGTATGCTGCCCTATGGGTTGGTCAACATTCAATGGCAGGCTCTGGTGTCTGTAGTGTCTCCCTACGTCTCAACCTTGCACTCGCTGAAATTGAACAGCAAAACTCCGAAATCTCAAAACTATATTAATCAGAATTCAAGACATCGAAACCATGCCAGGTACTTCCACGCATGATCTTTCTCAACAGCAGCAACACAGCGTTCCCATCTTGAGCATTTACGGGAAAAGGGAAATGATGAATCCCTACTAGACCTAAGCAAAGAAGCTTGAAAAGGTTCGAACCGAACCGAACCGAGCCGTGACCGATACGGAGAGCCATGTGTCGGCGGCGGTATTTTCCGCTATTTAGTGCTCATTTCTCAATAGCTTCATGTCTAGGTAGTCCCTAACAATCCCTAGAGGTACCTCGACAACATGACGAAGATCCGTACTACCGAAGGGATTGAGAAACTCGCATGTGTCTTACATACCACAGTACGCCTGGGGAATCAGCGCTAAAGAACCATGATAAAAATCGTGCCATAGCGCCGCCAGACCAGCACCACCACGACATGCCCATGCTCACCATGCGAGCATGCTTCACCATGCTAATACCCCCACATTATAAGAGAAATGACCCAGGATCGCGATCACAATCATACTGCTACCCTAACTCTATAAGCCTCACCAAAACAATGGCATATCCCATACTGTACGTTGTACGTAACCCAAAATTCCATATCCCATCCGACTCCGACTCCATAATTCGACTCCATGCCCGCGACCCGCTTCTACCGCTGTCGCTGACTGTAGAATACGAGCACGAGCAGGGGTTAAAATGTATATACGAAAGTAGGGTACAGACTATGTATTATGTAGAAATCTGCTAGGTAAATCCCTCACACAGAATCTCTAGTATTAGGGTTTTGCTAGTTATACTAGCGGGCCCAGATTATATAAGATAGGGCGGTTTAATTACCCCTATTACCTCCTTTATCCGATATACCCCCCCAACTAAATTAGATTTAATCTAGGAAGCTAGCCAAATAAAGCTATTTACAATTCTATACCTATTTTCTCCGTCTCCTCCAACGGTTACTTTTAAAGGTGTCGCCCGCTATCGTATATTATAGATATAGATAATTAATAATATTATTTCTAATAATAAACGGGGTCCCGTAGCTTAATAATTAGAGCGTTAGGGTATAATTTTAATTATCCGTCTACTATCTCTTAAATATACTTAATAATATAGTTAATAATTTATCCTTAAATACTATACCTAAAAATTATAAATTCGAATCCTACCGGGGCCAATCTTTTTATCTTTTTCTACCTTATAATAATTATTATATTAAAGCTTTTTAATTTATAAAAGTCCTTTTAACTATATTATATAGGAAGGTAATTTATACCCGTATTAATACCTATCCCTTCTTTTTATTATTTAGTAAATCTTTTTTCCTTAATCTTCCTTATCGATTTTTATAATTAAGTAACTCGCTTCGATCGTTAATAACTCCCTCTTTTCTCCTTTTATCTCCCTAATATCTATTAAGTTAAATTACTTTATAAATTTAAGGTACTTGCGTAAGTCTAGCGCCTTCGTTAATCTATTAGCGATTATTTATTTTATTAGTATATAGTATATATCGATAAAACTTCGTTATTATCCTTCTCTAAATTAATAATTATAAATATTAATATATTTGAATTTGGTTTAAAATTTAGAATTCTCCCTAATAATAAGGCGGATTGTCTATTTATTATTATAACCGAAGGGGATAACCTCGAATTTAAACCGAAGGTTAAAGGAATTAAAAAGCTTTTTAATTTATATATTTTCCTTTACCCCTTAGGCGAAAAATAGTAATTTAACCTCCGTTATTAAAGTTATTACTATATCTTACTTATTAGTTCGCTAATTAATAATCCTGCTAAATAATTATATTATAAACTTTTAGGAGCTTCGTTAGTTAGAAGAATTATTAATAAAGGACGAATTTGTAACGGCGCCGGTCCGGCCATGCCGCTATACCCGCTATACCTTATAGGAGGACTGGTGTCGTGAAGTGCTATAAGGTGCTACGAAGGTCGGAGGAACGAATAATATGGAAGGTTTACGCTAAGGCTGGCCCAGACGGGCGCTAAGCCTATTGAAGGTATTTGCTCTTATTTATTATATAGGTAAAGGGCGATGCGAATAAAGGGATTGGCTATTAACAACCCGTATATGGGTCCCGCTGTCGCTTATACACTAGGGTATTTATTCGGGTTCGTAACGTATATATCTAATTCTCTTCCTTTTCTTCTCCTTACTTAAAATCTTCTATTATAAATAGAATCTTAGCTTTGCCTTCGATTCAATTATATTGTGCCCTTACATTATTTTAGGTTACCCTAATAATATTTAAGAAGGTTAAATCCTAAACGAATAGAAATTAATATAGATAATTGAACCGACCGTTGTAATTTAAGGAACCGAGATTTATAATACCGATAAACCAAAACTATAGTACCCCCGCATTTAATTCGTAATAGTACTAATATTAGAGTTGAAAGCCTAGGCGATAACTATTATAAAGACGATTATATTGACCTCTTTTAGGAGGGAGGCGATGACGAGAGTTTAAATTCTAAATTTAATAATAAAAGTAATAAAACCTTTAACGAAGGAGACGCTATCGATAAAGATAATTCCGAATTGTCGAAAGAGAAGGATAAGGCTACTATTAAATTTAGTGTTAAAAATAAAAAGTTAGCCCTTAAATGCGTTAACTTTATTATTAAAGAGAATGCGAAGGCTTTTATACGCTTTAATAAGGAGTATTTTAATAGTTTTTACCCTTTTAAGGAGAGATCCCGCGGTAAGTTTACTCTTCTTTATAAGAAGACTTTACTTTACCTATATAATTAATTTAAATCCCTATTTAAGGTATTGGCCGATATTTTAGTTAAGAGTAAGGACGACGAAGAGGAACCCAAACTATCGTTCGATTTATTCGATTAGTATATTAGCGGCGAGATTAATAAGTATAGTACCGCTTTTAATTTGAAGGAATTCGTTAAGGACTTGAGGGATAAGATAGAGGAGTTCGCCGAATTCTTTATTTGTAATGCCGTCCCTTACGTTCCCTATTATATTCTATTATCTAGTTTAGAGCTTTTGTATAACGGCTATTTGAACGAAGTTAAATTTATTGAGTTATACGCTCTCCGCCCAGCTAATATATTCTACGAATTTAAATTTTAAATTACAATAGTTATGGCTTTGAGAGAATAAGTGTCCGAATTACGCTAGATTACTTCGTTTTTAAATATTAAATTTTATACTATTTATAATTAGGTACCTAAATTAGCAGATATTCTATTTAACGATTTTAAACCGATTCCCGCTATCGACTTTAAAATAGTTTAGTCCTTTAAAGACTATTTAATTAATAAAGAAAATGAGATTTAAACCCTAAAAGATATTATTACCGATTTGAACGTCCTTAAAAGTATTTGTAAATTAATTGATAAAATAAAGGTTATAATTAAAGAAATAATTTTCCTTAATATTAAAAAGGACCCTACTACGCCTCCCCTTTATTATTCGATTACCCGCTTTATTACGACTCCGCCTATTAATAATAATAATAACGATAAGGCTACGGCAATTCCCCTTCGTCGCGCCCGCCTTTCGATTAAATAAATTAACCCTCTCAAATTTTATAATTAGGATAAGGAAGATAATATACCCTTTAAAGCTTAGTACAATTTAATTTAGAATAAATTTGAAATTAACGTTAATTATTACCTAACCAATTGCAATAAATTCTTCTATATTAAAAATCGTTTAGCCGGATTTGCTTTTAAAGATCTAATACCGTATCTCTGCGAAATTTACCCCGATTAATTTATAATTTATTTTAATCTAATAATATATTTGTAGCGCGAGTATAGCGATTCCAATTAAGACGAAAAAGTTTTTATTAATTTTACGAAATTTAAAATGAAGGATATTAATAATTTCAATTATTTTAAGAATAAATTCGTCTATATAATTAGCGAGTACTAATATTCTAAGTCCGAATAGAAGCGCGAATTATTTTAACGCTTTCCTATAGAGTATAAGAAGTAAATAGGCGCTAAGTACTACAATTCTTTTATTTCTTTTGAAATTTATTGTATCGATTATTCTAATTTTAACTAAGTATTTAAGACTATCGCTAATAAAGTTAAGGCTGCTTTTTCTTCTTCTTTTCGTAATAAAGGCAATAATAATAATAAAGGATTTAGAGGTTCCGGCTCCGGCGGCTCTAACTCCTCTACGTCTAAGCCTATTAGTGCCGGCGGCGGAAGTAATAACCATTTTATTACCGAGCGTATTAAGGAGATTATTCGCTTATTTAACGAGGGACGCTACTTCCTTTATAAAGAACGCGGTTATATTAAGCGCGATTGCCCTTAGAAAGATTAGTACAATTGAAAGTGCTACGACCGCGTTACTATTATCGTAGAACGTTATTTAACTAACGAGAATAGCGGTACTTAACTTACGGCCCCGGCTATTACTCCGGCCGCTATTACCCCCGCTATTAATAATTAGGGAAATTAAATGCCTTAAGTGAATTAGATTCCTTTTTAGGGGAAGTATCGGTTACAGAATAAATAAAGGATAGATAAAAATAAGGAAAGGATAAATTTAATTTAATACCCTACTTAGGAGGGGATTTTATATTTATTTAATATATTATAATTAATAATAGAATATCTTTATCTACGTTTAATACCCTAATCGATATAAGAGCGAACGGCTATTTATTTATTAGTATAATGTTTATTAAAAAGCTGAAAGAATATTTATTAATAGAAATAATAAATGATTTTCCCGTTCGAAATATTAGTAATTATTAAAGAAAGATTAGTTAGGGTATTAAAAAGGTCGTTAAAGCCGCTTTAAAAGTCCGAAACCGAATAATACCCCCCAATTACTTTATAATTATTAATATAAATTATAATATTATTATCGGCCGTAAATAGCTCGACCTTTATAATATTTGGGTAGATTGTAAGAACCGTCGATTAATTTTCCCCCCCGATTGGAAGTTTAATTTCGAGTAGATAAGGAACTCTAATTTCGAAGTTTGCCCGGGCGACCTTAATATCGTTAATTTAAATTACTAGAAGGATATAGCCTATTGCAATGCGTTTATAAATTGAAAAGATAAATAATAAGCCGACAGTAAGAATAGTAGTTATATAGCGTTTAAATTTACAAACGGTTATACGGTTACTCTAAAATTTATCCCGGCGGGCTAACTCTTTTTCGATTATTATAAGAAAGAATTCGATTAAAAAGCTTACGATTAATACTAAAGAGAGGTTTAATAATATTAAAAATAAATCGAGAAGCGTATTTACGAATTCGAAGTTCTTTAATTATAATTTAAAAAGATAGTCCCTATTATATTAGCGGACTTTAAATATACCCGAGATAAAAATATTGGCGAGTTGGGCTATACCTATCTTCGTATTCTATTTTAGAATTCTAATTTGATTTTTAAGCGGTTTAATCCGTTAAATAAGATAGAAAGAAATTTGGCTAATCTTACTTACCTTATAATACTATCTCTAAAACCTACCTAAATTATTCGAATTAAACCGATCGAACCGTTCGATAGAAAATAGGGCTCCGATAGCTAAAGTACATACCGATTGAAAAGAGATTCGATTAGTTAATATAAGGAACGTCCGACGTAAATGTATATCCTCGATAACGATTTATTTACGCGATTTGCCGCTAAAGATAATTATATAATATATTTGACGAATATATTCGAAATTGACCGGTTTATCTAAGAGAAGCGTATAATCGATAACTCCGCTTAGGAACCTCTACCCTACAACGAGTAAAAATTGTAAGAAGAAGCTTTGAAAACTATCCTTAAATATTATTACAATTATATTAATATTTTTAATAAGTTTAATTCGAATATTCTACCCGATTATTGCCTATACGATTATAAGATCGAATTCGAGGAGGGCTATCGATTAGAAGAGTTCGGCTATAGTCCTTTTTATAAAATATTATTGGACGAATTAGAGGTAGTCCGAAAGTATATATTAGAGAATTTTTCGAAGGGGTTTATTAAGGTAAATTCGTCCTTTTAGGCCGCGCTAATCCTATTCGTAAAAAAGGCTAATAGTAGTCTCCGCTTTTATATTAATTACTATAAATTTAATATTATTATTAGGAAAGATCGATACCCCTTACTATTAATCGAAGAAACGTTAGCTAAAGTTACTAAAATTTAATAGTTTATTAAGATCGATATTCGATAGGCCTTCTATTATATTTGTATAAGGCTAGAAGACGAAGAATTTATTACCTTCCGTATTAGTATAGGAGCTTTTAAATATAAAGTATTATTATTCGGGCTAATTAACGGTCTAACTAACTTTTAAACATTTATTAATTCGGTCTTAGGACTTTATTTAGGAGATTTCTATACTATATATATTAATAATATCCTTATTTATTCTAATACCCTCGAAGAATATAAGGATTACGTTTGGAAAGTGCTAATTAAATTAAAGGATATAGGTTTGTAAGCCGATTTAAAGAAGTATAAGTTTTAGGTTATTAAAATAAAGTTCTTAAACTTTATTATAAGGTATAATAATATTTCCGTCGATTTAAAGAAAGTAGAGGTTATCCGGGAGTAGGCTATCCCTTCGAACCTACGTAGAATATAGTCTTTCTTAAGATTTTATAATTTCTACCGAAAGTTTATTAAAGATTATAGTCGGGTGGCTCGCCCTTTTATTAATTTAATTAAAAAGGGCGAAGCGTTCGTATAGACCGATAAGTGCCAGGCGGCTTTCGATAGATTAAAGCAATTGTTAATAGAGGCCCCTTTACTAAAATATTTTAATTACAATGCCGAAATATAAATCGAAATAGACGCCAGCGATAGAATCCTTGCGGGAATCCTATCCTAATACTAGGAAGATACGAAAGAATAGTACCCTATTACCTACTTTTTAGAGATAATATAGTAAATTAAATATAATTACCCGATTTATAATAAGGAATTGTTTACAGTTATTAGAGCCCTCTAAATTTAATAACCCGAATTTATCGGTTTAAAGTAATTAAAACCCTTTATAATTATTACCGACTATTAAGTATTAGAATACTTCGGTACGAAGCGATTACTTAATTTGCGGTAGGCCGGATGGGCGGAATTCCTATTTTAATACTATTTCGAAATTACTTACCGATCCGGAATTAAAAACGTAGCCGCTAACGCGTTATTATACAAATTAGAAGATTTTAAAATTTAGAAGGATAAGAAGGAGGTATACCGTACCTTCTAAATATTTAAACCCCTAATAAATAACGGAATTGAGGTTGTCGCTTTAGCTTCTATTATTATATTGAACGGCTTTTTAGAGGAGTCGGTACTAATCTTTATATTAGATATCGATAGTTTAGAATTATACCCGGTCGAATTAGAAGGGTACGAATTGGTTAATATAATTATAAAAACTAATTACGAAGAGGAGTCTTTGGAGGAGTATTGCGTACGCGTTTACGGCTCCGATTTTAAATTCGCGATAATAACTAACGGGTTATTAATATATTAAAGTCGCTTCGCCGTCCTCGATAAAGATAATTTTCGAATTTATATTATCGATAAAGTTTATTCTACCCTAATAACGGCTTATTCCGGCCGGAATAAAATGCGAACGATCTTAATTAAATAATATTGGTAGCCCGGTATAGCGGGAGATATTAATTGTTTCGTTAAGAATTATATAATTTATAAGGCTAGTAAAGTATTTAGAGATAAGACCTTCGGTAAATTATACCCTATTCCGCTACCCGTTAAGAAATAGACTTCGATTATAATTAATTTTAAGAAAATATTTAAAAATAAATATAAATTCGATAATACCTTGGTTATAGTAGACCGCCTAATAAAATCGTTATAGGTTATACCTTATACCGAGAAAGCTACCGCTTAAAACGTTGCCCGGATATATTATAAGGGGCTTTATAGGGTTTATAATATATTAAAAGAAATTATTTTTGATTGTAGTCCTTAATTTATATTGGCTTTTACCGATGAAATATTTAAGATAATTGGTATAAAGTAGAAGTTAATTACTATAAATTATAATTAGATAGCGGGGTAAGTGGAAGTTATAAACGCCTATTTCGATTAACGATTTTATTTTTTTATTAATTATTATTAAAACGATTGGTTAGAAGCGATCTTAATATTAGACGCTATATAGAATAGCCTCCCCTAAAATAGTACCGGTCTTTCCTCTTATAAAGTTATATTCGGTTGCCCAATACGTATACCTTTCGATTAGGAAGCCCGAACCTAGGACCCCTCTATCCCCCGGATTGAATAGTTAATTAGGGAGTAAGTTTAAGAGTACGTTCGACGTATCTACGGGTATACGGAATTCGTTAGGGAAATAATTATAAAAGTATAGGAGGAATAGGTTTATTAAATTAATAAGAAGTATAGGGACCTAAATTTCGATATCGGCGACCGAATTATTATTATTAAACGGTTATAATTAACAACGATTCGCTTTAACAATAAGTTCGATTTCCTTAATACCCGTAATTATTATAGGATTATTAAGAAAGTAAATTATTTATATCGGTTAGAATTCCCCGATAGTTAGAAAGGCTCCGATTTCTTCTACGCCGACCGGTTATATAAATATAATAATAACCCTTTGCCCGGTTAGACCGCTAAGTACTCGGGACTAATTAATATAGAAATAGACGAGGATTCCGAGTAGGAGGTCGAGAGGATTAATGCTTCTAAAGTAATTAATAGTAAATTCTTCTATAATACGGATTAGAGAGGTTAGGATTTTAATTTAGAATATTAACCCGCCTTCGACTTTAAATACATTCCGAAACTACTTTAGGAATTCTATAAAATTAACCCGGAGGCCCCAGGACTACTTAAACGTTTAATAAATTAGTTGAACGAAGATTAAGAGGAATACAAAGATAACGAATTATTAGAATTATTGGGATTGAGGCGTTTACGGAGGATTTTACGTAAGTAAGGGATTATTATACTTAAAGTAAGCCTTAATTTAATAAGATTCGCGGACGAGTTTTCTATATAGGGGGAGGTAATATAATAGCGCCGGTCCGGCTATACTACTATACCCGCTATACCCTATAGGAGGATTGGTATCGTAAAATACTATAAGGTATTACGAAGGTCGGAGGAACGAATAATATAGAAGGTTTACGCTAAGGTTGGCCTAAACGGGCGCTAAGCCTATTGAAAGTATTTACTCTTATTTATTATATAGGTAAAGGGCGATATGAGTAAAAGGATTGGCTGTTAGCGACCCGTATGTAGGTCCCGCTGTCGCTTGTATACTAGGGTATTTATTCGGGTTTGTAACGTATGTATCTAGTTCTCTTCCTTTTCTTCTCCTTACTTAAAATCTTCTGTTATAGATGGAATCTTAGCTTTGCCTTCGATTCAACCATACTGTGCCCTTGTAGAATCGGTATAAATTTCGAACCCGTTTCCTTTTCCTAATTAGAGGGTATAGTAATTAGTATTTTAAAGGTAGGCCTTTACTTATAGGATTACTAAATAGTAAACTTATTTAAAGTTAGTAAGGAAGCGAATTAGTCGGGATAGAGTAAAAATAATATTAGGTTTAATAATAATTATAAAGTAAAGAACGGCGCTGATTATTTATTAATACTATTTAATTAAATATTAAGTAGCGGTCTTAAGCGAAGTAGTTAATTTTTTAAGTATTATAGGGGTTTCGAAGGCTTTTTTAATCTATATAATTCCCTTTATTATTTTAAGGATATACTCTCGCTAAAATAGCTAAATTAGTTAACGAAGGCGGTTTTAAATAATTTCGATTTTTAAAAACTATTAGATATTATAGCCGCCCGTTAATTAATAATATTTTTTAAGGGTAATAATTACTCCTTCTATTAATAATGAGTATTTTATTTTATAAATAAAAATAATATTATTTATATAAAAGAATATAATTATATTTTTATAAATTAAAATATATAATTCTATAGGGATAGGGGCCAATTTAACCTTTATTAAAGTATTAGTAAACTCCTTCTATTAAAGTAGGGGAGAATGCCTTAAACCGTAGAAAGTTTGTAATAATTTTAATACTTTACTTTAATATACCTAACCGTATAGTGCCTTTATATAAATAATTTCGTTAAGTATTGTATTAATAAAAGTGTTAATAGTATTATACTATTTAAATTCGAAATTAAAATAAATAGCGATAATTATTATAATCCGGAAAGACCGGATCGCGAGGGTAGTAGTATACGTTTTGTATATATTATTATATAATTATTAATCTCTTTGTACAATTAAACGGGCTTTATATTTAAGGAAATAATTTTTTACGTTAAATTTGTACGTATATATTTATATAAAATTAAGAGGAGGAATAATTTTAGTAATTAACTATTCGTTTTAGTTAATCTATACCTACGATTTCTTTTCTTTATAATCGTTTATATATTCCTATTCTACCTTTATAAAAATATTATTAAAGGAATAACCCTAAAGGTTTTTGTAAAACTGAGGGAAAGGAGGGAAATTTTATTTATAAAATATATTTAAAATTTTAAAAGTATTGAAATAATTTACGTAATCTTTAATTAATTTCGAATTATTAAAGAATTCTTCCTCCCTATTAATTTCTCTAATCTTTAAGCGTCTTAATTAATCGAAGGTTTCCTTATTAATAAATTATTTATTATATAGCTTAATATTTATTTTATTTGAAGTAATTAAGAAGGACCCGACTTAATAGAGATATTTATTGTACGTTAACTAATTCTCTTAAGGGTATAATATATTAAAGTTATTAATAAAGAACGATATTAGACTTTTTAAAAGGGTAGAATAATTTATCTCCTCCTTTTTATTTATTATTATTATTTATTAATCCTCTTACGGCCGTAGTTCTAAGGCCGCTGCCGGGGTAATTATAATACCTTTACCTTTTTAATCTATTTATTTTTCCTCCTCTTATATATATATAGATTCGGTCGGTTCGGAAATTGTAATTCTATCGGCGGCGGGTAAGGTTTTAACGATTAGATTAGTTTTATTATCCTTTATTTTAGCGCTCCTAGTCGGTAGTAGGTTGGATATATTGAAATTTAATTAATAAATATTATTTAATTATACGGCCAATTCTTTAAAGGAAATATTAAAAATATTATAGAGTTTTTCAATATTATTTATAAAAATTTCGTTTTTATTAAATATTATATCCTTAATTATAATTACCTAATTTATATATAAGTTCCAAATATAGTAGATATTATTAGATTAGTAACCGATTAAATATTTAATTTAAAGACGTTTCTTAAGCTTTTAAATCCGTTTTTAATTGCGTAGGATATTAATTATAAGTGCGAAAATTTTATAATTATATACTTTTAAATATAATAGCTGTAATACCGTTTTTTATTAACCGCCGTTGTAATTTATTATATATATTGTAAAACGCTCTTTTAGGGACTTCTAATTAAATTCCTATTGTAGGATTATATTTAATAAGTATATTACTACTATTATAATCTTTCTTTAGAATTCTTAAAGTAAATTTGCCCCCTCTTTTATAGCCGTCGATTTTTCCCTAATTATACTTTCTAAACGTTCGGTATTACCGTTTTATATTTGGGTATAGGGAGCCGAGGGTTCGATAATTATATTTTTTTTTATTAAGAAGGTAGTAACGCGGGGCTTAATTATAATTATTTTATTATTATATTCGATTACCCTAGGTTAGATTTAATAATAAAATTTAAAATTGTTAAATAATAATATTAGTATAGTAATAATTGAATCCGCTGTCTAGTTTAATAAATAATATAATTATATTATTTTAGACTAACGATTTATAACGATTATTAAATTAGAAATTATCCCTCCCCCGAATACCCTTATTAGTGGGTAATTAAAAAAATTGACTACGAAATATAGTCCTAGATTTTCTAGCGCGTTACGGACTTTTCTATATATTTAACGCTTTATTTTAATTACTATATAGGAATTGTAGTAAATGAGGTTAGGGCCTTTAAAGCGTACCCTATATTCTTTATCCGTTAATTAAATTAAGGTTTTTAATTTTAAATAATTAAGTCGAAGGTATTAGCGTAAAATATTACCCTTTAAAGGCTTCCTAATAATCTTATTAGTAAACCGGTAAAATTGTATGTAAAAAGAAGATTAATTAATATATATTTCGAAAAGTATATATTTTAATATAAATTAATTGAATTTTAAAGAAAGATAGTAAAAGTAGGTATTATTTAAGCGGAAATATAAATAATTAAAATTAAAAGAATAATTTTAATATAGCCCTTTTTTTAATAACCGTTTTAAAAATACGAGGTTATAAACTATTCTTAATATAAATACGACGTTATTAAATTTAAAATTAATAGGGAGACCCTTATTATTATTTATTACTAAATAGATTAAACTATACCCCTCGATAGTAATAGATTTATCTCCCGCTCAAATGTAATTTCCTTCCCTTACGGGTATAAGGCCTTTAAACCGGCCGGCTTTATTAAAAATATAAATTATTATATTTAAATTAAAAATTACTAAGTTTCTTAGTAAGTACTTTAGCCCTTTATTATAAAGTTCTAATATTAAAAAATTCGTTTCGCAATTCGTATTATTAATACGCCGACTATTAAATTAGAAATTACTAACGCTATTAATATAAGATCCCTTTTCCTTATCCTTTCTAATTTAGGCTTCCTTTAGGATTTCCTTTATTCGTTAGGCGAATTTAGGGTCCTTCTAATAATTCTTATTTACTTTCGTACGAACGTAGGAATTCTCCTTAAAATATTTTAATCGGTTAATAGTATTAATATATTAATAGTATTTAATTTAATAATTTATACGTTTATAAATAAAATAAGCCCTCTTCGGCTTTTTATTATTAAAATTATAATTTTAATAACTTTTAACCGGCCTTTTATTTTGGTTATTTTAGGGGTTATTAAAAGCGTCCCTACTAATTTCTTTAGTAAATATAATTCTAACCCTAAACGCTCTACTTTTATAAATTTAAGAATTACCTTTATTTAATAGGAATATTTCGTAAACCGCCTATTTAAATTCCCGGATTATATTTATAAAAGTATAAAGTTTATTATTTTTAATTTAATAATATATTATAATTTAAATATTAAAGGGAGAGTTAGGGAATTTATTTATTACGTAGAGGAAATTTTAATATTAATTCTCTAAATTAATATATTTATCGACTTTATAATATTAACCGATAATTATAATTCCCTCCTATTCCTTAAATTAAATAGTCTAATTTTTAAAGGGACGAATAAAGCGAACTTTCTCCTAATACTTAGCGTAGGTATCTTCTCTAATTCTAATAGGGTTATAATTAATCGAAGTACGAAATTTATTATATTAAACAATAATAATTTTAATCTTTAGGAAATAGGTTAAATAAAACTTCTTAATAATATACTTCTTTATTTAATTTTTAACTTCATTAATATTTAAGACAAATTTATCCTAATCCTTTTTCTCGTAATAGTATTCAACTAGGGCGGCTTTATAATTATAAAAATTAAATTTAAACGTAAAATTTAAACGTTTAATAATAAAAGATACTTTAATAATTAGTCTAGGAAGGACGGGTATTCGAACCGAAGTAGGAATAAGGTCCGTAAATACCGGGGTATAGGCCGGGGCCGTAGCGGACCGGGCGGTTTAAAAAGTTTAGGTATTAATTATTAAAAGCTTAGAATTATTCGAAATTTTAATCGAAGTTTCCTCCTCAATAAATTCGAAAATTTATTACTAAATTTAAATTTCCTAAATTATTTCGATAATTAATTCTTAAAAATTAGTAACTAGTAGTTTAAGAAGAGTAACGGGCTAAGGGATTTTCTTCTTAGGATTAAGGTCGATAAAAGACTAAAGCTCCTTATTAAAAACTTTATCCTTAAATCCCTTCTCCTAAAAATATTAATCTTCAAACTTATTAAGGATAATTTCGCTTATAATCTTAAAATCGATAGAAGTAAATATTATCGAATATAGGGGGTTTAGTTCTATTATCTTTATTATTATTTACTAAGTACTATATTTACCCGGTTTATTACAATCGTTAATACTACGTATAAAATTCTTAATTGTAAAATACGAGTACGAGCAGGAGTTAAAATGTATGTACGAAAGTAGGGTGCAAACTATATATTATATAGAGATCTGCTGGGTAAATCCCTTATACAAAATCTCTAGTATCAAGGTTTTGCTAGTTATGCTAGCGGGCCCAAATTATATAAGACAGGGCGGTCTAACTACCCCTGTCACCTCCTTTATCCGACACTGACCTGCGCGCGAGACCCGCAATTCCGATCCCGATACGGTGCGATGAGGAGCTTTTGTCAGCTTTCCCTTTTGTGCTGTCCATTCATTGTCCACGGACGATTTTCCGTGATTAGACTCCACTACCTATGTACCAGGCACTCTGAACATGAAATGCCATTGCTCACCGGCCAAAGACCACCCACATTGTGGCATTTATTGTTCACCCACCCCGACTACGTAGAGGTACCTCTAGCCATCGCCCACAACTGGGGCCGTATCATCAAAGGTGATTGACACCGTCAGCTCCCCGTCACATCATGGGCTGCTGTCCCACGATCAGTGACCATTGGTGCCGCTCAGTTCACTAAGCTATAGAAGGTTTAGCGGTTCGCATTCGCTAATGTTGGTTGAGGTTATTCCACTACACTGGACGTACAGTACGTAGGGAATTGCAATGGGAATAAATAACACCCGTCACTATGACGGAGCACCCTATCCAGGCATTCGACATCAAAACGATCATCGTCGTTGTCTGTGAGTCCACCACGTCCGTAACTGTTGAGCTTCAGAATTGAACGCCTGTGAATGGCTGAAAGATGGTCAGAAGACGTGGTGTTGTCCTCAAGATGAAAGAAAACTCCCCTTATCCATTGCCGATCAAGCCCACTTTGTCAATGTATGTAAGACGATAAAGCCCTCGGCTTCACCAATGGATATAAACAAACAATTGCTAGCCCGGTGTGGTTCGGTCAAGCCAACCCTTTCAGAGTTCAGACAAGACGACAGGAACGGATCCGCATGGATCTCAGATACGGAAGAACCTCCGTGCTTGTCGCTACTTGTTGTTTAACTCTTACCATTTCTCATGGGTAAGTAAGTACAGCACGGAGACATTTCTATCATTCACAGCGCGAAGAGGCCGATATTTCAAACCTCCACAACTCGGCGAGATCCCAGAACACGTGGACATGGAAATGTTTTGTGACACAAGTGAAAGCACCGCTTCGGGCGCCTTTTTAGAATGCTATGGAGGTATCGATTGCAATGAATCGATTTTTGTTCTCCAGTTCCTGATTTCCCAATTTCCCATCCAAAGTCATGTTAATCCATAGCCGGTTCATCCTCCTCTTGAAAATCCCATTTTCCCGTCCATCCCAAGCCTGCCATTGATACCAATAACCATTATGTTCCCTCGTTCCGAATAACAAAGTGCAAACTCCCAAGACTCCAAGCAAAAGGCAAACAACGCCTGTAAAACAACCACTCTATATGTACAATACACACATACACACATATGTATGGCCCATGATTATGATGAATGATAAAGACCTGCCTTTAAGGTCCATGGGTATAAGATGCAAGATGGCCAAAGGCTTGGAAGGCAAGCAAAAGAAAAACACAAAGAAGCAAAGCAGAAAAGATTACGCTAACAGAAACCCGAGTTTGTTGGGCTTTCTATTGCTCACCCCCACTCGTTGGGCTTCTGGAACGAGATGAGAGGAAGCACGCAAGTCGTGGGGGAGGCGCAGGCTAGTGACCTGTGATAAGACACGACCAGTGTTGTGGTTGGAGAGTCGGGTGTCAGGGTGGGGGAGGAGTAAGGAGTAAGTTCTGGCCGGCCTGTTGGCGCCCACGTGTACCGATGATGATGATGATGATGATGATGTTGACATGACAAGGCGACGATGGATTGAAGGCATGTTGTCGCGACAGCTGGCCGTCAAGGTTGCTGTTGTTCCATGCCCTAGACCTGTCCCCCAACCATGCTGCAGCACCACCCTGGGTAGGGTTGCACTGAGGTTGGACCGGACCGTATGAGACAGGGCGGTCGCCAGTGCAATGGTACCTGTGATAACAAGGACTCATCACAGCTTGACGCAGATGATGCCTCATATTACAGCTGGCTGGAAATGGGAACCCATTCGGCAGTCTGGTGGATTGATAACCGATGCCTTCGTCGCGCGCGTGCAATCACAAATTGCGGTTCTTTCATTTTGTAAAATGCGAAGTGATTGACCGCCCAGTTGCTTGCTTGCTGTGTGATGGCCGGTGGGAATTGGTGTGGTGTCCATGCTTGCTGCTGTGACAAGGGGGGTCGCCGTGAGGTGTGGCCCATCCATGGTTCTTGGCAAGCATGGGATGCCGAGGGTTCAATTTGCCAACCCAAGTATCGTTGCTTTGATTCTGCATGGGGCTCGCGTTGCGTATGGCCGTTGTCGTTGTCGCATGGAAACGCCCGAACTGCCGCTTTGGTGTCTTTGATGTACGGGCCCGGGTCCATGTGCTTTCGGCAGTGGTTGACCTGATTTCTCATCTCCGTTGCCGCCGTTGTCAACGTATCCGCTCTAGTGTCGTTCTCTCGTTCGGCGAAGATCTTCAAGTCGAGGTGGTCGGCGCCTGGCTCGTCATCACCCGATTGCGGTATCCCCGGATTCCCCAGATGGACCTAGTAGCCTCACATTGCTGTACCGCCTTGAAAGCCGCTGATCGTCGGTGCGGGCTTCGGTGGGGAAGTGGTTTTCTTGTCTGTTATCGCCAGAAGACTGATGCGCTCAAAGGTAAGCCTGCTGCTTGCTGGAGCGCTTGATCATGCTCTCCCAGGGAGGGTATGTCTTGGGCTTGCATTCGCCTATTTGGAAGTCAGCCTCCAGTCGATGTGGGGGAAAGATGTCAGGATGATGAAACCGGAAATGGCGTGGGGGGCCAGGAACGGTTGTTCATCTCCGAATGAAAGTCATGTCGATCACATACCGCATAGCTCCTCCTGCCTGTACTCAAAGTGGGTGACGTTGGGTTGGCATCGCTTGTGGGTGATCGTGTAGTCTCTGCACCACTTGGACGCGATCCAGCGGAAGTGGCCGCACGAGTATTCCCGTTGAGTGTAGTCGCACATTTTGGCTGATATTGGTGTTTTGTTGGAAGAATTGGCGATATTGGTGCTGATCGCAAGGACAAACAAGTCGACTGTCTAGTGAGAGTCGAATCCAAGGTATGATATCGATGTCGATGACGTGCCGAGTAGTCAAATGCCTGAGTTGGACTGGTTGAAGAATCTGTGGGGGAAGCAAGCTCTACAAACTGGAGAAAGAGGAGATGGCCAAGATGGGACGGTGGGCATGACGTTGTATTTAACCTTGTATGCCAGGTGCGTCCTACGGAGTATGGAGGATCGTGAGGACGGAGCTTAAGCACAGTGAGAAAACGAAAAAAAAAAGGATGAAAATGCTCCATCCACATCGATCCCGACCTCGACCTCGAACGGGAACACTTAGAAGGTGGAGTGTTGTCAAAAGATGTGAAGCACCGTTACTTCCAGGATCCCCTGCCCACTTTCCATGCCGGTGTTCGGTTATGAGCTGTAGGCAGGTACCTCTCCTTGTTGGTACCTGCCACTTGCTGGACATGGGCCCATTCGGCAGGTATGTACGTACCTACAACGTGCATCAGTTCACTGTGCCGAAGCATGAGGCTGCAGTGCTGGGAACAAGGGGATGGAAACACAGTGGTAAAATAATGGTCCATGGGCCGCCCCGAACTCTGTTCCTCCGTCTTGTCTCTGGACATTGGCGCAACAATGATTCGCTGCTAACATTCCCCACCCCTTGACTTGGAGGAGAGTCATGGTCTGGGCAAGGGGCATTCCTCCTCGACTTCCATGTGTGAGAGCAGCACAAGGAGCGTGCGTGTGGATCCGAAGTCAACGGACAGGGGCTAGAAATGTCGTCGGAGGCAGAGGTGGAGCTTGCTTGGCAGGCCTGCTGCAAGTCGCTTTAGCGCAGCACGGTAAGGATCCATTTCTAGCGCTCCACTGGGAATTCCCAACGGGTTAACCTCCAAAAATCGGCCCGGGGACGACCGAAGAGTGACATGGAATCCAGACCATTTCCAGAGCAGAAGCCGCAACGAAGAAATTCTGAAAACATTGATGGCAAGCACCACCAGGTACAGCGAACCTTGATGTAGAGGTAGGTAGAGGTAGTACCAAACATGGAAGGAGTGGAGCTCGGAGGAAGGTACATCGTAGCAACACCACAACACTGGCACACCGGGCAGCCGCCGCCATTTACCTACCCGGGCCCTCACCTCAAGGTACAGTCCACTTCCGCACACACGTACCACTACCTACAATTGGTACCACATCAATTCAGGCGCACGTTCTCAATCAACTCCAGGACTTGAATTGCTGCCCGTCTTACTTGGTGTCAGGAAAAAAAAAGCCATTTCTACTATGGTGTTCGCGAGGCCTCACTCACAATACCGAATACCCAAGTGCTTGCCGGTAGCACGATTCTCGCCTTTAGCGACAGAGCGAGCTGGCAGTTGCGCCTAACGTTAGTCGACCTCAGTTCCCTGCAGGCGGGCATGATTTAGCGCGTCCTTAGTGGCCTGCACCAGTCGCCGAAGCTGCCGCAACTGTCTCCCATCAACTCCTTGGCTCCTTCTGTCGATAGTATCAAGGGAAGGTACACAGGTGCATCCACGACCGAGGTTCTCGGAGTCGGGAGGTCAAGTTGAAGATATCAGGTTGGGAAAAGAAAGGGAAGGAAATGAATCGTGATGGTTTCATATGCATACTGTATGTCAAAACACATTTTGCCGACAGCGGGCCGTTGGCCTTTCGAACGACGAATGGGTGCTGCAACCAAGATCAGAGAGATAGAACACAAGGCCGGAGCCTGATGTTTGTTGAACTCTTCGAAAGAACAATCAACATGTCATTGTACCTACCTTCCTCCGTACGAATATACGGTAGTATCATCTTTTGTTCGGGCCCGGTGAAAGAAAGATGACGCTCCATCGCACACTACACTGCCTGCAATCTGCGTGGGATAACGGTTTGAGGCAGGTGCTGTAACGGTGCATAGCACCTTCCCGCCAACCGGGCATCCTGAAGTCTGAACGGAGCACGGACGGGCTGTTGGTGCGACTCAAGTACTGTACCGGCTACGAGTCGCCATGTATCCTTCAATCACCAACCTTGTTAAGTACGACGAGTCTGTCGTGCATCTTTTCCATCAGTGCGGCCAGCACAGTTTCCACTCGTCCTTTAAAGTTCTCCTTGTTCCCGTACCTTAGTCTCGTGATCGTGCCAACGTCGGATGCCACGTCCAAAGACTGAACATAATTATTTTGAAACATTTGGGCCTTCAATCTAGGCAGCGTCGTCTTCATCGGGCTCTTGTGCAAATCGTCTGCGCGAAGAAAGATATCGCCGTCTATCGAGCCTCGATCCAGTGGTCCATGTGCGCAATGACGATTCGGTGACGGGCCTTTGGCTACATGCCTGGGTAATACCACTCCGCGAACTTTCGAAACGACCTCGATCCCATCACCTTTGGCATCAAATCTTGACGAAAGCTTCACGCCATGCTAACGGATAACGGGCCGATCTGAACTAAGTAGGCAGAACAGCCGAAGACAAAAACGCGGCGTATTTCCGTCGTTGTCGGCGGCTGTTGGAAATTTTGCCAGTGGAAACCCAACTGCGGGGCAAATTTCCCACGTTCCAGTACGTAGCAACCGTACCTTTTTACCCAACGACAATACAGTGTCAGGCTTCCCAGCACGACGCGAATGAAATCGTCCTTTTCAAAAACGACACACGCTTTTGCGGGCCGTGAGAATGTGTGATGAGTGGAATTTGTGGGTTTACGAGGACCTCTCCATTCGCTTACGTACTACTCAGTAGGTTTCCCCATCGAACTCCGACTCGCAATGGAGCAGACCCCGGAAAAAACAGTGCTTCAAGTTGTCGTGTTGAAAATTCCCGCATCTTCAATTTCAACCCAAACAAAAAAGAAAAGAACATGGAATGTCCTGCTAATGCCCGCTGGCGAATTCCCTGTCAACTCTTTTTAGGCCAGAAGTCCAACATCTCAAGTCGCCGCGAGCGCGGCCTCTCTCATCGGCGTGTTGGCGATTGAATGTGGGGAGATCCTCGCACCTTGGCCGAGACGCAAAATATCCTGTGGAGTTCGGGAATTGAGGCTCGGTGGTGTTATTACACACGGAATCTCCGACCCAGCTTCATCTCGAGTCTCAACTCTGGCCTCGGATTCATCTGATCTCGAAACGCGCGCGCACAGACACGTTGATGCTATAGCACGACAGCCGATTGTCTGCTCGACAAGATCGAAAGGCTTTCGGGTCTTTAGACATCAAAGGGTCCCGTTTCCCCTGAATTTACCCAGCTAATGTTCCGGTGGCACGGTTAGCGCGCTTTACCTTTTTGCTTTGTGAACATTTCAAGGGTCTTTCTGAGACAGCTCGACGCTTGTGAAGACAGGATGGACTATGCACGGCCACTCACAGTGTGCTGAGAGTCCAGAGATATGTTTGTCCTCGCCGCCTCGGGGTTCGTTTCGGCCAGGTTTGCTAGGTTTGGTGACCGTCCCATCAACGAGGACTGGGGTTAGGGCTGTTCCCAATGTGACCAACCAACCCTGCGATTCTCAGCAATTTTCTGGAAGGCTTTTGGAAGCTTTCATCTCTCCGGGTTAAGAGCCAAGACTGGCAAAATGCGACCATCACCGAGGCCTGTCCCATGCTCGCCCGTGTCTCACTTGGCCGGGCGTCAACCAGCGTCACAAAATCGAAGGTGGCTTCAACGCCAGCCTCCATCACCCCGTCCGAGTATCCAACACGACTCCGTCGCACCCGTTGCCCTGTGTGCTCCGCCATTGGCAGTCGGGCCCGAAACCGAAGTTGAAGTCAAGAACATGCACGGCCACAAGATCGACATGGATCCGCAAAATCCTCCACTTGTTTCCGATGTGCGAGATGTGCGTGCTGGCTGCGGCTGTGATGTTTTCAAAGTGTCCATCAAGAACACGCAAAAGGCACACAATCATCACAATTTCAAAGGGGATTTTGGAACCCCCACTTCCCGGTCTGGACTCCTGCCACCTCTGTTTGTCAACGGGCCGGATAAATCGACTGTGTACCATTCTACCAGCGGATGCTACACGACCATTGACTAGGTAGGCTCAATACGCCCTACGTGTGGTGTACTGTATCAAGGGGGTACATAGGCGATATACCTGAATGCGGAAGGCCAGAGAGCAGTATGGAGCCACTGGGACCCATGTGCAGTCGCATCTCTGGGGACAAAGTGTGAAGGTTTTTTTTTTTTTTTTTTTTGAGGGGGATCACTTCCGAATACAGAAGGAGGGGAGTTGAAAGAGAGTTTGTGAAAACCATGACATTGCATGTGGCCAGAAGAGTTCTTTTCCTCTCCTTGCAAAATTTGCATGTGCTTGTTGGCCTGAAACCTACCCAACGGCACATCCACATTGCAAGTCCGACTTTGATGGCCTACCGCCGAGCCGTCCGTCGACTTAAACTACAGACTAAACGAAGAGACCAACCGACGCACTACCGATATGCTACATTGACAGGAGGGGATCTGAGGAAGCGATGCGGCTCAATGCGACGTCCTTATGCTTGACCTCCTCCGTCCCGGTCCACGAGCTCCGTCCTCCGTCCGGACAAGTTTGCGGCCTGGCGTCACTACGTAGCACGGAGCCGGAATGCCGGGCACCTCGGTACCCGATGGGCCTACCAGATTCGGTACTTGGATATCAAATTCTGAAGCCACCTTGCCATGCGGAATGTATCGGTTCTGGAATGGCTCTTTGAAACTGGCCGACGGCGGTTAACCGACTGCCAAATCGAATTTGATATCGGATAGCTCTGATTCATGTCTGCCGGCCATGAGCGATTCGGTATCTGGCTGCAATTGCGGCCAATTTGTTCTAGAAGGCAGGTGCTCCCGACGCGCCAGGCAGCTGCCGACACCGACGTCGCCCGTGCCGGAATTCGCCGTTCCTACCACCTACATATGTACATACATACAACTACCTCCCGGTCCCGTCTACATACATTGGTCGAGTCCCCCCGAGATTTGTTCCGTTCCGTTTGATTTTTGTCTGTCTGCCCCTGCCGTTCCTACCAACGCACACCAAACATCCACTTTTCATCATCAGGACAACATCCTTGGGATTCCAACAGCCGATCATTCACTCCTCCCCAGGCCAGCGACCAATGCCGAAGAACAACGCGAGACACAATTGAGGCGTCTTCCATGGCACAAACATGGATGATCGCTACGACGTCCAAGGTTAGCACTCTTCGAGCCCTTCAAGGAAAGAAACACGTTAGCAATGCCAAGGTTGGTCCGCTAGTCTTCTAGAAGCGAAGCTAAAGGTGTGGATAGAGGCAATCGCCAATGGTTGTGTCGACCGCGGCGTATGGAGCCTCCATTCAGTTCTCGGCTTGGTGGAGGGCCTACGTGTCCACCGTCCCACACTTTGGCCGAAGCCGCGCCTCCTCTTTTCCGGTGACATCCCAGCCCCATGCACGTTATGTGCTCCAGAAGCGTTCGCAGTGGTTCGTCCGTCTTCACCCCTCCACTCCTGAGCACTCCGTGTAAATCGACGCACAGTACACTCGGACATGATTCCTGGTCACCATGGTTAGCTGCTACGGAATTGGGCCTCACCACATTTTGAAACTCCGTCTGGGTTCTTCGGCCCCGCAGCTTCTCAATCATGAGCGAGTCAGGCAATGGACAACGAGTTCACGATGGCACGACAACAACACAAGACGAACGAGACGGGACGACAAAACGGCAACTGCCAATGAGCACACCCGTCGGTTGATCTTCAGGTCAGTGTCTACTTATATATCTCAATGCGTATACCTCGTCGAGACATTATGCTGACAGTTGTGGGATCTACAGGCTAAAGGTTTGTCGACATCTTCCTTGATCCCGCCACAAGCAAAACCACGCCGGCGTCTTGCCCAGCCCGACATTCGGGCTTCGGCCGATTTACCACGTGGAACTTGGCCCTTGGATTACAAACCACCCAGGAAGCGAACGAATTGGCGGAAAGAAGCAGGCATCCAGGCACAAACTTCCTTGGAGACTTGCCATCCACATTCACTTCGGTATCGATACTTGCGAGAACATCCTGACTGTCGAACTACCAGTTGCACTCCGCTAAACCTTTTAGGAACCGTATGCGTGACAGGTACTCCTTCTTCGGCCGAGCTGAACACGAATGCCTGTGCATACTCGCCATCTTATTGTTCACTGTTTCCCGGTCGTGGACCAGCAAGGTGCACATATGTCAGCATCGTCAGAGCGAGGTGGGCGTACATTCCGTCCCTGAACTCTATGCAAACGCTTCTTGGGGTTCCCGGCTCATCATCCTGCCATTTGCGGTCACAGTTGACTTCTTGGGTTACAGATGAATGCGTTATTGAGTCGCCGACCTTTGGGAACCATGTCCCTGCAAGGCTATCTCCGTTCATCTTGGAGATGGGATTGATCCTCTTGGCAAAACATCCAAAAAGACTTGCCAGCGTTTTGGTTTGGGGCCACGGGAACAGCACCCTTCGACTTGGCTGGGAATCCCGACTGGACATGAGGAGAGGTCTGCGAATAGACTCATACGATTAACTAGAGTGCGTACACCATGGTGGCTTCTTTCACACATTCATCTCCGTCGCTTTTTGATCGCTCGATGTCAGCTCTTCCTACCTACTGGAGCAGAAGATCATCTTCTTGAGGAATCTCGGCAAGTTCAAGCCAGCTCTCCTTGCAAGCACACCTCCGTGCGCACAAACCCCCTTTTCAACACGCGAATTCTCGTTTTCATCATCAGCTTGCAATACCTCGCACCACTCTCGGCCACACCTAGGCTTGGTCCAATTCTCTAGCCGAGACAGCTTGTCTATGATGTCGCGGTTGTTGCCAAGGCTGGAACACATGGCTCTACGTAAGCTGCCAAAGATCGGACCGTACCCACGCACCATCGCCAATACGTCGATTTGGCGGTGGAGAGAGTCCCGACAGACAGGTTTGCCGTTAAAACACCCTGCTATACCAACCCCATTCCGGCAGCCAGTTGACAAGCCCACCCACAACTAGCGTTGACGCCATGTTCAAGATTTTCCTTGGCACGGTTTACAACGTTCGGTGACTTGCTTTCAACGCTGATTCTACACTCCAACCCTGGTTTGATTGTTGGCGTGGTAATTCAACTGACAATTTTCCTTCTGAAGTTTGATTCAGTGGACTTTGACGATGCAAGTCTTGGAAAAGCGCTGGAACTATCTCCCTTTCAGGCGTTGTGTTTGGAATACCAAGGAGGCTGCTCCGAAGTTCTCTCTCTCTCTACCCTGTTTTTTCGACGATTTGCACCAATCATATCCTCTAGATGGCACATTTCTCCCCTGTTCAAAGCCGGAAGAAGTCCCACGCTAACAAACAAACCAGTATTGAACTGTACATACACTTTGCTGACAGGAGATGTCATAAGCATCAATAACCAAAAAGAGTGTCTAGTGAGGGCATTCCAATCTGCCAGAGCTTGTGAATTTCGTGGAGACTCTGCAGACTCTGCTGATCGGCGGAAAGCTGTGATGAGCTGCTGTCGCAACCATGGGGCCCCAATAACCGAGTCTCAAAAGGGTAATAAAGTCCACAAAGAGAATTAGCGTCGGCACCTCGGGATCATCGCGAAGTCTCATTTGTCATTTGTTTCTTTCCAGGATCACACAGAGGAGAAAACAGGACTCGTCATTGTGCTGGGAGTGCATAGCATGAACGGGGAACCGTTGGCGACAACAACATGGGTTCTATCGGACCCACGTCCGGAGCTCATGTAAGTGGTCTACAGTAGGAACCCCTGTTAATGCAAACACCCCCTTTTGCAAACACATACAAACTGACCCATTAGATGCAAAAGATTTCCGCGGCCCCGATTCCCAGTTTTGTATGTAAGTGAGGCACCCCTTAATGCAAAACCCCCTCTTTTGCAAAGAATCCGAGCCATCCCCCATAGTGCCCGGATTAGTTGCATTAACAGGGGTTCCTACTGTAACGGGAATATTGACCCTCAGGCAGTGCTGTCGAATACTCGATCCCTAACGAGTCAGGTCTTTGCCTCAAGTCCGGTGTTGAAGCTGAAGCTCATTTCGTCCGCTTTTGGAGCTATGGCGCTGACTTATACTGCGTATTTTGCCTATCCCGGCGGCCGGGAGTACTGAAGTCAGCGAAGCTACATTCCTAGTTCAATATCTAAGGAATCATTTGAACTGAACCGAATTTCCAGAAAGCCTGCCAGTCGAAAAAGAGCCCAGGAACGTTTCCACATTTCTTCCAAAGAAAAGTCGATGACGAGAGCCTGATGGAATGGTGGCATGAAGTCTTTTCGGCATTGATGAAGTTATCGGTCTGTTGCGCCCTTTAAACATCGCCGATGCCGCTGCAATCTTTACCTGTCACAATGGCTTGATGTCACCTCACCGAACCCAAGATCGTCATGACGCTTGGCAGGCCGGCCTGACGGGCGAATGAACTCCGTTTCAGATCATGATATCTAGCGAATGCGACACTGCAACCTTGCCTTAACCACATCAGATTCCCATCAGATACCATTCCGCCAGTACTTATATAATGACGATCAAATATCGCAAGTCCCAATTGGGGATACACAGCCGCAGACTTCCACCTTTGATCAACGGAAGCAACACCACCGTCGACCAAAGAGGAACAACTAAACGGGGTTCGTCAAGGCAGTGTTCCTGATCGGGACGTGCGGGTCCCACGCCGGTCGATGCGGCACCGAGTACGGGCACGCTGTTCGGTTGAAGTCGTTTCGACCTTCAGCTACAATGTTGTTCCAACGGTTTGGAATAGTGGGGAAGCTTTCTGATGTGTCATTTTCCATGCTGTCTCTCGCTTCACCTGGTCCTCAGATCTTTACGTTTTGGGGAAACCAGGCTTCTGGGGTCAGATGGATGGGAACGGACTCGGACTCCGGCTGGATGGATTCCTCCGGACGGAATACCGTCTCAATGGTACCATATCGCGTGTTTGGTCCGCCGTCAGCGCCGTAAGCCCCTTGAGTTTTGGACGCGACTGTCCAGATAACAAAATCGCGCGATGATCCGCTTGTACCGCTTTCAACGTTTGACTGTTCTACTTAGTCTTTTCAGACATTCGGCGAAGCTGGACAGACGCCGAGTTATCAAAAAGGGGCCGGCCGGTGGGGGTCCGGGGTACCCTAACGGCAGGCGGCCGCTGGGCGATGGCCCTAAGCGGCAGGGGTTACAGTAGCGGGAGCAACAGGTCCTCAGCTGCATTTACTGTAATCATGGGGATCCTGAAGTTCTTCAGGAAGTTCAGGCTGTATTGGCCCGTTCAATGAGTGCTTGGTTGTGCGAATGGCTACATTTACACCACCACAGAATCACATGCACGTTCGTGGATTCACTACATGCTCTCTTCCCAACCTCCCGGAACCCTACCAACATGTGAGCCGGTCTCGTGGGTCGTATGATTGTATGAACTCCGACTAGCCGGTCGACGATCGGCCGGCCACTCTGCCGCATTGCCGTTTTAGCGAATCCTTCTCGGCAGCTTTCCAGGTCCATCACTCGTCCGAGCACACTGCAATGCTACCACGGACGGACTTCTGGAAATTTTAACGAAGGATGTGATTCGAGTGGCTGCCGCGTCGATGAGTAAAGTTATCTGCTTGGGCCTCTCACCGGTGGGCAAGGTTTAATTGCCGATACGATTTGGCGTGTTGGTACAGTACGTCGGTTAGAGTGACTACACTACCTGTAGGCTATTGACTGACATTACACGTGTTGGTGATCACTTATACACCCCAGAGTCTACCAGGTTCATTACTCGGAGGATGCTCGGCATTTCCAGGGGAATACCATCGTCATTACCGCTTAGAGTCTCTCTCATGTGAGGAAGCCCTCAGAAGTGTTAACTGGCACCCGAGCTATCGCGTATGGCACAATGTTGGGGTTCACGGCTCGTGCTGAGCCCATCGCCTAAGTTAGCGCTTCTAACAGGGTCCAGCGGTGTGAACAAAGATGCATCCATTACAGACTGGCTGGAAGCGGTATATACTGGCTTGGCTTGGGCAGAAGAACAGGTGGTTCAGCTGTAAGCTACAGCCTTCACAAGTTGAGTGCCTTAGAGGCAAGCACTGACGAGCTGAACACCAGACAGCAGGGAACGCGGTCTGATTACTCAGCGGCATCTGTGTCTCCTCCAAAGCCCATGTTGATATCTAGGCCTAAACGATTGATCCGCGAGAGATGCTGAATCTCATTTTCGAAGGGCCCTAGACGCCGTCCGTACCAATGGCAACGACAGGACAGCAACCCAACAAATTGGACTGGGTCGCCTAAGGGTCTAGCTGCTCTTCGGGAAGCTCCCTTAATGGACCCCTACCTCTGGGATTTGGAAAAGCCGAGACATCCAAGATGGCGTGATGGCGAATGGGTCCATACAGTATGGAGGTGTCTTGCAAGCCCTCTACACTACAGTCTCTGCTCATCTACCTACCGAGCTACCCCAAAGCTTCAGTCGCTTGCCACGAGACAGATTGTTCGGAATATCCCCACAACTACTCTGCACAAAAGCAAAAATAGGGGTCCTTGCCTTACATGTGGAAAAGATTCCCGCATCAGGAAGGTGGAGGAGGTCCACCAGAGGCCTAAAGAATTAGAACATTGTCGATCAGCCATGTGATCGACCATGAGTTACAATCATATGAAGATCAAACGTTGGACGAATTATGCTAATTCAGCCAAGGTCCGTACAGTATGTCTAGAACCCCTGAGTGCCTGCTAACAACTAAACACGTACGGACCTTCACCAAATTCAGGGCCAAAAGACTACCTACACAAGTGTCTCGACATGTCGTAGTGGTGGTACAATACAATACTGGTTTGTTTATTAGCTTGGTACCTTGTCACAGGGTTGTGACTGCCTATATAGTGATGCATCCTGATGTTCATTGGCAAGTGAACATCGTCCTATCTTTTATAGGTTTGGCTGTGTGGGCAGATGCATCCCCGCCCTGTCATATACCTACTCCTAGTATATTAGACGAAATGTTTTCCGAATTGTTCTCAACTTTTTAAAGATTAAATGAATAGTTAGGTACGGATCCGAAAGGCATTAATAAGATCCAATACGGTGTATTTTATTTTGGAAAAAGCATATTTATAGCATGAAAATAACTAAGTACGGATCCGAAAGGCACCAACAAAATTCAATATAGTGTATTTTATTTTGGAAAAGGCATATTTACAGTATGAAAACGCCTAGGGAAGTTGACCCGAGGTCTCGAGCTAACAATCAAACCAGTATTGGACTGTACAAGAGCAACTCAATCCCTCCAGAAGCTCTGCTCAATTTCGCGGTTCTTCTCGGCTGAAACTAGAAGAGCAGTGAGCCCGACTTCATGACGCTCCAAGACATGGTCGAGCGGTTCTCGTTCAAGTTCACCGAGGGAGATATCGACGTTGCCTTTGACACGCCCTCCTACTTCTACGAGAAACACTTTGAACACCGGTTCACAGTACACAAGGCATACTTGACTGTTGGAAGTGGGAAGCGTTGTACAGGTTGTACAATACCTCTAGGCTGCATGTACCTTGGAACTTTAAATGGCTCTGAAACAAGTGAAGACGCAGACAGAACGGGGAGCGTATCAAGTTCCTCAATTTCTCTATGAAGCCAGATACCAACGATCACGAAGTCTGTTGGTGAGAACTTTGTGGGAGAATACGCTTATACAGCTACGGAAGCAAGTATGAAGCTATGGGATATAACATCCCTTTCTTCTCGACGGGCTTCCCCATGTAAGAGCCCCTCTTAAAGCACAAACCAACAGTCTGAACTACGAAGACGAGCCCTCACTCCACATCTTGTTATCCTTTCCAAACTCCATAATCCGCGAATGCAACTCTCCACTTCGAATCGCCTCATAAATATCCGACGCCATGGTTCCAAGAATCTTGTTCCTGAACAAGAAGCCTTCAGCCTCCTTCTGGTACTCGGTACGTATTTCTTTCTTGCCACGGAATGCCTCCCACGCTCTCCCAATCTCCTCCTTCAGAATCGGCGGATGGTCAACCACGCCCCGGTTCAGCGGAATCTTCAACTCCTTCCTGACAAACTCGTAGACGACCGTACAGCCTTTGCTGAGCCACCGCCCAGTGTCCTGCCGACCCTCGAGCAAGGCCCTTCTGTGGCTATCATAACAATCTGACACCACACGAGCGGTCTTCAAATGGTAGGCTTGCAAATCACTGATGCTCAGCGTTGCACGGTCGTACTCCCTCCCGCAGTGAAGAAGTCCAAGTGCGTCCAAGGCGGACTGCTTCGTGGCCACAGATGCGCGCTCGGTCACGTCCAAGTGAGCCAGCTTGTCCCATTGGTCGAGGATGTTCTCTGCAATCATGCCTGCCAACCTTTGGCTCTTCGTTATGTCATCCTCAGACAAGCAGCCGTTCTCTTCCTCTTTTGCCTTAGGCTCCGGCTTCTTGACCGCAGAAACATCGGAGAGAATCCCACTTCCAATACACTCCGGTAAGTCCTCGCGGAATTCCAACTGCAGAACCCTCAGGTCCAGCGCCTGGCAAAGCACATAGATGTAGGTGGCCGCCATCAAACTGACAACTTCCACCGCTTCTAGCGCATACCGAGCCGCAACCAAGGCCATCGAGTTGACACTCTGGTTGTTTAATTCAGCCACCTGGACATGCGAGCTGACCGGCTTGGCCAGGTACGCCAGCTCGGCCATGTACGCGGCCATGTTGACGTCAAAGCCCTTGCACGTGTAGCTCTGGCTTGGCTCATCCGCCGACAGGTTCGGCGGCAGTCCCTTGTTGGTCATGTTGTTCAGCAGTTCCGAGCTCTGCGCGTAGAGCAAGCGACCCAGGTTCTGCAGGGCGAGCATGGTCTTCTCCATGGCCGATGTGAGCGCCATTGCCTGGAAGTTACCGCCGTGGTGGATGAATCCGGACGCGAGGTCGATCAGGGGGTTGTCCGTGGTTGAGTTGAGTTCTGTTTGCACCTGCTTCGTGGCCAGCTCCAGGTCCTCGAGCTGTGGTCCGATCCATTGCGGTGCGGTCCGGAGAGCGTAGCGGTCCTGAGCAAGACCCCGGACCTTAGCCGGTTCGCCGTCAGATTCGTGATGGGCCTCGCAGGGTGCAGCGATTTTGGACCCGGCGAGAAAGGCTAGGATGTTGGACGCTGCTTCTACTTGGCCGGGGTGCGGCCGGACGGATGAGATGAATGGATGGTAGTTTGCAGCTGTGCCGGCCAGGGCTTCGGTACCCATAGCCGTTAGGAGCTGGACGAGAAGGGCCAGCTGGTTGGATTCCTGGATGACAATGGAGGCGGTTGCGCAGGAGGGTGCGGTGCCATTTGTGATGCCGAGTCCTTCCTTAACTTGGAAGCGCACGGGTTTCAGACCAGCAAAGGGCAGAGCTTTATCGGCTGGTAGAATCTCTGTCCTATCGCCTCCTTTTCTGACTTTGAGGTAAATGTCCGGATTTCCTTCGAGCGCGCCGGCAATGTAGGAGAGGGTGGACAAGTCACCCGAGGCCGAAATACTCCCCCGTAGCGGGATTATGGGGATCATGTCTCTGTCCAGGAGGTTCATGATATTTTCCATGACCGAGGGTCGGACGCCGGAGTGGCCTCTCATCAGGGAGTTGCAACGTATAAGCATGGTGGCCCGAACCACGGGGCTTGGGAGAGCATGGCTGCGAAGAAGCTCGCTGGTGTAAGGTTTTCCTGTCCGGGGATTAATCCCATCACGACCCTTGTCGACCTGTGTAAGAACTCCAACGTTGAGGTGCTGGACTAAGGCGCCTTGTAAACGCATCAAGGGCTCGGCTCCTACATCGGTTCGAGTGTCGGCACTACCGCCGAAGCCCGTGTTTACGCCGTAGATGACGTCGCCTGCTTCGATTCGTTCCTCGAGTAACGCGATGCTGCGATGGACATCATGGACTTGTCGGGTGTCGGCGGCTGAGAGATGGGCTTTTGCGCCATGCCTGTTGTTTACAAACTGTCAGTGACTGACTGGAAGGGCGCAAGATGGGACAGACGTTTGTGGAAGGACCATACAGCGAGACCGCAATGACATCGGCAATGGTCAGCTTGGAACCCGATATCTCGATGGGTTGTTTTGACTCCTCCAGGTCTTTGAGACGTGACCAGGAAGCGTATAACCTTAACGCGTGGGAGTTGGGCGCGTCAGACATGCTGAAGACCTTGACCGTCGGTCGCGGGTTTGTTTTGTCCTGCCCTGGGTGTTTTTGGAAAGCACGCGCCCTTGTGTACCATTTTACCCCTCCGGTGATACTTTCTGCAGAAAGTGAAAGAGAGAGTGAATCAAGGGGGAGCGGAGACTTGACCCACTGGGTGTTTGCTGCCTGTCCGTTGTCGGCGCCGTCAAGGCCGTTCTTTCCAGGCAATCACTGGTGATCGTCACTAAAACAATAGGCAGCAGCCGGGATGCAGATACCCGCTCGTGGTAGCCGCAACTCCGTGTTCAGTTGGAAACAAACAACATGAAACAATGCCGACTGTACTGTCTCGTAAGCTGTGTTATCACAACTCTCACCAATCGTGTGGAACATCAAGACATGAATGACCAGCGCCTTGTTAACAGCAACATGGAGCTCAGTCTATTTATATATTGACTAAAGACTGAATTTGCTATCATGGCGCAAAACCATCTTCATGTATGCTACACTCTCTACCTTGATCCTCTACCGTGCTTCCACGTCTCTCCCGCCGCATTACACACAAGATATCCCATCTATCCTTCAGAAGCCCGTTCTCTCCATGTTACTGATGCACCCGGATGTGGTTGTACTACAGTGTCTGACTCACTCCCTTACATACAGGCGCCGCCATCAACACCGAGAACCTTGCCATTGATCCACTCGCCATCCTGGGAAGCCAGGAAGCAGACAACACGAGCAATGTCGATAGGGAGACCCACGCGGTGAAGAGGCGACCACCCAGCGGCATACTCGTCGACACCCTCGTTGTCGAGCTTGTCGCCGCCGGGGATGTACTCCCTGCACACGGCGTGGTACATGTCCGTCTTGATACCGCCAGGAGCGACGGCGTTGACGGTAATCTTCTTGTCCCCAAAGTCTGGTGTCTGTGGTTAGCATTCATCCCCAAAAAGCATCCAAGACAACCACCTACCAATAGCCATGCAGCGGACAAAAGTCTCAATGGCACCCTTGCTAGCAGAGTAAACAGTGTGCTTGGGCACGCCCTTGGCCTGGCCGGTGATGGATCCCATGAGGATCAGGCGGCCGCCAATCTCAAGGTTCTTGTAGGCCTCGCGAGCAACAAAGAACTGGCCACGGGTGTTGATGTTGAAGACGCGGTCGTACTCCTCCGGGGTGACATCCTTGATGTGACCGAACGAGACAACACCCGAGTTGGAGCACACAATGTCGATCTTGCCAAACCTGTTCTTGGCCTCGCGGAAGAGCTTCTCGATCTGGCTGACGTCGCTCACGTTGGCCTTGATGGCGACCGCGTCGGAGCCGTTCTTCTTGATGGCCTGCACAACCTCGTTGGCCGAGATGTCGCTGTTGGCGTAGTTGACCACCACCTTGGCACCACGACGCCCAAGCTCGAG
Source organism: Neurospora sp. CHS-2018b (assembly GCA_009806015.1). Taxonomy (NCBI): domain Eukaryota; kingdom Fungi; phylum Ascomycota; class Sordariomycetes; order Sordariales; family Sordariaceae; genus Neurospora; species Neurospora sp. CHS-2018b. The sequence goes on from RAOV01000003.1 coordinate 3,039,713, forward strand.
AGCCATCTCCCTTCCGATACCGCGGCCTAGAACCCTCAATGGCGTCAGTCTCTCCGGCCCTACATGGTGATAGTGCATGAGGGGCATGTTGTGGTATGCGACTGCGCAGTCCTGACTGGACCAATGACACGTTACGCAGCTACGCCTTGCATCCGCACCCTTCAATGAGAGAGTTGTCGGTGTCTAAGGGGCAGGGTGCCATTGTGTTTCGAATTGCCGTTGGGAAGGGATTGAGATGCGGTGACTGAATGGATTGGGGGAAAAGGGCGGCGCCGGAGCTGAACATGGGGAAATCGGACTTGGGGTTGGGGTAAAGCTGCCATCCCGTCCGGTGCGGGAGCTCCCTTCTACCCCTTGTCGATCACCCTTTGCCCCTTGCAGCATTTCTTGGCACGACATGACATCCCAAAGGAAAAGATAACAACAAGAACAGAAAGGAATACGTACCGGCACCGGTTACAAGCGCTACCTTGCCACCAAGTTGGGCAGACTGGATACCGAGGGGACCGGGGATCTGATCATACTTGCTAGTACCGGACGGGGCTGTTACACCGGGCATCTTGGCGGCTGGAGTGGCTTTGATACTGGAACTAGTCGTGCTTAAGCTGTTAGAGGAGACTGGTACTGTCTGCTGTTTCTTCTCTGTGGTGTTGGCTTTGTTAGACGAGAAGTGGGACAGTAGACGGGCGAGAAAAGCAGGGAGGGCCATTGAAGCAGCAAACTGGGTGGGACAGGTTGCCTACTGACAGTCGGTTGATGTCGTCTTTGGTTGGAATGGTGATATTTTTTGTTGGCGTGGCTGGCAGAAGATTTCTTGAGTACGTTTCCTGGGGAACAGGACATTCTTATATGCCATCTCTGTCGGTTGTCCCTGGTCAATAATGTGAGACCAAGTACCTGTCCGTCCCAGGGCGAAGTGGTGATCAAGTTCGATAGGATCATGACCTTGGCGGTTCTTGCCGGACTGCGTTGGAGGAATGCCGGATTGTGCAGTCACTACGCGCGAAGGAGCGCAACACCGCATTGAGACGTCAGACGAGACCGACGATATTGTAGCTTTGTCATTGGAACACGGACGCATCCTGAGATCGTCAAGTCTCGGATGACCTTGGTATTGGTAGCGATCCAGGGAAGAGTTGCCGAACTTGGGGAGACGTCAACAAGCATTTCATTTTCTGACTGCAGCATGCGCATATCTGACAGCTGCCACAAGCACGGCAAGCTTAAAACGATCTTCAGGTGACAAGGCGGAAGAACACAGTCCCTCCTCGATCTGTGAAGAAATCCCTGATTTGCATCGGTAGGAGATGCCCAGCTTTGCTTCCATTCCACGGCATCCCTTTTGAGAGTTGCTGTCATGCCCTTGTTGTGTTAGTGTTAGTGCGAAGCGGGCAGTCACAGCCATATCACTAACATGCAGCTGCCCTGGAACAGCGTCTATAGCAATCCTTCATTCCAGGGGCTCTTGCTCTGATGCCCACGCTTCCGTTTCCAGCCCACAGCAGATTGAACTCTCCCAATGACTGTACAGTCTTTTCTCCCTCGGTCCGAGCTTGCGACTTTCATGAGATTGTCACATCAACACCGCCGTCGACGTGCTTCATGTCAAGTCCACAGTACTGATAACTGGTATTTTTGGCAGGAGACCCTGTGACTCGGCATCGTGTATGCAGCACTCCCACACCTGCAAGTGAGGGCGTTGAGAGGCATTTTATAGGCGCAGAAGTGGCTTCAGGCACGCCTGCCACGGATATTGCAGGTGCATTGCACAGGCATGCCTACACCACCCCGCACGTCCCTGATTTTGATCCATGGCACCTGCACGCTGCGCTCAGTCCACATCATCGGATGGTTGATGCCCAAAAACCACACCTCAGAGAAAACCGAGAAGCTGACCCCTCGGTACGAAGATTACAATGGCATTGGATCGGTCTTTCGTCAGAACCACTTTCGCAAGGAAATGGCGACTTGCCAATCCGGGCACACCTCCTGCCAGCTCCCCAGCTCCGCACCGCCTGGGCGCTTGCGGAAACCGAAGCCCACACCGGACATCCGAGCCGGAGTTCAGCACCTGTCCGTCACGGCGTCACCCACACCAAATGCCAAGGATAAGCTGAGTGGAAGTTGGATCTTTGGAAGAAACAAAAGAAAAGAAGAAAGAGAAACTGCGTTGCAAAAAGAAAGAAAAGGAAAAGAACAAAAAACATACAACACCAGGGATTCGCTGGTCGTCACCGACCCAACTACTAGTCTGGCCCTCACTGGCTTATCTATGGGAGAGCGGACGGGATCCCGAGTTTTCCAGTGGGTATGGTCGTATGTGATTATTGGATCCTGCGGTTCTCTTCTTATACCCACTGTAACCGCATGTCTTCTCGCATTGCTGCTTGCACAGGGCTGAATTGCAGTGTTCATCCCTTTCCTGTCACCCCTGGCCATGCGAAGAAAGATCACTCACCGTTACGGCACGACGTGGTCCCTTCGACGGTCCGGCCATATCCTCCCATTCTGACCACTGCTCTTTCAACTCACACGCAAATTCTGCCCATACAGCGTGACTGAACAGAAACGAAATGCCTTGAATTTTTACTTTATCCACGTACCCAAACGTACTCCCCATGAGACCATTTATCCTATACACAGTACAATTTTCATCAATTATGATCCGAACAACCCAAAAACCCGTTCTGTTACCCAGCTTTCCATTCCTTAACCCCTTTTACTTCCTGTAAACATCACCAGTCCTCTCAATCTCAAATGCCTCATCCTTTCCTCTGCCCTGCTTCTCAAGCTCTCTTACAAGGGGAATAACGTTTTTGCCAAACGCCTCGACCTCCTCCTCATAGTTAAGGAAGCCGGTCAACACCAGGTTGACGCCCAAGCTCTTGAGCAAAACAATACGCTCAGCCACCTGCTCCTTGGTGCCGATCAGCTTAGTCTTGAACCCATCGTTGTACTGCACCAGGTCCTTGAACATGCTAGTCGCCCACATGCCCTGCTTGTTACTCGCGCTAGCACCGGCGTTCTGGACCTCCTTCTTGAAGGCCTCAACAGCCTCGACGTCGGCCTTGCCCTGAATTTCTTGAAGAGTGCGGATGGCCTCCTCCTCGGTGTCGCGGACAATGACAAAGGCGTTGACGGCGAACTTGACCACGTTCTCGCGGCCGAACTTCTTGGCGCGCTCCTTGACGTCCGCGATCTGCGTGCGGAACCCTTCGAGGTCCATGCCGTTCATGAAGTACCAGTCGGACACCTCGGCGCCGTTGTTCTTGGCGTCGTCCGAGTTGCCGCCCTGGAAGATCTCCGGGTGCGGGTTGGCGATAGGCTTGGGGCTGAGCTTGTAGTTGCGGAACCGGTAGAAGTCGCCGGCGAAGTTGAAGCCTTCGTCTTCCGGAGCAGTCCAGATGCCCCGCAGGCACTTTATGAACTCGTAGGAGCGGCGGTAGCGCTCGGCGTGGTCGAGCCACCATTCACCGACTGGCAGAGCGTGTTAGTCTTCCCTTTGAGTCAAAACGAGCTACCTGTTGACTTACTGGCATGGAACTCGCTCTTATTCCATCCCGAGACAATGTTCACAGCAATACGTCCATCGGTATAGTTGTCAATGCTCGCCACTTGCTTGGCAACGACAGCAGGGTTCCAGGGACCGGGAAGGATGGCCGCAATGACCTTGAGCTTCTCGGTGTGGTGAAGGAGAGCCTGCGAGAACGAGACGGACTCGTGCTGGGAGGCGGCACTGTACGAGGCAGTAAAGCGGATCTGAGTGAGAGCGTATTCGAAGCCGACGGACTCGGCGGTACGGGCATAGCGGACGTTGGACTTGAGGTCCCAACCAGTGTTCTGGGGGATCTTGGAAACGACGAGACCGCCGGAGACGTTGGGGACCCAGTAGCTGTTTTCAGGTTAGCACTGGCCTGGATAGAGAAGAGGGAGACGAGTGGCTTACGCAAAGAAGAGCCTGTCAGGGTCGCTGTTGAGTGTGCTGGCGTCGACCATTGTGTCGTTTTGGGGTATGCTTGGCAGGGGTATAATGGTTGTTTTGGGAAGGTAAAAGCGACGTGCTGATGACCTTTCAGTGGTGCAGCTCAGGGGCTAGAAAACAAATGGTAAAAAGGGGCGAAAGGGGTCTTGGCTGAAGGGGTGAGGCTCGATATTCACCATTTCAGCTCGAATGGCGTGCGCATAACTGGCCTCCCGTATCCCGTATCCGCGTCAATCGCCGTGCTGTCGTCTTAGGGGTCGTCGCCGTACTGATGATCGGCATCTTGTATTTATACCACATCATTTCCAAATATGTTTTGATGATCATCTTTTCTCCTTGTGTGCGAAGTCGCTCCTCTGTTCAAGAACCGCCGTCGGTTCTCACAATGGCGCGACCAGATGACGCCATTTTCGTCGCAACCCATCTCATCGCGGAGTGATGGGCTTGGCGTGGGGAAGGTGGAACTGACGATCGTACTTGGTGTTGATGTTGCGGCTTCGGGGCGCTCGAAAGGCGCTATCCAGGGCGTTGGCTCCCCTATAAGCTGCATTTTGGTGAGTGGTGAGATCCTCTGCAAGAAAGATCTCGGGATGTCGGAATTTAAACAGTTAGCCGGTTCTGGTTTGGAGCGGCCCTTAACGGGTTACCTCGAGAATCATCTTGTTCCCGACTTGGTTTGGAAGGGAGCATTGGCGAGATGGTATCATCTGTCGAACCGGTTGCACAATACTGACCTGCATCTGGTGAGTAAACATTCACCAATGGCGAAGCTCTGAGAAGGTGATATCGCCGAAAGGGTGGTAGTACGATAAGGCTTAGTAGCAATGACTTGCGAGAAGCCTAGATGCCTGGGGTCCGAAAGCGGTGATGGTTTGGTACTGAACGCCCGAGGGCCAAGACGACATCTTGAGGTTCAGCCTCTCCCGAAATCATGAGATGTCGAACTTCCTCCTTGCTTGCGAAATGTTGATGTCTGAGTGCGCAATCCTGAAACAGGAAGATGACTGGAGGAAGGAGGGAAGACATGATGGCGCAAGGCGAGCCTGTGTAGCCCAGAAAATCATATAATGAGAGGTAAACCACCATCTCAGCCATCATGGTCGTGGATCTTTGACATTCGCATCCCTCTCGTTGTCATAACTTTGTCTGTTGATCTCCTTTGACTTGCCCTGTAAGACCAACAAGGCCACCACCACACCTCAGGTATCACAACCTGACATCAACACCATGACCTCCTCCGGTAGCACCCAGGACACCGTCCATCCAAGCAGCGACCCGTCCATCTACCAAGAATACGAGTCCAAATGGTCAACTCTCCCCTCGGACGCAGACGGTTGGATCCAACGCGCCAAAGACGTAGCCGCAGTGCTTGCCCCCGACGCCGCCGCCCGTGAGAAAGCCAACAAGACTCCCCGTGCCGAAGTGACTCTCCTCAAACATTCCGGCCTGCTCAAGATCCTTGGTCCGAAGGAGTACGGCGGTGGTGAGCAGCCATGGAGCGTGGCTTACCAGGCTATTCGGGAAGTCGCCAAGGGTGATGGGTGAGTATAATGTCTTGATGTGAAGACACCAAAGTCTTCCATGCTGATTGACATACCTCCTCGAAAGCTCAATCGGCATGCTCCTAGGCTACCACCTCCTCTGGGCCTTCTCCTCTTCCATCCTCGGCACCCCCTCCCAAATCACCAAATGGACCCAGCTCATCACCTCTCAAAACCTCTTCGTCGGCGGCGCCGTCAACCCGCGCGACAGCGATCTAGTCATCACCTCTGACCCCAACGACTCTTCCAAAATCATCTTCAACGGCGGCAAACACTTCACCACCGGCGCGGCCGTTTCCGATCTGATCATGCTCGAAGGCGCCCTCTCCACATCCTCCTCCGATCCCTCCAGCGGCTCTAACAACGGCGCCCACATCTTCGCCTACGTCCCCACCACCCACCCCGGCATCACCTTCTCCTTCAACTGGGACGCCATCGGTCTCCGGCTGACCGAATCCGGCTCAGCGCAGATCTCTAACGTTTCCGTCCCCTGGGAGGACGCCCTAGGCTGGGATGCTTCCACCAAAACCCCAACACCCCTGCCAGACATCCTGGGAGTCCCCTACGCCACCCTCCTCCTCCCCACCATCCAACTAGTCTTCACCAACTTCTACCTCGGCATCGGCCGCGCAGCTTTGGACCAAGCAGCCTCTTACACGCGCCAGACGACACGCCCGTGGCCTTACTTATCAGGCGGCGAGCGCGAAACCGTCTCCCCCGCTGAAAAGGCTACGGACGAGTTTTACATCCTTTCGACGTACGGCACGCACCACGCACATTTGCTGGCTGCTACAGCGCTGGTTGATCGGGCTAATGAGGCGGTTGGGGAACTGTTCGCTGCGTACAACCACGAGAGGGGGAACAGAGGCGAGTTGACAGCGCAGCAGCGGGGGGAGATTAGTGAGTTGATTGCGGCTGCGAAGATCGTAGTGACGGATGTCGGGCTGAAAGTGACTAGTGATGTGTTTGAGGTGACGGGGTCAAGGGCGACGGCGAGTAGGGTCGGGTTGGATAGGTTTTGGAGGGACTTGAGGACGCATACGCTGCATGATCCGGTGGCGTATAAGCGGAGGGAGGTTGGAAGGTGGGTGTTGTTGGGGGAGATTCCGACGCCTACTTGGTATACGTGAGTTCGTCCGACGAGAGTAAATTGAACATGAAGTGGTGGAGGAGGACAATAGGATGCCAACGAAGGACGCTGGCGGACTGCAAAGAAGTGGCTTCTGTAGGTCTGAATGCTAGAAATACAAATTGCTTGACAAGTAAGGGATCCTGCACCGGTTTGCCTCCAACCACCCATCGCCGTCGTTCCAATCATAACATTGACCGTGTTGTGTGTATCTGTATCTCATCTACTCTACCCCATACCGACAATAACCAACCGACATATATATCATCTCCAGGGGTATGGTATGGATCAGCGTGCTCCGGCTGGCCTGCTGACAAAAATCTCCTCCGCTTCATCGTCATCAGGATCCTCAATACTTGTCCTCCTCTTTGCCTCCACCGCTCGGTTGATCTTCTTGCCGTCCTCGCCGATAACCAGATCCTCCATCATAGCTTCCAGTTCCTCGGGCTCCTCGGTTATGGGAACACCGCTTCCAGGGCTAGCATTTTCCTTTTGCTTTTCCGAACCCTGCTCGCCCGTCGAAGACGCCGCAGCCTCCTTCTCATCCTTCTTTCCGAATCCAGGAGTGGAGAAAGGCCACAGGTTGCCAAACGGACTACCGCTTTTGCTTGGATGGACAGGGAGTGGTTTGACGAGGATCTTCTCCCGCGCAGGATCAATGCCAGAGACCATACCACCCGAACCGGGAGAGTGTTCCGAATCTCGGCCGTTGCCTTCGACCTCGGGCATGGCAAAGTCTCCAAACTCTTCGTCGTCGATATCATCCACCACTTCACCTCCGTCACCCCCATCATCAGACTCACTGTCGCGCCCATCTCCAAATCGTTCCGCATCCTGGCTATCCTCCCTGCTCTTGTTCTTCTGCCCACCGGGAACCATACCACGCCACCAAGACCCACGATTCCACGTACTGCCTCCCATGCCATTATGGGCTGTGTTATCCATGTCTCCATCATCGCTACCGGACCCGTTACCATCGTTTTCCTCATCCTCATCCTCGTCCTCTTCGTCCTCAAAAGGATTCCGGAGGCGATCGCTAGCCGACTCATTTGGGAGGCTAAATGTACCAGAACCGGTGGAGTTGTCGGCCTGAGCCGAGCCGCCCTCTTGTCCGCCATTCGCTGCAGCTTCAGCGTTGCGCTTGTTCATAGCTAGCCTGGCAGCAAGTTGGAGACGCGCACGAGAAGGAGGGATGTTAAGCGGGGGAGGAGGTGGTGGGGGCGGTGGAATCGAAGGTGGGTTCATCGAGTTCGACAAGTTGGCGTTAAGAGGGTCGGTGTAAGCACGGAACTGCATGCTGAATTAGCATATTGTTCGTATCTGGAAGAAAAAGAGACAAATGGAAATGGTTAGTGGAATGTGAATCAAGAGAAAAGGTGAGCAAGATTAGGCGGCATGGCGACTGGCAACGGCGTAGCAATACGCGTAAGGATTGGAGACAGAGAGTATGCCATCGGGCGGGATGTAGGTGATATGCAACGGTAGAAGGAACCATGGGGAAAGAGATAGGGTCTACATGACGTTGCGGCACCCTTGGTGTCACAAAAGAACCGACCACGGCCCCGAGGAAGGGAGCCTGATCACGAGTATCCACTGGAGTGAGGAGAAGGAGGAAAATGAGAGGAAAACATGTCCGAAGTTGCTAGCCCACTATGTCCTTGGCGCCCTTTAATCATACAACACCCTCAACCAAAAGAATAATCCTGACAGCTCGGACGATATGAAGCAGATGAGAGCAACATTTGTTGCCCGAGTCTCGCATCAAAGGGTCCAGATCGGGATCGGACCCTCATATCCGGTCGGCGTCCTCTGTTCGAGAAGGAGGAGGAAAGTGGATCATCCGGTTGATTTGACAAAGAAAGTGATTGAGCTCGAGTGCGTCTGTAGGACTTGGTTCCGGCCTTGTCCATTGGCCCTCAAAATCGTCATAGAGTGGAGCGTCGATCTCATCAACGCCCCATGCAGGCTCGATAGGACTCTCCTGGGTTGAAGATTGCGGTCTCACTGGTGACAGTGCCTCGGGGGATCGAGCTGGCGGTGGCGGGTTTGTCTGGGTAGTGGGTCGCTGTGCGAACGTTTCCGCTTTCCAAGCAACGGCTGGAGAGCAGCCATCAAAGTCGGCAAGACCTTCTTCGAAGTCCTCAAGGTCCAATCCATAGCTGCTTGGGTCGTCTTCGTAGTCTTGTTCGTCGAAGGGCTCGTTGTGTTCGACATCGACTTCGAAATCAACATCCTTAACATGGTGGACCTCGGCAAGCTCCTCCCCGTCGACGAAGGAGCCGTGGTCGCGTTTGCTCGGTATCAAGGGCTCACTTGAGCCTAGGGGGAACATGTTATGGGGATGGAGAAGAGATGAGACATAATCAGAATAACCAACCTCGTTGTTAACATCCTCCTCGTTGTCCTGTTCTTCGTCCTCGTCCTCGTCGCTCGAACTGCCAAACCCGCTCATAAGAGTACCGGCGCTGATGGCAAACGGCCCGATCCCATTTCCACCCGAACTGTCCGCAACATCCTGTCCTCCGTTCAAGCCCGCCTCAGCAAGGGCGTTGGAACCGCCACTCAGACCAAGAGATCCAAGAGCGGAGAGTCCGACGCCAGACATCCCGGAGCCAGAACGACCCATCAGGCTCTCCGGTCGCACACCTCCGAGCACGGCGTTGTCGCGTGTCCGCGTAGCGCTAAGCGGGCCTTCAACATACTCGATCCAATCCCGCGCCATGACCTTCTCCAGAATACACTCTGTGAGAACTTCGGTTTCGTGGCGCTCAGTAAACTTGACCACCTCCTCAGCGATGAGCGTCAGATGACCCATGTATCCCATACGGGTCTTCCTCTCGTTCTCGGACTTCTCGCTGGCGAGCTGTCCACCAATGATTTGGTTGGTGATGTCGGCCGTCTCAAAGAGGCTGATAGCCAGCTTATGGTTATAGCTGTCCTTCATAGGGCCGTTAAACACTTGCTGCACAATGTCGTAAACCACGTTGTGCAGGAAGTTGTTCCACGGGTAAGAGAAGAAGAAGCTCAGAATCGTGGGGACAACTTTGTATTCGACAAACTGCATCTTGAGGTAGTCGCCGACAACAGGCTCGTGCTTCTTGTCGGCCTGAGAAGCGTCGTGGGCGATGGTGGCATCGGGGTCACTCTGTTCTCCGCCGGTAGACACTTGGCTAGTCTCCGCCTGCTCCTCCTTTGTAGTGGCCTGATTAGGCTCCGAAGGGTCTGTTGTTCGGGCGGAGGTCGAAAAGAGCGGCGCGGGAGTATCGTCCGGGTGGGGAGACATCTCTTCTGGAGCTACGGGCTTGTCCGAGCCGCCGCGAAGTTCCAACTGAACGTTTTCGGAAGGCTTGAGATCCAAATCACCTCCCTCTTTGCTCGTAGAGGTTTCCTTGGTCTTGTTCACATCGTCGTTCTGTCCTTCGGAAGCAGAAGCTGTCCTGATAGGCACGGATGCCTTCTTGGTGGGGGAAAGAGGCGCAACCACCAGGTTCGGGTCGTCGAACTTGATGGGTGCTGTATCCTCCATGGGATTATGGAGGTCGCGAACACGCAGCCTTGGAGAGCTCAGCGGCTCGTCAACAAAGTCGTCCTCGTCCTTATCCAGGAATGACGATGTCGGGCCTGGCAAGGAAACTTCGGGAAGCTCCTCGATGCCGTGCGTGATGTCCTCGTCGGTGGTATGCGTGACCTCCTCAAAGCCATCATCATCTACCGATGTGTTGGTGACCCCCAGCTTCCTGCCGGTATCCGCCGGGGAAGAGTGCGACGTGCGCATGGTGATATCTTCTGCCGCAGATGGGGTTTCCTGCTCCCTAACAGGCACGAGCCGGCCCTGCGTACGAAGCAGCTGTCGCTGAGCATCACGCTGCGCAATGACTTCTTCGGCGCCCACCTCATTGAGCAAGCCCATATTGCTGCAATGGAGTAGCTCGGCCATCAGCTCACATGTCTTGAACCTGTCGAAGCCCAGCGGCTCGATATGATCACCAAACGTGGAAGTGAAGCGTTCCTTTTGCGCGGGGGCGTTCATGATGAGGCTCATGAAATCGGGGATATGGTCGGCAAACATGCGAAGCAAGGTTCCAAGGTAGATCGGGTCGCGGGTTGAGGGGGTCGAGTTGGGCTCGGTTGCCTCTGGGTCGTAATCGGAGTTGTTCTTTCTAATGACTTCGATAACAATGCCCACACCACACGTGAGGGGGTTACCGCCACCAAGCATGTACTTGATCAACTGCTCCACGCAGGGCTTCGAGACAAGTTGTCGTGTGAGCTCGTTCGGTCCGATGCAGGTCTGTTCATTCTGCGAGGCATTGGCGGAGACAGTAATGATGGCCTTGATGAAATCGGCGGCGGAGGTCTGGGTTGCCCAGCCATGCTCTGGGCCGAGGAACGAAAGCAGAGTGGGCATAACGTCTTGGGTATAGAGCCACTAAAGGATGAGGACGCTGGTTAGTAAAAGGGAACTCGCAGTACCGGAACTGATCCACTTACCTCGACTATACCATGCCCAGCCTCGGTTCTTTCCAAGCTGATGATCCTCAGCAGCAGGTCCATAACCATCGGGCAGTCGACGTGCTTGAGCATATCGGGAACCGCATTGTCGAGAGATTTAAGAAGGTCGATCATTTCCTCGGTCTTTCTGTCGAACAAGGACTCGTTCACCTTGGTGAAGTAACTGGCCTGGAGGGGGTCGAGCGGGGCAGGGCGCTTCAGGAATTGCCAGAACTCGCGCAGCAGGTCTTTGCTCTCCATAAGAGCCTCGAATATTGACCAGTTGTCCGACGACAGAATCTCGGCCGCGACAAAAGCATAGCGGTTCCGTTTCTTTTCGACGGCGCTGTCATCGTTGCTTGCATCGGTGGCCCGCGACGAGGCGCGGGGTCGAGAAAAGGGTAGGGAGATACCCCTCTGGTTTTCGTCTTCCTCATCGTCCTCGTTCTCAGCAGCCGCCACGGGCTCCAGCTTGGGAGCGACAACGTATTCTAGCAACCTCTTGAGGACATCCCGGTCGCGGAGATACTCGACAAGCTTCGCATTGTGTTGCTTGAGCTCCTGGATCAAGTCGCTCTCATCGAGAAGCTCCTCAAGGGCAAAGTCGCCGCGGTCGAGGATGTTGTCTATTGTGCTGGCAACAGCGTAGCCGCCGAACCGCCAGAACATGTTGGGCGAATGTTATGAGTACGTTGTGGCGCCAGCGGTGAGGGGCACTGACACCGGACACGATTGAGGTGGCTCTTTTGACGGTTGTATGCAAGTTCGGGGGGCGGGCATGCGGCGGGGTTGAAAAGCAGGTGGGATGCGAATTGCGGATTGACCGGATTATTTGGCCGTCCTGGTCGGATGTGGTCTAGCCTAGCTCGGATTTTTCGTCTAATGGCTTTGGTCTGAGGGGAAAATATCGAATCGGGTTATGAGCTTGTTAATCGATCGGGCAAAGGGTATCTCAAGGTTTAAAACTGCAATAAGGAGTAGACGGCGTTAGCTTGTGAAGCGAGGCCAGAACAGCAGGGGTCAAGGTAGAAGATGGATAATAGCGATGATGTAAGATGAGCGCCGAGCATTGCGCCAGTCCGGCCAGACTTAAGAGGAGGAGGAGGAGCAGGTTCAAGAGAACGAGGACAAGGCAGAATAGGGCTCGCTGGAGACGGCAGCTAGGAGCAGGCAGCCTTGAGGATAGGGGCAGCACAAAGTCTCTCGAGGGACTGGAAGGGGAGCTGGAACAGATGCATGCAGGGGGGCACGTGAAATGACTGGCTGGGACGATGTTTGGCGCCGAGGGTCGAAGGGTAGAAGCACCTTCTCCAAACCATTTGCTGCTGGGTTTCCAAGGCGTGCAGGAGCAGCTTGCATTTCCCAGCCGAACCGGTTCGCAAGCGCGATACGTATGCGCACAGAGGGAGGAATGGGTAAGGAAGTTGCTAGAAGCGATGCTGTTGTTGACGGGGAGATGGTGATGATGGTGATGAGGGGCGATGGTGGTCGACTTGGTGGTTGTGATGATTGGTGACGGGGGGGGCAGAACGGGGGGGGGGGCACGGGGCAACATCCCACACAACCTAAGGACGGGAGGGCAGAGGAGGGGAAGCTGTGCTTGGCTGCGACGAGCCCTGGCTGCTGCCCTGTGTGGTAGACGGGGCAGGGCGACGGCGGGCACGGCACTGGACTGGGGACTGGACTGCAGTCAGGCCCGGACTCGGGTTATCTCAGTGCTCAGACCTCCCCTTTTTTGGGCGGGTGTAAAATACTTTACCGGGCTGGGCCGCCAAGATGGTTGTAATATTCAATATTTCCAAAGTTTCACTGTATTAAGCGTAATCTTGGCTGAGATCGCCCAAAAAAGAGGTCTGAGTTCTCGATGGTGACCTAGTCGCAATCGACAAACAAATACCCAAAAATGCCAGGTTTTGAGCAGAAATTTCGAGCATTTTCCTCAACCACACAACCACCTTTGATATTGAAAATAAGCAAAACCTCCTCGGAGGTAGAGTTTTTCATTCTCTTTCCAATGGTACCATTTTTATTAGGGTGCAGCCACGGGAAGTGGTTGTCCTGGTAGCTATCCTTGGGAAACGGAAAATAGAAGAAAATACCTTCTAAGGTTGACTATTAGAATGACCACTTTCTTTGGCTGCACCCCAATAAAAATGGTACCATTAGAAAGAGGATAAAAAGCTCTACCTCCGAGGAGGTTCCAAATATTTGCAATCTTAAAGGCGGCTGTTTGGTTGAAGAAAACGTTTAGGTGAAGAACTTCCGAAATAACTACTAGGATAGCTACTTTTCGTTAATGCATCCTAATAAAAGTAGTATCATTAGAAAGCGAATTAGAAACCCTACCTCCGAGGAGGCTTTCGAACCTTTTCTTCAAAAGGGGGCCGTTTGGTAGTTGAAAACATTTGGGACAAGTTCTTACTCAGAAGGACGGCTACTCAAACAACCACTTTCTACTACTGCACTTTAATGAAAGTGGTATCATTGGAAAGGGAATGAAGAGTTCTATCTTTGGGGAGGTTTTTATTCCTTTTTATCAAAAGATGGTAGTTCTTTTTGATAGTGATCTTTTTCTTGGTGATGTTTTGTTTCTTGATTCTTAGGCGGGCCGCATCGAGAACTCAGACCTCTTGGGCGCATGGTCAAAATTACCACCCAAACGAAAATTTCCGTAACGCCCAGTATTGAGGTCTGAGCGCTGAGATAAGACTCGGGGGCCTGGCCAAGAAGGGGGCTTTCGTCGGGCGACGGAGGGCGAGGGGTCTGACCAGACAGAGAACACGTACAGAAACTTTTTGGTTGTTGAAGGAGGCAATCAAATGGCAGCACGGCTGTGATCTGACTACCCGGGTTGAGAACTAAAAAAGGGCGTTGCCGTCATGAAGAATCGACTGAGCGACGGGATAGGACGGAGCAATCGGAGCGCGTGGGCAAAAAGGTTGGCACGTTGGGTTGTTGAAGGGTCCGTCTGGGGCAGATTCAGCCGAGATTCAGATTCCAGATTCCAGACTATGTGTTGATGTTGACGCTGACTGCTCTTGTCCGTCCGAGTCAAGTCTGCGAAATTGGAATGGAGTGGGCGATGGGCTTGGTCACGCTTGATTACGTCTCGCCTTCTCCACAGCACTGCGTATGGGAGCTTGTCATTGGTTGATTTTGCTGGGGCTGGGCGCTTGGGCCAGCCTTGGTGTGCGCTTTTCGTCGAGACCCGGGAGTGAGAACGAATGGTATCGGAGGGCCATTCTTGGTATCGCCCTTTATCAGTCAGCATCAAAACAATGATGTTGATCTCTTCCACTTTCTTCACAGATCTTTCATCGTGAGAATGCTGTTACTTATCGAAAGCGGTAGTCAGCGCACGCACTTCTAGTAACCAGCGCACTCAACCCACTTTTTATAATGAGTAAACAAGTAACAGCCGCCAGCCGCGCCAACACACCGTATACATCGCTGCCCAACCCTCGTCGCCGTCGCGCAGTTTATTAACAATCGTTAATCGTATACGCAATTAAATAAAGTTATCGCGAAACTTTACTCTAGTATTCTATAATTATTTTGAACGATTATCTCTCGTCTTTATTATTATTTAGTCGAATATCTTCGAATTCGTTGTATTACTAGACTTCGCCCGCCCGCCAATAAATCGCGTATACCCCGTACAATTAAAGTAAATCAAACTCCTACCCAACTATAATAACTAGCGTTAACGGTACTTAACTAGAATCCCTAGTTAAAATACCCTCGAATCCGGTACGACTAATTACTTTTAACTAAAATATAATTCCCCTTATTAAAATCTAATTATTATCAATCCGCCGCCGCCCCCGCTAGCAATTAAGAACGCAATTACTATCCCCCAACTAACGCGCTATTAAATAGCAGTCTCCCCTACTAGCGAAACTACTATTTACTATTAGGCCGTTTAATATTAAAAGCGAGGTATTCGAAGCCCTCTTCTCGTACTATTACGAGCGTAGCTTCGTCGTTATATAGAAGGGGTTTATTACCGATAAGAAAGATTAATAGGTTAGGTAATATACCCTTTATTATAACTGTAGTAATATATATAAATCGATTGGTCAAAGTATTCGTAATATTGGTACGCGGTTAATTAATTACCTATACTAAATAAAGGTCGTACAATATAAAAGGGAGGGAGGTAAATAGTTTGTTAAAGAAATAAATAAGAAGTATAATTATTATTATAATATTAGAGATTTGCCCACCAACTTTAATTATTATTATTAAATACGTATCGGCTATAAGAAAGTGATACTCTTAATAATCGAAAGGTTATTGAATATCGCTAGAATATTATTAAAGTAAATCTCTCACTACTTTAATAGTACCTTTGAGAATCTTAATAATAGCGAAGTCGAAGCGGATATCCGACGAATCGACGGTAATAATTTAATTATTAATTTATATAGTCGAAAGTTCCTTATTATAGTATAAAAAGTTTTAAACCTCTAAAAGCAAATCCGTAAGGAGAAGTACGGTCCTTTTACGTCGATTAAAATATTTATCGATATATTAGAACGGTATAAAGACGAGTATAGTATTTATTACTTCGTAGATTATAATAAGGAGAGCGTCCCTAGTTAACAATATATACAACGCGTATTTTAGACCTTTAAATAGTATATAAAGATGTAGAGGAATTATTTATACGTTATATGTTACGCGAAGAAGTGCTTTACATATCACAGGGTTAGCCTTATGACGGATCAGCGCATGTAATTAGCCTTATAGCATCGGCCTATAAATGAGGCTACAGATATAGCCTCGTTACAATCATTACTACGCTAATCGTGCTAGCTCTACAGCGTTTATAAGACTACTATAGGCTAATTAATTAGTTAGCGATAGGGTACCTAAGTACAGGCACCCTTATAAGGCTAACTGCTAAGTATAACCTTAAACCCTTTCCTCTAGCTCTTTATATAATTATATATATTCTCATCTTCCTTATACCCTTGTACCGTAATAATTAATTATACCTTTAAAATATTATATTTATAATATAATACGATAAACCCGTAGAATTATACGGCGAGAACTATGTAATTTATACGTGCCGGAATTGCCTTATCGTTAAACTACGGAACTTAGTATATAGAATCGCTTCGTTAAAACGCGGACTCTAACTCCACCGAATTGCGGATTTCGGTAGTTCGAAAGGACCTAACTACGCCTTTCTATTATAATAGATTAATTCTTCTCTAAATTTAGATTACGCCCTTATAGTCGTAGTAATCCAATTCCTATCTCTTTATTTAATAAATAAAAAATATCCCTTATATCTTTAATTAACTTTTATATTAACGATAATAGTAATAACCCTTCCCTTTCCGATAGTAATAATAATAATAATAATAATAATAACGATAGTAATAGAGGTCCGGATATTTTTTTATTTAATTTCGTTACCCTTAGCCTAAAATTTATTAGCGGGCCTAGTATATTAAGTAATTCTTTTAATCCTTTCGACTTCGGTAATTTCTACGAAGTATTAATAAAAGGATTAATTATAAATTTGTAAATATATTAATCCGCTCTATAATACTTTATAAATATTACGCGCGGAATTTATAATTTTATAATCGGCTTTAATAGCGACGAGCGGCTACGTTACGTCTTTCGGGACTATTTAAACTTTATAATTATAATTATTAATTAGCCGGCTTTCTACTCTATTATTAAATTATTAAGCCGAATCTTTTCTACCGTCCTTAAAAATTTTAATAATGCTACTATAGAATTTAATACTATACGACGCTTCGCCGACGATATTTAAATCTACTTCGATAATTTATATTTTAAATATATTTAATTTTAATAGTAATTCGGTACTATAATTACCCCGGTCGTCGTTATATTACCTAAGCGTATTATTAATAATTTATTTATTTTTATAGGCAAAAATAAGGATAATATTAATTATTATAAGAATTTTTAGGTTTAGAAATTCCAAATTATTATAATATAGGAATTCGATAAAGTTTATTTCTTTATAGAAAAATTTAAGATTATCCGTGCCGTAATATAGTTGGGCTTAAATTTGCGGGTAAGAATATAATCCAATTTAAATATTATTATTATTAATAAAAGTAATACTATAAATTAGTATTAAAAGATAAGAGAACTTTTTTTAAAATATTTAGAGGACTATTATAATAATATAAATATAAAGATAGATGCTTCTTACCGCTTAATCGATTTCTATTAGAAAAATACGCTATTCCCTAAATTCGAAATCGAATTTACTAAATTTATAAACTAGTATAATTTTAATAATATTATAAAGGTTTATTACCTTTATAATAAAATTAATAAACGTTTCCGTTAAGCTTTAACTAATTGGGAATTCCCTACTAATAATATATATATAAAATAATTTACTTTTATTTATAAAGTTAATCGGAAGTTCGAAGACGCCGATTACTATAATTAAATTATAAATACTACTTATAAAGAATCGAATTCGAATTCTAATAATAATAATAATAGGAATACCAGTACTAATACTACAGCGGTAAATTGCCCTATAAATTAAAGAAATATTAAAATAAATTTAAATATTATTAATTTCGTAGTTATCTTTAGCCTTAAAGTTTTAGAAAAATATTAGTAGGAAGGATTATATTACTATTACGGATAATCGGATTATTTAGCCTAGAATTATTTAGGCTCTATTAATTATAACGACCATCCCCGTACCGATAGTAAAAAGATTAATAAAAATAAAAAGAAGGGTAAGAATAATTATAGTAATTAAGGAAATAATAATAATAATTAAAAAACGGAAGTCCGTACTATTAAAATTAGGGCCGCTAATATTATTCTTATTATTCTTAAAACTATTATAGGCGACGAATATTATAACGAGCTAGGAAACGCTTAGCTTCTATATTTAATCGCGTATAGAGGTTTGGCCGGTTATTAATATTATAAAGACGGGGACCGGACTTATTAGAGCCTAAGGATTTAGAAGAAGTACGAATCTAATTATTAAATAGTATTATAATTCTAAATTTAATCCTTTTATCTTCGTATATAATTATTAGTACGCATAAAAATTATTATATTACCCTCGTTAATAGCGGATACTCTACGTTTATTTTTATCGACCACTCTTTCGTTAAGAAATATAACCTTCCCTATTTCTAATTCCTTCGTCCTAAGAAATTAGTCTTCGCTAATAATATTATTAAAAGTATTATTTCCGAAATAATAAAGGCGAAGTTTCGAATAGGCTATTATAAGGAAGTAATTACCTTTTTAATCTATAATATTTTTAATAATTACCCTATTATTTTAAATTTTCTTTAAATATAACTTTATAAACCTTAAATTAATTATAAGGAAGGCGGTATATAATTTAATTACCCGGGATACTAAAATTATTATTTACCGACGGGGCTTTCTAATGATTAAATAACGGCGCCTTAAACCTTTATTAACTATATTTCCGTAGCTTCCGCTTACTATTATAAGAAAGCAATTTCCTAATTCCCTTCTCTACTTTCTTTTTCTTTTCCTACTAAATTAATTAAGGGTACTATTAATAGTAGCCCTCAAAACGAAGAAATTAAGGATAAATTTATTAAAATTCCCTTACCTTAGGACGGAAGATTCGAAGAGCGGATTGCCGCCCTTTAAAAGGAAGAGATTGAAAGTCGGTCTCCTACCGCTCCTACGAGCGAACTTAAATCTATAAATGCCCTAATTAAAGCGCTCGTAATTTAGCGGGCGGGTATTAAAATCTAGGGTATTTTTAGTACCGCTACCCTCCTTATTAAAATAAAGAGCCTTATTCTTTACGAATTTTATATTCGGCTTAAGGGTAAACGGGTTTTAATAGGAATATACCGTATTATTATATATAAATATAATTATATAAATAACGAATTTAATTTGAAAGATATTTATAAATTTAATATAATTACTTTTAATTTCGTATACGAAAGGGACGGACTATAACTATATATTATTAATTATATATAATTCGAATGTTTAATTACGGTATCGGAATTACGAAAAATAGATTTAATAAAGGAAATAGCAGAAGATATTATAAATAAATAGGGCGAATAATATAAATCCGTCCTCCCTATAAATTTTTATTATTTTATTAATAATATAGTTAATAAATATAATTCTAAGGAAGAAAGAGAAATAATTATTGTAATTAGAATAATTATCCTTTTAAACGATTTGGCGAAAAATATACTTCTCTATAAAGAGACTATCCGGCGGGTATATTTCGTTAAAATTACGGACGAAAACGCAAAGAAATTCTTCGATAAAGCTAATTAGCTAATAAAAACCGACGAGGAAATTAGAATATTATTACCGAATAAGTACTACAATTATATCGCCGCTTTCCTACCAATTCTCGTTAATAAAATCCCCTTAATCTATTCCTATAATTATAAAATCGAATTCTTCCTAGATATAGAGCTACTTAACGTACGCTTATATCCTATATCGCCGATCGAAATAACGGTAATTAAAAAGTAGATTAATAAGAATTTTAAAAAGAAATTTATCCGTCCTTCGTAATCTATTACCGCTTCGCTTATTTTATTTATTAAGAAGCCGGGCGGCGGGGTATATATTTACGTAAATTACTAAGGTATTAATAATGTTATAATAAAAATACGTTATCCGTTTCCTTTTATTAAAGAAACCCTTAATATTATTTATAAAATAAAGATTTTTATTAAATTAGACGTTATTATAACGTTTAATAGGATATAAGTAAAAGAAGGCTACGAATAGTTTATTATTTTTATTATTCGTTTTGGCCTATTCGAGTCTTTAATATACCCGTTTAAATTATAGGGCGTACTAAGGACTTTTTAGAATTATATTAATAATATATTATATAATATCTTCGACGTTTATACTATTATTTATTTAGACGATATCCTTATTTATTTAGAAAACGAGGAAGACTATATCGGTTATATTAAAGAGGTCTTAAGGCGGATAATTAAGGCCGAATTATAAATTAATATTAATAAGTACGAATTCTATATTAAACGGACGAAATATTTAAAGTTAATTATTACTTCGGGTAATATCGAAATAAATCCGGAAAAAGTATCCGCCGTAACGATATAGGAAGCTCCGGATACTAGGAGGGCGCTATAACGATTTTTAGGCTTTATTAATTTCTACCGCCGCTTTATAAAGTACTTCTCTATTATTACGGGCCCTCTATATAAACTTATAAAGAAAATAATAGAGTAATATTAGACGAATTAGTACTAGCGCTCTTTTAAAACCTTTAAAAAAGTTTTTACGAGCGGGCTAATATTCTATATTTACGATTAATCGAAGTAGATAATCGTAAAAACGGACGCGTTAAATTAGGCCTATAAAAGTACTTTATTATAATATAATAATAAAGGGATTTTATAACCGGTCGCCTATTTTAATTAAAAATACTCTTTGGCAGAATATAATTACAATATTTATAATAAAGAATTATTCGCTATTATTAAAGCGTTAAAAGAGTAGTAGCCCGAATTAGAAGGTACTTAATAGCCTTTCGAAATTTTTATAAACTATAAAAGATTAAAATTATTTATTATTAATAAATAATTAACCTTTAAATATATATAATAATTATAATTCTTATTATAATTTAATTTTATTATTTAGTATTACCCGGGCTCTTTATAAGTCTACCCCAATACTTTGAATTATAAATTGGAAAATATACCTAAATACGAGGGCGACGAACGCTTATTAGTAAGGAATAAAGTCCTATTAAATAAAGATATCTTCGTTAATGGGGCTTTCGTCTTAGAAAACGAATAGGGAAATATCTTTATGGGCCTTGAATATATATATAATTTAGAAGTTATAAATAAAACGTCGATAAATAATTTAGTAGCCGAAAGTTATAAGAAGTCGGTAATACTTTAAGACGCCCTCGCTTACTTATCGGATTTATTATATAAAGAATAATTAAAAGAAGTTAAAGAATATTTAAAGAAGGTTTTATTCGCGAAGTACTAGGTTTTTTAGGGTTAGATTTATTATTATAACGCCGTCTTCTTTAACCCTAGCAATATTAATACTTACTTTTAATTATTCTACTAAATATACGACGCCTCCGCGGTTAAGTACTTAAGGAAGGAAAAGACTTATTCTTTCCTCCTTAAATCGTTCTTTTAATTAGGGATATATAATATAGTTCGAATATATTATAAAAATTGTCTCTCTTACGCTAAGACGAAACTATCGTAATATTTGCTATATAAATTATTAAAACTTCTACTAATACTATTCGTACTTTAAAAAAATATTTTAATTGATTATATAATATTATTAATACTCTACATATATAAGGGATAAATATTTAAATATATTACTATTATAATTAATAAGCTTATTAAAATATATTATTTTATTCCGACGGAAGGATTAATAGCGGAGGAATTAATTAATCGTTTTATTAAACGAATTTATAGTATTTATAGGCTATCTAATTCAATTGTATTAAATTGCGGCTCTTAATTTATATTATAATTTTAACGGGCCTTATTATTATAGTTAAAAATTACGTTTAAACCTTCCTCCGCTTTCTATCCTACTACAAATAAATAAACGGAGTAGATTAACGCTAAAATAGAACGCTACCTACGGATTTATATTAATTAAATTTAGGACGATTAGGTCGATTAATTACCTATTATAGAATTCGCGGGCAATAATTTAATTTCGGAAATTACCGGCGTCTTACTATTCTTCGCCAATTATAACTATTACCCCTATATAGGTATTAAACCGGCTAGGCCGTATCCCTCTAAATTATTAAAAATTTAAAAGGCCGAATATTTTAAAGCTAATAAAATTATAAACCGCTTTAAAGCGGTATTAAATTACGTTATAATATAGACGGAGTAAACCTAATATTAATATAAGGATAATATTAACGTTCGGCAGTCGGATATTCCGAAGTATCGAATAGGTAATTAAATTTTATTTAATATATAGAATTTCGAAATTGGCCGCCTATATACTAAATTCACTCCGCTCTTTAAAAGACTATTCGAAATTTTGAAAATAAATAACTATAGTATTACTCTACAACTCCCTATTAATATAAAATATAATCCTACCTTTTATATTAGTAAAGTTAAACCTTAGAGAAGAGATGCCCCGAAGAAATAAAACGTCTATATTAATTATAGGCGGGTAATAAAATAGACTAACGATAGGAAAAATTTAGTAGAATAGGAATTTAAGTATATTAATAGTTGCTGGAAGAACGAAGAGAATAGCCGCTAGGAGTATTATATCGTTTGGGCGCCGCCTTATAACCCTTTATAATAAAAATAGTTAAATGTAATTATATATTTAAATAAAATTAAGAAATTTTACGAAGTATATTCGGAAGCGCTAGTACCGCCCGATTGGGCCGCTATTAAAAAGAAAAGGTAGAGGTAATTAAAGGACGGAGCCCGGGATAGGATTGCCGAGGCCGTTCGGGAGGAGCGGCCGGAAACGGAGTACAAAAGATTAAAAAGGTCGCTACGGAGGGCCGTAACGGCTATAGAAGCTTTTAGAGGGTAAATTAAACAATTAATAGGTATTTTAATTATTTTATATATTATTAATTAATTATATAGCTTCTTTTAGTCCGGGGTAATATTATAGGGTTAACCTTATAACGGATTAGCGTATATAATTAGCCTTATAGTATCGGCCTATAGATAAGGCTATAGATATAGCTTTATTATAATTATTACTACGCTAGTCGTACCAATTCTATAACGTTTATAAGACTATTATAGGCTAATTAATTAGTTAGCAATAGAGTGCCTAAATACGGGCACCCTTATAAGGCCAACCGTTAGGCACAGCCTTGAGCCCTTTCCTCTGGCTCTTCGTGCAATTACGTATATTTTCATCTTCCTTGTGCCCTTGCACCGTGATATTACAAGTAATGTTGACAGTGTTGCTGGATAGAGCAATAATACGTAACGGTTAACGATAGTCTTATTAAAGGAAGTTTAAGACAAGTACTATCGAGAGCTTTAACCTAGGACCTCGCATACGACTTTATAAAGTATAAGTAAAATAGACGTTAAATTAATATAATATAAATTAATAATCCAATTAACTTTAACGAAGGTTGATAGGATAGGCACTCTTATATAATATAGATTATTCAATAGAGTAGTCCTATACTTAATAGAGCGTATATTAAAATAGAGTAGGGTATTTAAATATTTACTTAGAATATCTTATAATATTTCCCCCTCGATAAAAGGAGAAGACTACCTACTATCTATTAAGATTATTACTAAGTACAAATATAAAAATAAGAACTACCGCTTTCCTTATTATTATTATATATTCCTTTCTACGCCCTATATTAACTTTGACCACCGAAACCATTTCTAATAACTAAAATATTCCAATACGAAAACTAAGTAATAATAAATAGCCAAAGCGGATAATTATAATTAAAAGGATTACTAATAGTAACGGCGACGCTATAAGCGAATATTAAAACTATTCTCCTCTATATTTATATTGTTCTCTTTAAATATAGGAGGTTCTTAATAAATACGCTTACAACCGAACGGCGATTTATCCTCAACCTAATCGCTATAAAGATTAGGGTAACGTAGGGAATAATAACCCGATAAAGTATAATAGCGAAGGGTAAAATAAACCGATAGAGTATTAAATTTATTAGTAAATAATATTATACCGTAGGAGCCGCGGGGAGATATACCGCTAGACCGAATAATATAAATCGAAGAGAAGGTTAATATAATACTATACTAAATACTACGAACTATATTACCGGGCAGCGGAGTACGGCGAGGACGAGCCTTATATAATTTATTAAATTCCTTTCGAATTTAATTTAATTTATTACGAAGACCGTCTATAATAGCGGCCTAATAGTTATTAGTATTATTAAACTAACGAATTTATTATTTAAAAATAATTATAATTATAGTAAGAATAATATTAGAATTAATAATATAAGTAGGTTAAGCGTTAGAAGTATTAACTACGACAGTAATTTCGCAAATAACTTTACATACCGGAAATTTTAATATAGCCGACGTAATTAGGCCGATTTAAATATAATAAAAGTAGCCTAAGCGGGCTAGCGAATTACTAATTTATTCGGGAAGACTATTAACGTAATTAAAGTATTATAGAACCAATAAATTTATTTACGTCGGAATACTATAGACGTAAATATCTGTTATAGGGCTAGCCTATATCGCACGTAATCATTCACGTACTTTGTACTAGCGTATAGCAGTTTCTGAGATTGTTATTGCTATTAGACGATTGGCTAATAGCGGCCCGCCGTAGACCTATATAGGCCTACAATTAGACTATCCTTATAAGGCTAATCTTTTAAGTATTCGTTTATACTCTCCCTCTTTCTCCTTCGTATAATTACGTATATTTATATCTATACCCAACCTTTACCCGTAATAGTTAATTATATTTTTTAATTACTACGTTTATAGTATAAACCCTAAAATCCGTAGAATTGCGCGCACTCGTTAAATCAACTATATAATTTATATATATAAAAATCGCCTTATCGCCGAATTATAAAATCTAATACTACTATCGAATTAAATCGCTAAATCGGTAATCTAGTTCGCGCTTCTTTATTTAGTAAGTAAGGAATTACTTTCTTTATTTAGTAGATAAAAGATCTCTTTATTTCGATACAATAATAAATTATTATTATATTCCTTATATTATTTATTTCCTTTAACGGCGATAATAATAGTTTTAATATTAATAATTACCCCTTTCTTTCGGCCGGTAATAACGGAATTGAAATTGGCTTATTTAATTTCGTTATAATCCCGGAGTCCGATAACAATAACGAATTTTATAATCCTTTTAATTTTAACGACCTTTTTAACGCCCTTACAGAAAACTACGTCCCCAATACCGACGTTAATTACACTACTTTAATCGAGGTCGATTTTACTTATAGAATCGAGAATCTCCTTAATAAATTTACTAACAACGATAAATTTAGGTTTATCCTTTACAATTACCTTATAACCGTTATTAAATTTATTAACGAACCTACTTTTTAATCGATCGTCGAACCTTTCAATCGTATTTTTCTCTCCGTTCTTTAAAATAATAACAATATTACTACCGACCTTTATTATTCTAAATACGAATTTAACGTTATACATTAGGTTGTAAACGATAATTAGGCCGCTTTCGATATTTTTAACTTCGAATATATTTAATTAAAATAAAAGTACGCTCTATTTTAATAAGGATACGCTATATTTTAATAAGAATTCGAGGATTTTTAAATAAAAATAATATTTTTAAATATATTATTTAAGCGCTCTATTAAAGACCTTTCCGTCTTTAATAATAAAGAGAAGGACTCTATTCGTTATTATAAAGCTTTCCGCTCTTAGAAATTCCGTATTATTATTTTATAGCGAATTAATAAGGTTTATTTCGCTACCGAAAATATTAAAATCCTTAAAGTTATAATATTATTAGGTTTGGAGTTCTTATTTAATATTTAAGTAGATTTCGACTTTATATTATTAGAGTTTAATAACGTAAAGTAGCGTTAGAAGGACGGCGTTACTTTTATAAAGTATTTTAGCGATTATTTTAATAATATTAATTTGAAGTTCGATATTAATTATTACTTTACCGATTTATATTAGAAAAATACGCTTTTTTCCGAATTCGAAGTCGAATTTATTATTTTTATATTACGTTATAACTTTAACGACGCTATAAAAATTTATTATTTGTATAATAAAATTAATAAATGCTTTTATAATACTTTAATTTATTATAACCCCTTTATTAAAAACGATTTTATTAAGTAATTCGATTTTTACCGTTTTATTATTCGTAACTTTAATAATGCGGATTATTATAATAAATTGGCCGGTTATTTTTATAAGGCGGCGGATCCTAATATTAGTAATAAGGGTAGTATTAATAGTAGTAGCGGCGGTAGTAGCGGTAGTAATAGCCCTAATAATTATACTATTAATTAAAGTAGTAATAAGATAGATTTTAATATTATCGATTTTATTATTTTTATTTATAAAAACGTTTTTAATTAGCGTACTTATAACAGTAAATATTATTATTACGGCGGAAACGGCTATATCGCTCGCGGTTGTCTCGCTTCTATTAATTACAGTAATAAGGGCCTTTAATATAAGAAGGGTAAAAATAAAAAGAATAAAAGTAAGAACCGTCGTAATTATAGCGGTTAGGAGGAAGTCTACGTTATTAACGTTGCGCCTATCGTTGTTATTATAACCGCTCCCGCGGAACCCGTTATTAACAATAAATATTATAACGATTTAGAAAACGAGTAACTTCTATATTTAATTACGTATAGAGGCCTTGTCGGTTATTTTTATTATAGAGACGAATTTTAAATTCTTTTAAATTAGAGGTTTTGGAAGAGGTTAGGATTTAATTTTTAAATAGTTTTACTTCGTTAAATTTAATACTTTTATTTTTTTATATTATAACCGGCTTGCGTAAAGATTATTATATTTCCTTTATTAATATTAATTATTTTGCTTTTATTTTTATTAATTATTTATTTATTATTAAAAATAATTTTCCCTATTTCCGCCTCCTTTATATAAAGAAGTTAATTTTCGTTAACGGAATAATTAAAAGTATTATTTTTAAAGGGGTAATAATTAAGTTCCGTATTAACTATTATAAAGAAATAGTTACCTTTTTAATTTATAATATCTTTAAGAATTACCCAGTAATTTTAAGTTTCTTGTAAATATAATATTATAAGCTTGAAATCGATTACGAATAATATAGAATATATTTTAATAACCTTATTTATTATAGTTGTTATTTATTTTTAAATCTTTCTAAGGAATAGACTATAGCCCCTAAAACTCTTATTAATAAAATTTTTATAATTTTTATTTGAAAGAAGGCTACCCCTTAACCGGCGTCCGCTTTAAAATTTATTATTAAACCCGTTTTAGAGCCCGTTATTACCGAATTTATTTTAAAATCCATTATTACCGAATCCGTTTTAAAGCTTTCGGTCGTAAAGTTATTTCTAATTATAGAATTACCTCTAATTATAAAAACTTTTAAAGTCGATTCTAAAACCGGCTACCGAATTATCTTTACCCTTATTAAAATATTAGTAGTTAAGAGAGTAGAATTAAAGATTAGTATTATTAATATAGCCGTTCTCCTTATTAAAATTAAAAGTCCTACGTTCTACGAATTTTATGTCCGTTTTAATAGCCGCCGCGTATTTACGGGTATAAAGCGTTCCTACGTCCGAAGTTACTATAATTCCAATTACGATTTCGACCCCGCTAATATCCGGGAATTTAATACGGCTACCTTTAATTATATTTACGAATTATAAAGATTGTAGCCGTACGTTACGAATTATGTTTAAATTGAGAAATTAGTAGTTATAATAGAAATTTAGGATATAAATTTAATTAAAGAGATAATCAATTATATTATAGAGGGAGATAGTTAATAATATAAAGAAAGTTTTCCCTCCGTTCTTTATAATTTTATTAATAAAATAGTTAATATTTATTTATTAGAGGACTCTTACGAGGCCGCGATTTTCACTAAAGCTATCTATTTTATTAGAAACTTCGACGAAAATATATTATTTTATAAGGAGATAATCCGACGAATATATTTAATTAAAATTTTTAAAGAGAACGTAAAAAAATATTTTAATAAAACGGATCGTCCCGTAAAAATTAAGGCCGAAATTCTTAAAATTTTAAAAAAGTTGGAAGGCTATTACTACGTTAATAAAGTAGTAGTTTTTTTCTTCTCTTTAATAAATAAAGTCCTTCTATATTATTCGTACGATTATAAAATTGAATTTAAGCCGGGCGAGACGCCCCTTAACATATAGTTACGATAAATATTATTTATTAAGGCCGTTGTAATTAAAAAGTAAATTAATAATAATTTAAAGAAGAAGTTCATCTACCTATTATAGTTTATAACTATTTCACTTATTCTATTAATTAAAAAGCCGGGTAATAATATCTATATTTATGTAGATTATTACGGTATTAATAATATAACGATAAAGATTCGGTACCCGTTATTATTAATTAAAGAAACTTTCAACGCTATTTATAAGGTTAAAATCTTTATTAAGTTCGATATTATTATAATATTTAATAGGATACGCGTTAAAGAAGGGTATAAGTAGTTTATTATTTTTATTACCCGTTTTGGCCTTTATAAATCTATTATATACCCTTTCGGCCTATAGGGCGCCCTAGGAACCTTTTAAAACTATATTAACGATGTATTATATAATATATTTAATATTTACGCTATTATTTATTTCGATAATATTTTAATTTATTCGGATAATGAGGAAGAGTATAAAAAATATATTAGGGAAGTTCTATAATAGATAATTAAGGCGGGGTTCTAAATTGATATTAATAAATATAAATTCTATATTACGTATACGAAGTATTTAAGTTTTATTATTACCCCGGGAGGTCTTGAAATAGATTTAAAAAAGGTTTTTATAATTATATTTTAGGAAGTTCTAAATTCTAAGAAGGTACTATAATGTTTTTTAAGCTTCGCTAATTTCTATTATCGCTTTATTAAGCATTTTTTAATTATTATTAGTCTATTATACGAATTAATTAAAAAGACGGTTATAGATTAATATTAGACGGAGTAGTATTAAAAGTCTTTCGAGGCCTTTAAGAAAGCTTTTAGTAGCGGACTAGTATTTTATATTTACGATTAGTCTAAATAAATTATTATTAAGATAGACGTTTCAAATTAAGTTTACGGTAATATTTTATTATAGTATAACGAGGAGGGTATTCTTCGTCCCGTCGCTTACTTTAATTAATAATATTCTTTAGCCGAATATAATTATAATATTTATAATAAAGAGTTATTGGTAATTATTAAGGTTTTGGAGGAGTAGCGCTCCGAATTAAAGGGAGCGTAAGAACCGTTCGTAGTCTTTATAAATTATAAGATTTTAAAGACCTTTACTATTAATAAATAATTTACCCCTTATTATATACGATAGTTTTAATTCTTCTTTTAGTTTAATTTTATAATTAAATATTGGCCGGGCTCGCTATAGGTACGTCCCGACGCCCTAAGTAGGAAGTTAGAGGATTTATTTAAAGACGATATTGATAAACGGTTGCTAATTAAGAATAAAGTCCTATTTAATTATAATATTTTTATTAATGGAGTTTTTATTTTAGAAGATGGAGGAGAGGAAGTCGATGTAAATACTGAATATATTTACGAGTTAGAGATTATTAATAAGAAATTTATTAATAATTTAATTGTAGAAGGTTACGAAAAGTTAATCTTTTTATAAGATATTATAGCTTATTTATTAAACTTTAACCGGAAGGTATAGTTTAAAGAAGTTAAAAATTAAATAAAGAAGGTATCCTTCGCCGAATGTAAAGTAATTTAGGGACGGGCGTATTATTATAGTACTATTTTTATTAACCTTATAAATACCGAACTTTAATTATAGTTCTTTCGCTACGTTTATAATTCGCTTTTAGCCGGATACCCGGGCTATAAAAAAATATATTCGTTATTTTTAAAATCTTTCTTTTAATTAAGGATATACGCTATTATTAAAATTTACTATAAGGCTTATTTAATATACGTTAAGTTTAAATTATTATAATACGCCCCTTATAATTTTTTAAAGCCGTTGGCGGTATTATTCGTACTTTAGAAGAATATTTCAATCGATTATATTACCCTACTAATACCTTACGTATATTACGGATAGGAATTTAAATATATTATTATTATTATTAACTATTTAATTAAAATATAATACTTTATCCCTATTATTAACCTTACGGCCGAAGAATTAGTAGATTGTTTTATCGAGAGGGTTTATAATATTTACGGATTGTTAGACTCTATTATTTCCGATTACGGTTCTTAATTTGTTTTATAGTTTTAGAAGGCAC
This sequence comes from Neurospora sp. CHS-2018b, assembly GCA_009806015.1. Classification (NCBI taxonomy): domain Eukaryota; kingdom Fungi; phylum Ascomycota; class Sordariomycetes; order Sordariales; family Sordariaceae; genus Neurospora; species Neurospora sp. CHS-2018b. The sequence continues at coordinate 3,069,884 of RAOV01000003.1, forward strand.
TTTCTTCGCGTTTAAAAGTAATTCTTAAATCCTCTTTTATATTCTATTTAATTATTAATGGTTAGACCGAGCGTATTAATATAAAGATAGAGAAGTACTTCTATTTTTATATTAATTAGGTATAAAATAATTAAGTAAATTAGTTATTAATCGCGGAGTTCGCTAGTAATAACTTAATTTCTAAATTTATAAAAATATTTCCCTTCTTTATTAATTATAGTTTTTACCTTCGTATAGGCGTTGAATTAGCGAAACTTTACCCTTTAAATATATTAGTATAATAATAAACGGAATACTTTAAAGTTAATAAAATTACTAATTGCTTTAAAGAAGTTTTAAATTACATTATTAGTTAGGCTAAACGAATTTAATAACGGTATAAGGATAATATTAATATTTAACGATCGGACTATCACGGGGCGAGAGGGCACCGTTGGGGGTAGGGTAAGATATGCGTTATTATACGAAGGAGAGAAAGGGAAATATACGTAGAGGACTAGCTATATAGGCGAGAGCCCAGATAGGCCAGTCCGTGCGCGCGCACGTAAGACTGCACGTAACGAAGTATATAATCAATACGAATATATAACTCTAGGCTATAGCACAAAGTACTAGTATAGCATATATACGGTTAATGTAGTACAACTACATTATAAGCTAGCCTTATAATACTATTCCCCTTTAAAAGAAGTTCGTAAAATTGAAAAATCTATATATATATATAATAATAGACCTATTCCTTTATAAACTATTGTAATCTACGAACTACGTTGGAAGTAGCTTTCTTAATTATATATCTATTAACCGTTGTAATACTTTACTAAATACTAAGTACAACTTATTTTCTACCTCCTTATTAACTGTTATATCCGTCGTAAATATTGTAACTATATTTAAGAGTAGCTTCGTTATATCGATTATAGAGGCTATCTCCCGTTAAAAACGAGTGGAGTAACGTTGTAGAGGGGCCGGGTCGGGAGCCGGGGCAATTAGAAAATCGGAGGCGAAACGCTAAAGGAAGCTTTAAACCTTTGGAAGGATAGGCTTATTCGGGTTCTCGCAATAAAATTATTATAGGCGGTACTCATAATTAATAATGTTACTAACGGATTCCTAAGTAGGGTTACCGGTTTTCTACTTAATATAGTACTTTTAATAAAAATTAAAGCCCTTTTAAACGTAGTCGATAAACTTTTCGAATATTTATTCTTCGTATTCCTCCTAATTATTTATTTATATTATTACCTTCCTATCGTTAACCTTAATGTTAATCGAAATATTCTAGCCGGGTAATCCCTTACCGGACTATAGTTATATTATAGAAATATAAAAGATTAGTAAGTATTTTATATTAATAGGTAGTATTACAGTGCAAGGGTACAAGGAAGATGAGAATATATATAATTGCACGAAGAGCTAAAGGAAAGGGCTCAAGGCTATGCCCAACGGTTGGCCTTATAAGGGTACTTATACTTGGGCACCCCATCGCCAACTAGTTAATTAGCCTACAGCAATCTCATAAGCGCTATAGAACTAGCACGACCAGCATAGTAATAATTACGACGAAGCTACATCTATAGCCTCATTTATAGGCCAATGCTATAAGGCTAATTATATACGTTAATCTATTATAAAACTAACTTTATAATATTACCCCGGACTAAAAGAAGCTATATAACTAATTAATAATATATAAAATAATTAAAATATTTATTAATCGTTTAATTTACCCTCTAAAAGTTTCTATAGCCGCTACGGCCCTCTATAGCGACCTCCTTAGTCCTTTATACTCCGCCTCCGGCCGCTCCTCCCGAACGGCCTTAACGGTTTTATTTCGAATTCCGTCCTCTAATTACCTCTACCTTTTCTTTTTAGTAGCGGCTTAATCGGGCGGTATTAGCACTTCCGGGTATACTTCGTAAAATTTCCTAACCTTATTTAAATATATAATTATATTTAACTATTTTTACTATAAAGGGTTATAAAGTAGTACCTAAATGATGTAATATTCCTAATAGCCGTTCTCTTCGTTCTTCCGGCAATTATTAATATATTTAAATTCTTATTCTATTAAGTCTTTCCCGTCGTTAATCTATTTTATTACCCGCCTATAGTTAGTACGGACGTTTTATTTCTTCGGGGTATCTCCTCCTTAAAATTTAATTTTATTAATGTAAAAGGTAGGATTATATTTTATATTGATAGGGAGCCGTAGAATAACGCTATAATTGTCCGCTTTTAAAATTTTGAATAATCTTTTAAAGAGCGGAGTAAATTTAGTATACGGGCGGTTAATTTCGAAGTTCTATATATTAAGTAAAACTTAATTATTTATTCGATACTTTAGGGTATTTAACCACCGAATATTAATATTATCCTTATACTAACGTTAGGCCTACTCTATTTATATTATAACGTAGTTTAATACTATTTTAAAGTAATTTATAATTTTATTAACTTTAAAATATTTAGCTTCCTAAACCTTTAATAATTCGGGGGGATACGGCCTAACTAGCTTAATATTTATACGAAAATAGTAATTATAATTGGCGAAGAACAATAAAACGCCGGTAATTTCCGAAATTAAATTATTACCCGCGAATTCCGCAATAGGTAATTAATTAACCTAATTATTTTAAACCTAATTAATATAAATCCGTAGGTAGCGTTCTATTTTAACGTTAATCCGTTCCGTCTATCTATTCGTAGTAAAATAGAAAGTAGAGGAGGGTTTAAGCGCGACTTCTAATTATAACGATAAGGCTCGCTAGAATTATAATATAAATTAGGAGCCGCAATCTAATACGATCGAACTAAACAACCTATAAATACTATAAATTCGTTTAATAAAATAATTAATTAATTCTTCCACTATTAGTCTTTCCGTCGGAATAAAATAGCGCATTTTAATAAGCCTATTAATTATAATAGCGATATATTTAAACGTTTATTTCCTATATATATAGGGTATTAATAGCGTTATATAATCGATTAAAATATCCTTTTAAAATACGAATAATATTAATAGAGGTTTTAATAACCTATATAGCGAATACCGTAATAGCTTCGTTTTAGTATAAAAGAAATAGTTCTTATAATATATTTAAACCGCGTTATATATCCCTAATTAAAAAAACAATTCGAAGAGGAGGGAATAAGTCTTCTCCCTCCTTAGGTACCTAGCCGCGGGGGCATTGTATATTTAGCGGAATAATTAGAAGTAAGTATTAGTATTATTAGGGTTAAGGAAGACGGCGCTATAGTAGTAAATCCGGCCCTAAAGAACCTAGTACTCCGCGAATAAAACTTTTTTTAAATATTCCTTAATTTCCTTTAATTATTCCTTATATAGCGGATCTAATAAATAAGCGAAAGCGTCTTAAAATATTACCGATTTCTTATAACTTTCGGCTACTAGGTCGTCTATCGACGTTTTATTTATAACTTCTAAATTATATATATATTCGGGGCCTATAAAAACATTTCCCTATTCGTTTTTTAGGACGAAAGCCCCGTTAACGAAAATATCCTTATTTAATAGGATTTTATTCTTTACTAATAAGTATTCGTCGCCCTCGTACTTAAATATATTTTCTAATTTATAATTTAAGGTATCGGGGCGGATTTATAAGGAACCTAGGCGGTATTAAATAGTAAAATTAAATTATAATAAGAATTATAATTATTATATATATTTAAAGGTTAATTATTTATTAATAGTGAACGATTTTAATCCTTTATAATTTATAAGAATTTCGAAAGGCCGTTAAGCACCCTTTAATTCGGGTTATTACTCTTCTAGCGCTTTAATAATAGCGAGTAACTCTTTATTATAAATATTATAATTATACTTTACTGAAGAATACTTTTAATTAAAATAGGTAATCGGTCGTAAAATTCCTTTATTATTATATTATAATAAAATACTTCTATAGGCCTAATTTAACGCGTCCGTTTCTATAATTATCTATTTCGACTAGTCGTAGATACGGAGTATTAGCCCGCTCGTGAAAATTTTCTTAAGGGTTTTAAAAGAGCGTTAGTATTAATCCGTCTAATATTATTCTACCGTTTTCTTCGTAAATTTATATAGAAGGCCCGTAATAATAAAGAAATATTTTATAAAATAGTAATAAAAATTAACGAAGCCTAAAAATTATTGTAGCGCCCTTTTAGTATCCGGAGCCTCCTATATTATTATAGCGGATATTTTTTCCGGATCTATTTTAATATTACCTAAGGTAATAATTAGCTTTAAATACTTCGTCTATTTAATATAAAATTCGTATTTATCGATATCGATTTATAGCCCGGCTTTAATTATCCGCTTTAAAACTTCCTTAATATAATTAATATAATCTTCTTTATTTTTTAAGTAAACGAAGATATTATTTAGGTAGGCAGTAGCGTAGACGTCGAGGATATTGTATAATACGTCGTTAATATAATTTTAGAAAATCCCCGGTACGCCCTATAATTTAAACGGGTATACTAAGGATTCGAATAGGTTAAAACGAATAATAAAAGTAGTAAACTATTCGTAGCCTTCTTTTACCTGTATCCTATTAAATATTATAATAATATCTAATTTAATAAAAATCTTTACTTTATAAATAATATCGAAAATTTCTTTAATAAAGGGAAGCGGATAATATATCTTTATTATAATATTATTAATACTCTAATAATTTACGTAAATACGTACCCTATTGCCCGGTTTCTTAATAAATAAAATAAGCGAAACGGTAATAAATTACGAAAGATAAATAAATTTCTTCTTAAGGTTCTTATCGATCTACTTTTTAATTACTATTATTTCGATCGGCGATATAGAGTATAGGCGTACGTTAGGTAGTTCTATATCCGGGAGGAGTTCGATCTTATAATCGTAAGAATAGGTTAGGGGGATTTCGTTAGCGAGAATTAGTAGGAAAGTAGCGATATAATTATAATACTTATCTAGTAATAATATTTTAATTTCTTCGTTAATTTTTATTAATTAATCGGCTTTATCGAAAAATTTCTTCGCGTTTTCGTTTATAATTTTAATAAAATATACTTACCGGATAATTTCCTTATAAAAAAACGTATCCTTCGCTAAATCGCCTAAAAAGATAATCGCTCTAACTATAATAATTACCTTTCTTTCTTCCTTAGAATTATATTTATTAATTATATTATTAATAAAATAGTAAAAATTTGTAGGGAGGACGGATTTATATTATTCGCCCTATTTATTTATAATATCCTCCGCTATTTCCTTTATTAAATTTATTTCTCGCAATTCTAATATTATAATTAAGCGTTCAAATTACGCGTAATTAATAATATATAATTATAGCCCGTCCCTTTCGTATACGAAATTAAAAGTAGTTATATTAAATTTACGGATATCTTCCGGATTGAATTCGTTATTTATATAATTATATTTATATATAGTAGTATAATATATTCTTATTAAGACCCGTTTATTTTTAAATTAAATATAAGGTTTATAAAAAGTAGGGCTCTTTATTTTAATAAGGAGGGCGGCGGTATTAAAAATACCTTAGATTTTAATACCCGCCTATTAAATTACGAACGCTTTAATTAGGGCGCTTACAGATTTAGGTTCGTTCGTAGGAGTAGTAAGAGACCGATTTTCAATCTCCTCCTTTTAAAGGGCGGCGATTTATTCCTCGAATCCCCTATCCCGAGGTAGGGGAGTTTTAATAAATTTATTTTTAATTTCTTCGTTCTAAGGGTTACTATTAATAGTACCTTTAATTAATTTAGTAGGAGAAGAAAGAAAGAATAGAGAAAGGAGTTAGGAAGCTACTTTTTTATAATAGTAAGTGGAGGCTACGGAAATATAGTTAATAAAAGCCCGGGGCGCTACTATTTAGTCGCTAAAAAGCCCCGTTAGTAAATAGCGGTCTCGGTATCCTAAGTAATTGAATTATATATTGCCCTCTTTATAATCGATTTAAAGTTTATAAAATTATATTTAAAGAAAACTTAAGATAATAGGGTAATTATTAGAAATATTATAGATTAAGAAGGTAATTACTTCCTTATAATAGCCTACTTAAAACTTCGCCTTTATTATTTTAAAAATAATACCTTTAATAATATCGTCGACGAAGATTAATTTCTTAGGACAAAGGAGTCGGAAATGGGGAAGGTTATACTTTTTAACGAAAGAACGGTCGATAAAAGTAAATATAGAATATTTATTATTAATAAGGGTAATATAATAATTTTTATATATATTAATAATTATATACGAAGATAAAAGGATTAAATTTAGAATTGTAGTACTATTTAATAATTAGATTCGTACTTTTTCTAAATCCCTAAGCTTTAATAAATTCGGTCCCTATTTTTATAATATTAATAATTAGCTAGGCTTCTATATACAATTAGGTATAAAAGCTAAACGTTTCCCGGTTCGTTATAATATTCGTCGCCTATAGCGGCTTCGGGAGTAGCGGAAATAGTATTAGCAGCCCCGGTTTTAATAGCGTAGACTTCCGTTTCTTAATTATTATTACTATTTCCCCGATTACTACGATTATTCTTACCCTTCTTTTTATCCTTACTAGTCTTTTTACTATCGGTATAAAGACGGTCGCTATAATTAATAGAGCCTAAATAATTCTGGGCTAAATAATTCGGTTATCTATAATAGTAGTATAATCCTTCCCGCCGGCGTTTCTTTAGAATTTCGAAGCTAAGGATAGTTGTAAAATTAATAGTATTTAGGTCTATTTTAGTGCCTCCTTAGCTTATAGAGTAATTTATTACCGCAGCGTTAGTACTAGTATTCCCATTATTATTATTATTAGAATTCGAATTCAATTCCTTATAAATAGTATTTACAATTCAATTATAATAGTCGGCGTCTTCGAACTTCCGGCTAACCTTACGAATAAGAATAAACTATTCTATATATATATTATTAGCGGGGAATTCCTAATTAATTAAAGCCTAGCGGAAGCGTTTATTAATTTTATTATAAAAGTAGTAAACCTTTATAATATTATTAAAATTATACCGGTCTATAAGTTTAGTAAATTCGATTTCGAATTTAGGGAATAGCGTATTTTTTTAATAGAGGTTAATTAAGTAGCGAAAAGCGTCTATCTTTATATCTATATTATTATAACAGTCCTCTAAATATTTTAAAAAAAGTTTTTTTATCTTTTAACGCTAATTCGTAATATTACCCTTATTAGCGATAATAATATCTAAGTCGGATTATATTCCTACCCGCAAATTTAGGCCTAACTATATTACGGTATAGATAATTTTAAATCTTTCTATAGAGAAATAAACTTTATCGAATTCCTATACCGTAATAATTTAGAATTTTTAAACCCGAAAATTCTTATAATAATTAATATTATTCTTATCCTCGCTTATAAAAATAAGCGGGTTATTAATAATATATTTGGGTAACGTAACGATGACCGGGGTAATTATAATACTAAATTACTATCGGAATTGGACGTATTCGAAACGTAAATTGTCGAAGTAAATTTAAATATTATCAGCGAGGCGTCGTACGGTATTAAATTCCGTAGTAGCGTTATTAAAATTCTTAAGGACGGTAGAAAAGATTTAGCTTAATAGTTCGATAATAGAGTAGAAAGCCGGTTAATTAGTAATTATAATTACGAAATTTAAATAGTCCTAAGAAATATAATATAATTATTTATTATTATTAAAATTAATTATAAAATTATAAATTTTACGTATAACGCCCGTAAAGTATTATAGAATAGATTAATATATTTACAAATTTATAATTAATTTTTCTATTAATATTTTATAGAGGTTGTTGAAGTCGAAAAGATTGGAAGAATTATTTAATATACTAGGCCCGCTAGCAAATTTTGGGTTAAGGGCGACGAAATTAAGTAAAAAAGTATCCGGACCTCTATTACCGTCGTTATTATTATTACTATTATTATTATTACTATTGGAGAGGGAAGGGTTATTATTATTATTATTAATATAAAAATTAATTAAGGATATAGGGGATATTTTTTATTCGTTGAATAAAGAGATAGGAACCGGATTATTATAATTATAAAAGCGTAGTCTAAATTTAGAGAAGAATTAATCTACTACGATAAAAAGGCGCGGTTAAATCCTTTTAAACTACCGAAATCTATAATTCGGTAGAGTTAGAGTCCGCGTTTTAATAAGGCGATTCCATATATTGGGTTCCGCGGCTCAATAATAAGGCGATCCCGGTACGTATAGATTACGTAGCTCTCGCCGTACGATTTTACGGGTCTATTATATTACGTTGTAAACGTAGTATTTTAAAGGTATAATTAATTATTATAATATAAAGGTATAAGGAAGATGAAAATATACGTAATTGTATGAAGAGTTAGAGGAAAGGGCTCAAGGCTATACCTAGCGGTTAGCTTTATAAAAGTACCTATATTTAGGTACCCTATCGCCAACCAATTAATTAATTTACAATAATCTTATAAGCGTTATAGAGCTAGTACGATTAGCGTAGTAATAACTGCGACGAAGCTGCATTTGTAGCCTCATTTATAGGCCGATACTATAAGGCTAATTACATACGTTAATCCGTCACAAGGCTAACCCTGTGATAGGTAGGGCGAAGTAAATTATATAAAATTCGGTTCGGACGATTTTGAAGGGTCCTTCCTACCGGGGGGAAAATTTAGTATAAGGGCGACCGTTGGCGAGGTTAATTGTATTTAATAGGATTATATTACTAGTATAATATTTAAGCGAATCGACGTACTTCTTATTAGCGTTATCCTCGTACCGTATTTATATACGCTGAAATTGCTAAACTACAAAATCCTAAATTTTTTAGAAGTAATTTACTAATTTATTAACTTTATAATATTCCTTGAATTGAGTTAATAATAGGTCTAGCGGCGGCGGAGTACGGGGTTTAGTACCTATGCGAAGGTAATAGCCGTAATTAGTAAAGAACGGTAAGATTCCTATTAATAACGAAATAGTATTATTATTAACGAATTCTATAAATATTAATTACTTTATTTAATCCGTTTATACCTAATTAATATAGAACTTTAAAAATTGTTCTATCTTTACGTTAATTCATTCTATTTAAATGTTAATTTATAGGTAGAAAGCGGATATTAGTTTGCGAATAATAGATAATCTCTTATAGAGGGTAGACTAAAATTATAAAATAAATTAGGTGCCTCTATCGGATAAAATACTATTTAGTAAATTATAAATTAAATAAATATAATTAATAAAACGGTCGGCTAATTCCTCGGCCTCGAAGGTTATTATTATAATATAGTAATATATCTTCGTAAAGCGGTCGACAACGACGGCGATATATTTAAAAGTTTGGCTAAAATAAATACTTTCCAGTAGCGGGGTAACGTAATCGATAAAAATATCCTTCTAAGGTACTAGAGAGATAGTTATAAGCTTAAAGTAATTGGTAGAACTGCACTTTAAAGATTTAATCTTCGCGTATAAGAAATAGCCTTTATAGAAAAGTCTTATATTGTTATATATCCTTTCTTAGTAAAAATCGCGTTATAAAAGCTCGTACGTAGTATTGCGGTTAAGGTAGCCCGCGCTGGGGGTATTATATTAACGACTAATTAATTAGAATTAGAAATTCTTATTATAAGGATTGATAATAACTTTATCCCGCTATTTCGTAATATTATTAATAGTATAACACTCCGAAAAAGCTTTATAAAAGATTTTTTTAATAATTAACGGCTATTATTAGCGGGATTCGTCCGTAAAGTAGGAAATTAGCTCTTATAAAAAGACGGACGTTTCGTAATTAGTATAGATTAAATCGTTGGTAAATTTAATATCGAAATCCTTTTAGTTTAATAAATAAAGTAAAAAGTTAGCGGTAGGGTCGTTAAATTTGAAATAACTTTCCTTAAATTAGGAGGGGTCTAATAAAGCTTTCTTACGGGCAATTAAACGGTTATCCTCCTTACCGTTAGGGTAATCGTTAGGTTTGCGGCTTAAGGCATCCGGTCGTAAATTTTTTAAACCGGGGGTATATTTAATTAGGAAATTAAAGCGTAATAAAAATTAAAATTAGCGTATATACTATTAGGTAAACTACTTATTGGTCGTAAAAATCTATAAATTCTTATAATCGGTCAAAATATTGAACGGCTACTAAGCTCCTTCGAACTCTAGCCTCTATTCTTCTAGGGCCTTAATAATAGCTAACAATTCCTTATTATAAACGTTATAATTATATTTTTATAAAGTATATTTGGCCGAAAAGTAAATTATAGGGTAAAAAACACTGTCGTTACCGTATTATAAAAGGGTACCGCCAACGGCCTAATTAAAGGTATCGGTTTTAATAATAATCTTTTTAATTTAATTATAAATCTTTAAAACGGGGCCTTTAGTAAAAGCCTTTTTAAGGGATTCGAATACCTTCTAATAACTATCGTTCTAAGTTTAAACTGTATCTTTCTTTATAAATTTGTAAAGTAGGGTTACTATAATCAAAAAATTTTTAATAAATTATCGGTAAAAATTTACGAAGCCTAAGAAGGATTATAAGGATTTCTTTAATTCTAGGGCCTATTATTTAGTAACTACTTTAACTTTCTTTAAATCTATTTCAATACCGCCTAAAGTAATAATAAAGCTTAAATACTTTGTACGTATCGTATAGAATTCGTATTTATTAATATTGATATTAAAGCTTACTTTAGCGAATTGGTCGAAAACGTTATTAATATATTATTCGTAGTCCTATATATTATCCGAATAAATAAAGATATCGTTGAAGTATACGGTCGTATAGACGTTAAAGATATTGTAAAGGATATTATTAATATAATTTTAAAAAGCCCCGGGGGCGTTTTATAAATTAAAAGGAACGATTAAGGATTCGAATAGGCTAAACTGTATTATAAAAGTAGTTAACTATTCGTAACTTTATTTAATATAAATCTTATTAAAAGCCGCGATAATATCGAATTTAGTAAAGATTTTAACGTAATAAATTGCATTTAAAGTCTCTTTAATAAATAGTAACGGGTAACGGGATTTAAAAGTTATATTATTAATATTTTTATAATCGACGTAAATATAGATTCCGCTTTTTGGCTTTTTAATAAGTAAGATTAGTATTAATACTTTAAATTAGGAAGGCCGGATAAACTTTTTTTTAAGGTTATTGTCGATTTATTTTTTAATAACTGTTAGGTCGCTAGGGACCTGTTAGGACGTCGGGGCCGTGCCAGCGCCGAAGGACGTCGACGGCTCCGCAACGTAGCGCCGCAATATAGCGTCGGGCCGGCTCGGAGACGCTCCGGATTTAGTTATTATAGAATTGAGTTTGTATAGTTATAAATATCGGGCGAAATCGCCTCTAGAATTATCGGATTTAATTATTAATGTATTTCTAATTCTACTTTTACTTTAACGTTCCCTACGTATTGTATTGCCCGTAGATATTTTAGCCTACCTCTCTTCTACGATCCTAATATATTAATAATTCTTCTTACGGGAATTGAGCTATTACCGGTAGGATATAAATACGTAGCGGACGATCCGTTTTATGGGTTACCGATATAACCGCCCCCTCCGTTTTAATTATATTTAAATCCCTAATTATTATTTTTATAGTAGCTGACGATAATTCTTAATAATAGCCTCCTCTTTCGTTCTAATATCGTTAGTCGATTGTCGAAGAAATAAATAAAGATAATAAGGATAGCGATTTTACCCCCTCATTTACGCTATATAATCCCTTCTACTATTTAGAGAACAATAATATAATATAAAAGTAACGTTTCTTCGAATCCTATATAACTATTATTTAATTATTCTTTAAATACCTCCCTTCGCAAATATTTCTTTACAATTAGAATATCTTCGTAGATATAACGGAGTAAAATTAAATCGGTAATTACCTTCCTATCCCCCTCGGTTTCTACTATTAAAATTACTTCTTTTACAATTAAGTACGTATTTCTTACCTCCTTATAATTCCCCCTATTATAGCGTTTATTATATTTATAGTTATTTAATAAAAGTAAACCGGCCCCTCCGATAATTATCGTTATAAATATAATATTATTAATTTTAATAGTAACGCTATATAATTTTCCGATTTCGTTTTCGATTTTAATGAATATTATTGTATTTACCCCTGTACTAAATTTTCGTTCGCTATTAGTTATTTCGCCGGTAATATTAAATATATTTAGCGGAAGTATATTAATATTATTCGGAATTTACTTAGTTACGACCTTGTCCGTAATAATTTTACTTAGTTTAATTTACGTACGTTCTTAGAGAAGAAATATATTAGTAATATTTAAATTTAAAAGTGCGCCGCCTTCGCCAACTTCGAAAAAATATAGTAAGGCGCTTCCGAAACTATTATAGACTTTTATAAATAATATAATATTGAAGAGTTAAAACTATCCTATAATTAACCGGAATATTTTTATATTTTATATTAAGTTAATCGGTTATTCCCTACTTTACGTTACAGTATTTTAGTAATTAAAGGTATCGATATTATAACCGAAGTTATAATATAAGTAGAATAATTAGAAGGTTTAAATTCGTTAGCGGCGGTATTATTATATTAACGCTTTTAAATATTATATCTTTATTTATTTCCTTCCGTTACTCTTCCTACTTTTATTCTTACTTTTATTCTTATAATTATTTTTAATTCTATTATTCTTTTTAATTCTTTTCGTCCCTTTCCGGCGGTCGTTATTAACCTTAATATTATTTATTTTTATTATAGTTAATCGGGATATATTTACGGTTAATACCGGGTAGTAAAATTATATAGTACTTATTACGAATATAATAAGCCCGGATATTCGGCATTTTCCTATATTAACCGAGCTTATTACAATTATAGTAAATTAGGTTATATATTATATTAATATATTATTCCCTATAATACCCCGAATTAAAGCGCGAATACGGAGCCGGTAATTCTAGTAAGGATAGCGATTATTTCGGCTTAAGAAGGCGTAGGTATATTATAATTATATTTAAATATAAAGTTATTAGTAAGAATATATAGAAATTGGTGGAAAATATATAGTTTAATAGATTCTAGCGCGGAATTAAACTTTATTAAAAGGTATTTATTCCCGTTGGATATTAAAATAGAATTTATAAACTATTATTTTATTAATTTCTCTTTTTAACCCGTTTCCGTTCGTAATTCGATTATTTATTTTATTAAAATATACGATTCTTATAGTATTAAGCGGAAGAAAAAAATTATATTTACTATTATTAATTCCCTTAATATAGAAATTATTTTCGGTTACCCTTAATTATACAAGTATAATTCCGAAATCGATTGGCACTATAAGAAATTCTAGTTCTAATTCGAACGTAGCAATTTAAAGGAAAGTAAGGAGTCGATTAAAGATATTTATAAAGCTATAATATACTTCTACAATCCGTATTAGGATTTTATTTTAATAATAAATTTGAAAGAGGCGTTATAAGCGATAAAAGGATTCGATCCGCCGTTATATATAAGTATTTTATTCGAAATTCCCTTATCTTTAAGTGAAGAGTTGGCGGACTTATTAACGGCTCCGAATATTCCCGACGTTTCTTCCGATATACTTACCCCTATACTTACTAATATACTTTTTAGAATTTTTAAAATTATATTAAATAGAATTTATTTACTATTAGAGCCTTTATTAGAATTAATATCCCCGAAGCTGCCGGTAGCCGAATCCTAATTAGAAGAAGAGGTTGCTATTAAATTAATATTTCTTTTAAAATATAAAGAATACTAGTAGGTATTCGAAGTATTGGCCGTACTACTACCTTAATATAATTATTTAAAGTATTATATCAATCTAATTGAAAGGGAGTTTGTTCTTTAGGGCCCGATTTATATATTTAATATTAAGGAATTAGAAGTATTTCGGGAATAATTAATAGAGGCGCTATATAAAGGATAGATTCGTTCGTCTATTAATCCGGTAGGGGCCCCTATTATTTTTATTCTTAAGAAGGGTAGTAAATTGTAATTATATATTAATTATCGGACGTTAAATAAAGTTACGAAGAAGAACCGTATAGTATTACCCCTTATTTAGGAAATTTTAAACCGGTTAGTATTGGTAAAGATTTTTACGAAATTGGATTTAAAGGACGTGTATTATTATATTCGGATTAGGTAAGGAGACGAAGAGAAGATGGCGTTTCGTACGAAGTATGGGTATTACGAATTTTTAATTATATTAATAGGGTTAGCCAATATTTTTACTACGTTTTAGGCGTATATTAATAATACATTGGCGGGTTTAATTAATATTATTTATATTATTTACTTTAATAATATTATAATTTATAGTAAGAACGAGGAAGATTACTATAAATATATTAAGGAAGTTCTCTAACGTTTACGCGATTATAATTTATACGTTAATTTAAGTAAGTACGAATTCTATATTAAAAGAGTATTGTTCTTAAGATATATTATATTTCCTAAGGGTATTTCGATAGACCCGGAGAGAATTGCTACAATTATGGATTAGGAAGTTCTAATAAATATTTATAATATTTAAATATTCTTAAGGTTTATTAAGTTTTACCGACGGTTTGTAACGTTATATTTTAAAGTTACAATCCTATTAATAGAATTGTTAAAAGGGAGTAAACGAAGAATATTCGAATTGTTAGAACCGGTTAAATTAGCGTTCGAAGAGTTAAAGCGGTTATTTTAAAAAGTATTTATATTATAGTATTTTAATCCGTCCTTACCGATCCGAATAGAAATAGATATATTAAATTTTATAATTAGGGCGGTCTTAACGTAATTATACGAAATATAATAGTATTTAATCGCGTTCTTTTTATATAAGAAATCGTTAAAGGAAATATATTATAGTATTAGCGATAGAGAATTATTAGCGATCGTTAGGGCGTTGAAGGCGTAGTAGTAATATTTATTATATACCAATAAACCTTTTTTTATTTTTATAAACTATTTAAATTTTTAGTATTTTAGGAGTAAAGATAAAGTAAGCGCGAAATAAAGTTAATAGGCGTTGGAATTAATAATATATAATTTTAATATTAAATATTGGGCGGGAAAGTTAAATCCGGCGGATAGGTTATTAAAGAAGTTATAACTATATAAAGTTGTAAATATAATTAGAGAGGGCTATTTATTAATAAAAATTATAAAGGAAAGGGAAGTAAAGGGACGGGCGATACAAAAAGGAAAGGGAATAAGCGGTAGTATAAAAAGAGTTTTATTAATTAGTTGGGAGATATAGTAAGTAGTAGTAAAGAAGTAAGAGTAGTATAAGGATGGAGGAAAGGATAAATCGGTTTAGGGATTAAAATAGGAGGATAATAAGTAAGAAGGGGGGTATAAGAAGTATAGTATTAGAGAATATAAAAAAATGTTAGGGGAATATATAAATCGGGAGGAGGCGGGAAATAAGTTAGAGAAGAAAGTATATTTCGTAGATAAAGTCGCTATAAATTTTAGAAAAAGGGTAAATAAGGTCGTCGTCGACTATATAGGAATATATACGGTAATTACGAGGGTATAAAAGGAAAATGGATAATTACCCCCGTTAAATTAATAATTATTAGAAGCATAGTAGTCGGATTCTTTTATTTTAGAGGAAATATAGAAGGAATTATTAAGACGGGGTCGGCGAATAAAGAGTTAGAAGATAGGGGAGGACGGAATATTATATTATTATTATTAAATTTATATATTAGAGAGTATATGGGTGGAATTTCTTTATATTTACTATAATAATGCTATTATAAAATATTTAAGATAATAGAAAACGTTTAAAAGAGTTAATTAATATTATTATTGGCCGATTATTACCGACGTTGAAGAATATATTTGGAATTACCTAATATATTAGAAAGTTAAGCCCCGGAATTATAAATTATATAAGCTCTTCGCGTCGTTATTAATCCTAATAACCCTATAGTAAAATATTTTTTGTAATTTTATTACCGGATTACCTAAATCTTTTAATTCCGTTTCTAACTGGACTTATAACGCTATTTTAATTATTATAGACCGGTTTATAAAGTACGCCCTCTATATCCTAACTTAAAAAATAATCGACGTATAATAATTTGTATATATTTTTTGGTAATCCGTTTTTTAGCGATTTAGACTTCCCGATTTTATTATATCCGATAAAAATAATTTTTTTATAAATTTCTTTTAAAAGATTTACTATTAATTATTAAATATCTAACGCCGTTTTAATACCGTTTAGTACCTATAGATTAACGGATAAACGGAACAATAGAATTAAAATTTCGAATTATATTTAAAGATTTTTTACGGGTTAAAGTAGGTAGATTAGGCCGAAAAGCTAATACTAGCCGAATAGACGTATAATAATTATTTTTATACCATTTTCGGTAAATCTCTATTAGAAATATTCTTTAATTATTATCTTTATAGTCCCGCCGACCCTAAGAAAGGTAGGGGGAATATATTTCCTACGGTAGTTATAAATAAAATTACGGAATTAGTTAAGGGTTACGTAGTTATTATTAAAGTATTGGAGAAGGTTAATAAGGGTTATATAAAATAATATAATAAATTATAGAAGGATAAAGAATTCGCGGTTAATATTTAGGTCTTTTTAAATATAAAGAATATTAAGTAGCGGAGGCTTAGCCTTAAATTGTTAGATAAATTCTTAAGCCCCTTTCGGATTACGGAAATCGTTAGAAATAAAAAGATAGCGTACCAATTCGACCTTCTTAAGTACTATTATATTTACCCGGTCTTTTTAATTATATTATTAGAGCTGTATTATAGTAATTTAATAATATTAATACCGTAGGGAAAAATTATAAATATTAAGGATAATAGCGTTTAATATAAGGTAAAAGCGATTATTAAATATAAGGGGTCGGGGAAGAATCGATAATATTAGGTAAAGTAGAAAAGGTATTCGAATAACGAGAATAAATAAGTATTATTAAAAGATTTAAATTGCCCGAATATTTTAAAAAAATATAAAGTAAGGGAGGTATACTAGAAGAGGGCTACGGGAGGCCTAGTAATTAAATCGATAAGAATAAACTAAGTAAGTAATAAAAAATATTCGAGAAGATTAATAGAAATAGCGTATTAGTAATAAGAATATATTTGTTAAATATATTGTATTAAACGATTATAATATAAGCCGTATTAGACGATTATAACGTAGGCCGTATTAAACGATTATAATGTAAGCCGTATTAAATAATTATAACGTAGGCTATATTAAATATATAATATATAATGTATTAAATATATTAAATTAGAATTAGGGGAATATAAAGCGAAAAGGAGTATTACGAAAATAGGAGGAAAGATTATAATTAAAGCCGATATTATAATTTAATTATAGAAAAGTCCCCTTTTTTATCTTTTTTAACTTTTCCGAAGATACTAATATATTAGCGATAACCGAAGATAGTAATAGCGGCGGGGTATATTAGTATAGGAATCGAATTTATTATTTTAGAAATTAAGATTTCTATACGTTACTATTATACTAATTAAAATTACTATATTATATTTAAATATTACTAATATTATCGTTAAGGGCGTCCTTTATAGGCTCTAGGGGAATTATAATACTTTAATATATTATAAGTTAGTATAATTCGTACTACGTACGGCGTATTATATATTAGAAGTCGCGGATATTATTACCGAGGTACGCTTAATTACTATTACCAGCTAGCGCGCTTATTAACGGCAGGGGAGTAATATTAAGGAAGGGAGGGCCTTAAAGGTTTTGTTTAATTTGTCCGGCGGCGGTAAGAATTATTTAAATATTAAATTCGAAGTACGTAATAAATATAACCGAAGGTTCGTAGAAATTATAATAGAGTATTTAGCCGATTTTTTCCTTTTCGATTTAAATTAGAGCGAAAGGGTAAAAATATAATATATAATATAAATTAATAATTTTATAAGAAAGCTAGGCCGTAATTACACGGAGCTATTAGGCGGCGGTAAGATTATCCGGAGTATATACAAGGGTTATAATATTATTTTAAAATATTTAATAATTTTTATAGAATATTAAAGGGAAATTAAATATATATTTATTTAATATTTTATTATAAACGCTATACGTTATAGTATTTATAGTAGGGAATATTCGTTAAAGTATAGTATAGGAGGTTAAAAAATAAATAGGAGAGGAGATTTATTAGTATAAATATAAATATAAAGGTTAACGGCCTTTAGGAGGGAAGTATTAAAGGCGTCGGCCGGAACGCTACCGATTATATTAGTAGCGAATTAAATTGAGCGGTTATACGGAGGGTTATAAACGTAATTAGAAAAGATTAATAAAGGTAAAAAAAAAACGAAAGGAAATTAAGGAAGAAATTATATATATTAAGGGGTACGATAATATTAGGGTACGTTTAATAGAAATTAAAGAGTACTACGTAATCGGCGGCCGAAAGGTTTGGGGAAAGTATTATAGGAGCGGCGGCGGGGTATATAGGAAAATAGGTAAAGGAAGAAGAAAAAGGGAGGAAGAGAAAGGAGGGAAGGTAGATTCTTATAATTAAAATTAAAAATACCGAATAAAGTAGGGCTAAGTAAATAACGATTTTACAAAGGTATAAATATTATTAAAAAGTTTTTAATAAATTATTTTAAACAATAGAAAGTAAATTAGGTAGTAAAAAAGTATTTAGGATAAGGGTAAATAACCGAATTACGAAGGTATATATATTATTAAAAACGTTTTTAATAGGCTATTCTAAGTAATAGAAGGTAAATTAGGCGGTAGAAGATAATTTAGGATAAGGGTAAATAATAATATTACGAGGGTATATATATTATTAAGAAGCTTTTAGCCGGCCGTTTTAAACGATAGAAGGTAAATTAAGCGGTGGAAGATATTTTAAAACGAAGGTAAATAGCCGATTTATAAAAGTTCTAAATTTTAGGGAGAGGCCCTAGTAGGCTATTCCGGATAATAGGAAGTAAATTAATTAGAATAATAAAAGAAAAGTAGAGGCTAACGAAAGGGGGCCGATATTTAGGAGGCGGAAAGTAAGAAGGTAAGAAGGCTAAGATATTAAAATATATTTAATTAAAGGATATTAAGAAACGGGGAGAATAGTAGCCCGGCGATAGTAAGTTTAGTCGGGTAGGTAAATTACGGAGGAAGGATAGCGGAGGGGTATTAATAGGGAACCGTTATTATAAGAGTATTATAAATTTTTAGGATAGAAATTTAGAAGGGGGAGAGTTATATTAAATCGCTAAAGATTTATTAGGATATTAGGGTCGTACTAGCGCCGAAGGACATCGACGGCTCCGTAGTATAGCGCCGTAGTATAGTATCGGGCCGGTTCGGAGACGCTCCGGACTTAGCTACTATAGAACTGAACTTGTACGGCTATAAATATCGGGCGAGATCGCCTCTAAAATTATCGGGTTTAATTATTAATATATTTCTAGTTCTACCCCTACCTTAACGTTCCCTACGTATTATACTGCCCGTAGACACCTCAGCCTACCTCTCTTCTACGATCCTAATAATAACGTTAAATTTATTTAGATTGAAAGCGCGGCCGCGAAAAGCGGGCGGTAACGTTCCCGGACGGAGTTTAAATTTAAAATCGTACGAACGGTTAGAAGGAAGAACCTCGGCGCCTTCCTACTTAAAAGTATTAATATAATATTAATATTACTTAAGGAGCTTAGCCTAAATTTAAACGTTAGTCTTTAAAAATTTATCTATTTTCTTATAAAATTTCGTAACGTCTTTAAATATAATTTTACTAATATTAATATTATTAGCGGCGAAGTATTTATTAATAATTTCCTCGTAACGTAGGAAATTATCGCTAGTACCGTTAATTTATATAGAGTTAGCGACTTTTATAGTATATAAAACGGTTATATTACCCTCCCCTATTAAAATATCGATCTATTAATAATAATTATTATTGAAAAACCTCTTATACTTTTACCTTTTACTTATTAATACTTCTTTAATTATTTCCGGTATTAAATTATCGTTTACGCTCTTAAAATTTAGGACGCTTCTTTCTTCTTCTATTTTATCCTCCTTTATTATCCTTTTAATATCCTCTTCTATATTGGCCCTAATTATATAAATAATGCGGAACTTATATATTTCGGCCAATTAATTGAAATTTACTATAAAGAATTCTTTAATATCGTTAGGGTTAATAGGGCCGTTAAGAATACTATAGAAATAAACCGGGACTTGGTAATCTATAACCTTAATACGGATTCTTCCGGTAATATGGCAAAGGGCTAAGTAAGGAATTAGAAGTCTTATTAGGAATATTAATAATATAAATATTTAGTTAGGGCCGGAAAGAATTTTACTAAACGGGGTAATATTTAGATAATTAACTATATAATTTTTAAAATAATTGAACCTTTAATAGGCGGCCCTCTTTACGATCGTAGAAATAGATAGGCGATGAACGGACTCCGTTTATAGGAATTAGAAATCCAATTCCCCCTCGTCGGGTACCTCCTCGTAGGAAGGCTTCCTATATATAGGATATATACCGGACGCGTCGGAGCGAAGAGTAGAGAAGTAACGAACCGTTAAAGGAGTATAATAATTAGTAGTTCCGTAAGGGAAGTAATTATATTATTCGTAAGCGGGACCAAAACGAAGGGAATCGCTAAGCTAATCGATACTTAAAGTATAATATATTAATTAAGGGTAATTAAAAATAATAGGGTTATTTTTAACGAAATTGTAAATAAGTAGGTTAATAACTTTATAATAGACGCCTACTTATATCGTTAATTTAGAAAAGTAGGTAATACTACCTTTTACTTAGCTGTTAATGAGGTATAATAGTTTAGGGATTAATAGTTTGAAGAAGGGTAATTGGTATTGAAAAACGAAGTGGCGGTTAATAAAATTAAGAGCGGTATAATTGCTATTAACGAAGGTAAAATAATATAATTTATACGGTCTATAGGATAAGTAAATAGAAAGATTTAATAAATTAGAATATTTATAACGGCTATCTACTAAAGATCTATTTATTTTAATAATATTTAATTATATAAGGACGACCCCTTATTTTCTTCCTCCTTACCTAGTAGATTGGTACTTCCAAACGCGATTTAACTAGGAGGCTATATATTTCCCTAGCCGTAAATAGAATTATTCTTATTATTAACGAACGGGCTAACGAAACCGGGCTAGTAAATGGGGATTAAATAATAGTAACCGCTAGGGCCGGGGGTATTAGGAGTTAGAGTACTTATTAGTATATTAATTATACTTCTAATATAAATTTAATAGCCGCCGCTATAGTTAGGGCGCTATTAACTATAATTATATTAACCCTAGGCTAATTACTATTACTAACCGCTATTACTACTACTATTATTATTACCGTTAATATTATTATTACTACTATTTTTATCTTTACCCTTCTTTTTATTATAGAGTTTAACCTTTTTTTTAAAATTAATTTTAAAATAGTACTCGATTAAATAGTAACCCTTTTTACTATAGCGGGTATATATTCCATTCTTTATACGGAATTTAAAAACGTTATTATCGATAATATAAGAAATTTAAATATTGGAAGCGGATATAGTATTGAGGTCTATAATATTGCTACCCTAGTTAATAGTAATTTCGTTAACCGAAATAGAGGCGCTAGAAGTACCGGCGGCGGTACTAGTACCAGTCTTATAATAAAGGTTAATATTCTTATTATACTAGTTTTTATCCTCTAAATTCTTTATAAAATTATAGGCGAATATTAACTATTCGTTATACTTATTATTAGTAGGCTAAAGGTTCTAATAAACAATAGCAATACAAATATATTTAGAAATCTTTTAACGTAAATAATAAATCTTTATACTATTATCGAAATTATAATGGTCGATAAGGCGGGTAAAATTATTTTCGAACTCTTACTATTTTATACTTTTAATTATCTTCAATTCTTCGAACTCGCGGCGAAAATAAACGATAATATTAACGTTATTATACTTCTTAATAAATTTTACCAATAATTCGCTTACTTTAATCTATTTAGCGGGTAAATTTTCTAGGATTTTAATAAATTTTATTTTAATAATTTCGAAGGGAACGCTTTTAATAAAGCGGGTAATAAGAGAGAACTTTTTACATTTAATATCGAAAAGCTTAGGGTTATTAAATTAGGCGAATTAAATACGAAAGCGCTAAATATAGTACTTAATAATACGCTTAATAGTAATACCTTTACCGTTAAATGCGGACGATATAATAATACGCAATACCGACTTATAACTATTATTATTATCCGTAATAATTATAATTTCGGGTTTATTGTTATTAAGGTTTTCGTTGGGTTCTCTATCTTTAGGGATATTAATATTGAAGATAGGGGTACCGGAGGCTTTAACTATAATAATACGTTAATGGAGGTCGTTAATTAATTTCTAGTATTTCTCCTTCTATTTTTAATAAGAAGCTTTAGAATTAATTCTTAAAGTCGAAAGCTTTATTTTTAAAGCGGCGATATTAGTACGGAGGGAGCCGATCTCGTCCGAATAAATATTTTAGAAGGCTTTAACCTTAGCCTTATAGTCCTTATAAATTTCTTACGCGTAAAGTAGGGCCTTAATTTAAATAGTAGTAACGTTACTACTAAATTGCTTAATTTCCTACTAAGTAGTTATAAATTAGGCCTTAAAAATTTCGAATAATTCTTCTACTTCCTACGCTTAAGTTTTAGCGCCGACGACGTTATTATAAATTAGGCAATTAAAGGCTGTAAAAATAATATAAAAAATAGGGAAGTTAAAAAAACCGAAAGCGTTTTTAATAGGAATATTAATAATAATTATTTAATTATTAAAGGTTTCGAACGCTTAAAAAATATTTAAATAAAGCTTATAATTAATTAGGTCGGCTGCTATAAGGGTACCGATCGTTATAATCGCTAGGAAATTATCAATTACTAAGGGAATATTATTAGATATTAATCGCTAAATTAATACACTAAGTAGGTATAAAGGGGAAAAAGAGAATACGAGTTATTTAATAGCGAATTCGGTTTGGTAATTACTTAATTCGACGGTTAAAATCGTAACGAAGGTCTTAATTATATAAAGACGAATTTTAATTAATTAATTAATATAATTCGAATACGATCAATCTTCTTCTATTAAATAATAAGTATACGTAGTATAATAGTTAGGTATAATAAATTATTATAGGGCGAAAGGGTACTATTAGGGGTAGGGTAAAATATACATTATTATACGAAGGAGAGAAAGGGAAATATACGTAGAGGATTGGCTATATAGGCGAAAGCCCAAATAGGCCAGTCCGTGCGCGCGTACGTGAAACTGCACGTGACGAAGTATATGACTAGTGCGAGTGCATAGCTCTGGGCTATGGCACGAAGCATTGGCATAGTATATATGCGGTTAATACAGTGCAACTACATCACAGGCTAGCCCTGTAATACGGACGCCCTAAAGTATAAGGCGGGAGATAGGGTACTATTTAATATAGAGAATTTCGAAACCGGTCGCCCGTACGTTAGATTTACGCTTTTATTTAAAGGTCCCTTCGAAATCCTTAAGGCGGATAATTATAAAGTTATATTTAAATTCTTAATTAATATAAAATATAATTTAACTTTCTACGTTAATAAAGTAAAATTATAGGATGAAATTGGCGTTTTAAGGCAGGCGCCCGTAAAGGAATAGAACGTTCGTATTAATTACGGACGGGTTATAAGGAGGATTAATAATAGGGAGGATTTAGTCGAATACAATTTCGAAAAATTCGACGGTTAT
Source organism: Neurospora sp. CHS-2018b (assembly GCA_009806015.1). Taxonomy (NCBI): domain Eukaryota; kingdom Fungi; phylum Ascomycota; class Sordariomycetes; order Sordariales; family Sordariaceae; genus Neurospora; species Neurospora sp. CHS-2018b. The sequence goes on from RAOV01000003.1 coordinate 3,093,723, forward strand.
TAAAAGAATAATAAAGGCTATTAAAAATATTATATTATTTAAGGACCCCCTTATAACCCCTTATAGTAATTATATATTAATATAGTTATAGCCCCCGACGAAATATAGAGGTTTTATAAAGTATATTTAAACAAATTATACCCCCTAAATTAAATAATAGTAAAGAAGAAGCGGAGATAATTATTAGAAAAGGTTAAAAAGATAAGGGAGCCGGCCGTAAGAGTAAAAGTCCCAGTAAGAGAATACGGAGGATTGGAGGCGGAGTAGGAGGTTTTAACCTTACGACGGAGGTTATTACAATTTATAGTAGCGGCGGCTATAAAGGTATTTTAAGGGTAGATTATTCGTTTAATAGGGATTTTTATTATTTTATATAATATTAATTAACTATATAGTTTCTTTTAGTCCGGGGAAGTGTTATAGGGTTAGCCTATATCGTACGTGATTATTTACGTATTTTATGTTAGCGTATAATAACTTCTAAGATTATTATTACTATTAGACAATTGGCTAATAGCGGCCCGCCGTAGACCTATATAGGCCTACAATTAGACCGTCCTTATAAGGCCAATCTTCTAGGCACTCGTCTACACTCTCCCTCTTTCTCCTTCGTACAATTACGTATATTTATATCTATACCTAACCTTTGCCCGTAATAGTACTATAACAAGCCAAGGGTACACATACCCAGGTCGCCACACTACCAAAAGATAGATCGTAATTCTACTTGCAAGGCAGAATACGAAGTGTATATTATATAGGCATGTCAACTACCACCCTATAACACTACCTCCTCTTTAAAGCGGATTTTACATCCAAGAGAAGGTGCCTATATAACACTACCTGAACCGAAGTTCCAATGGGGTAGCCTGTGACATTTGGTCGCTCCGTACCCTCCAAGCACGAGCGGCGGTTAGCAATGTCTTTCATTGAGTACTCGCTGTTTTCCTACGGCATTGCTACCAAGTCCCAACTTTAGGGACCGAGCGCCGTGGTCGGATGCACTCGAAAAACCCGCCTCTAAATGCCACTGCGGGGAATCGAACCGCAGCATCCCACCGTTAAGCAGAATTAACTATGACAGGCCAAGGGTGCACATGCCCAGGTCGCCACACTACCAAAAGATAGATCGTAATTCTGCTTGCAAGGCAGAATACGAAGTGCACATTATATAGGTATGTCAACTACCACCCTGTGACAATATCGTTATTCTTATTACGTAGTTTTAATACTTTATCGAACTTAGCTTTAATACCGTAGATAAATTAGTATTATAAGAAGGTACAATTATTTTTAAGGTAATTACGACGGTATTTATTATTTTCTTCCGCGTATTTTTGGATGACTTTTTAAATATTTGCGTATAAATCTTATATTTATTAATTAATTTCAATACTAAATTTAATATAATTTTTATTGAAGGATTCAATTACTTCCTTAGGTTTAGGGTAGATTTTACCTTTAGCGGTAGAATTATCCTCGGTAATATTAACGTTAGCGCAAACTTTTATTATATAAATTATAGGTTTACAGGCTCGTTTAATAGGAGTCGGTTTAACGTTAATAATTTCGAATAAAATTAATTGGGTATTAATAGGAATAGGGCGTAAATCTCCTAGTATTCTATTAATTAGAAAGTCTAATAGGCGTTACTCTTATTAATCCGAGAAATTATAACCCTCGAGGGTAATAATACGGCCAATAGGATTAATAGATTTAATATTAAGGTTAGCATTAATAAAATGCTAATAGATAATGCCGGAGGTAAACCTAACTTTTATTATTTAATTATAATAAAATATAATATTATTAATTAAGAACAGAATTAACGGAATTAAATTAAAACCTTCTTTATTAATAGAATTGGGCTATATTCGTATATTATTATTACCGACGGGGTTAGCGACCTAGTCCTACTAATTATTATAATTATTATTAAGAATAAATAAAGCGAATAAAAGTATTAATAATATAATAGTAGTAAGGTAACTAAGATTACTATTAAAAACTTACGAAATCGATTAGTCGAAGTCGATTTAAATACTAGTACGGTTAACAATATTATAAAGAATTAAAATAAGTTTATCGTTATATAGTATAAATAGGTAATTAACCGTTATAATAGGTATTTAGTAGCGACCTATTTCTACGACCTTAGTATTCCTAATTAAAATACTATTTAAATTATACGTTTTAAAGCCGGTAGGAATACGATTTACCGGGTTATATAAGCCGACCAAATCGTTCAATCTATTAATATAATTAATAACGAATTAAATAAATATATATTAGAAGAAGATATATAAATATTAGTCGTTTATAATAGTAATCCGATTAGTAATAAATACGGGTATAATAATATATATATTATTAATACTTAAACTAATTACTTTATAATCTAAACTATTTAAATAGTAGCGGTTGAAGTATATTGTAGTATTAGCTAAAATTAGGAAGCGCGGGTCTAATTCTAAAGTAAGGGGAGTTAAGGCGCGATTTTAGGCTAACGTACGTAAGCTATCGTTAGGATTATTATTAATAATCTAAATCGCGAAACTATTAATAAAATCGTCGTTAAGGGGCGTTTAACTTATTATATCGTTCTATATAATAATAAGCTGCTTACTAATATAAATAGGAAATATAATAAATTAGGTAATAAGGGAATTTATTATAATACTATAAGGTTATAAAGATAGGGTAAATTATAAGAGGTTAATAGAATAGAGAAGAAGTTTTAGAAGGAAGGAAGGAATTTAAATTATATAAGAAAGTTATATACGTATTAAGACTTTTCGACCCTACCTCTAATTACTTACCGGGAGAGCTATTTACCCTATACGACCGTACTTATTTAAATCTGGCGGCCTTATATATTAACGTTCTACTTAAATAGGATGGAAGGAAAAGCGATAGAATTATAAAATGAAAGTAATATACTATAAATTAATAATATTAGTTAATAATTTTATTAAAATTAGGAATTCGAATAAGTAATAATTTAGAAATTTTAATAAATTATAAATAAAAACCAAAGTAAATATAAAATAAAGAAAAATAGAAAAAAAAGAAAATATTTTTAAACCCTTTTAGTTTTCTATTTCCTTCCTCATTTTATTAAAAAAAATTAATATATTTACTAAATTTAATTTATTATCGTCCGGGTTAACGACTAATTCGCTAGACTACCTTTCTACGAATACTTTTAAACAATAATTCTAATGGGTATTCGTCTTCGAATTCCTTTACCTTCTCCTTTAAATTCCTTATAAATTCTATATATAATTCCTATATATTATTTTTATCTTAATAACCAATCTATTTAATAAAATATTTAATAGTAGTAGGACTTTAATTTCTAGCGATTAAACCTTCGATTTCCTATTCCTCTTAGTTATTAATTTTAACGAACTTAGGTAAAGGAACTTTTCTTCTAAAAGGATTAGGACCCTAAGCCGGTTTATAGAAGTACGTAATAGAAATTATTGGGTAAGTACGTTATAAACCGGGTACATTAAATTTATAAATTAAAGGATTAACCTTTTTTAAAATTTTATAAAGACTTATATAATTTATTAATTATTTACTTTTAAAATTACTAGGTAGATAATAACCTTTATTAAATTATATATAAACTTTATTTCTAATTTCGAACGTAATTAGAGAATATTTAGCGTCGTATTTCTCCTTAGTAGCTATATTAACCCTATCGATAAATTCGGCTGCTTTAAATTAATATTCTTAATATAATAGAGCTAATAATTCAATTATAGTCGCCTCTTCCGTATTAAGGACAAGAAGATTAAATATAGCCCGAAATTTAAATTTATATATTAATTCGTTAGGTAATAATTTAATAGTAGATTAAATAATATTATTTAAATTATATTATAGAGCCGCTAGTATTAATATTTAAAGGAGAGTATTAGTAGTATACTATATCCGAATCGTTAGTTCTATAATTTAATTAATATATTCGGATTAACCGTTAATTTAAGTATAATAAATTATAGAAAATAGTAAATTAATAGCCAATACTTCGAAAATACTATACTAAATACCGGAAATAAATTTTAGGTTATAATCGTTAATAATAGTAATTAGTAAACCCCAATTATAGAAACGTAAAGCTTAGAATAGGACCTTAATTTATTTACGCGTACTATACGTAGAGTAACTTACTAATAATAGTACCTTTTTATTAAATTTATAAATAATATTATATATAATATTAAATTCTTCGTATTTAGGGAGAGACTATATAATATAAGCGGATTTAATAATTAATATATTAATAATAAAGTCTATTATAATAATATAAAACGGGCGTAGGAATATCCGGATAAGTAGAAATTCGTTAAAGGTCGGTTACCGGTCGTATTAATTTTAATAATATACTTTATAATATTTAATATATTCCCGAACTATCTAAATTTTTTATTATATATAGAACTAAGATAAGTCGTCTATTATTTTATTTATACCGAAATAATATTTTTCGTTATATATTAATTCTAATATTTTTTATACGTACGAACGAAAGATATAAAGACGTTACTTATTTTAATAATCAATATAGTAAAAAAGGCTATCCTTAAATAAGTAAGGGCCGGCGGACAAATTAGGTCGTTTATTTAAGCGACGTATATAAATATAATTTAGTATATTAACTTTTTCGATTAGTCGGAGAATTCTACTATATTTAAGGTCGGAGGGGTATATTTCGATTAATTACTGCCGGAAAGTAGGGGTAATAATTAGTAAAATTGTCCGGGTATTTAAGGAAACCTTTACGTATATAAAAAAAAAGGTATTAATATCGTTTAAATAATTGAAATTTTATAAATTAGCGAAATAGGATTAAATATCGGCGAATTCGTCGGAAATATCGTCGTCGTTAGCGGGTTTAATAGTAGGCAACCTTAATAAGGCGTCCGGGATAATATTTAAGGGGCCTAGGATATAGAAAATATTTAGGTTAAATTATAACGCCCAATTAATAATATTAATAAATTTAAAGTTAACCTTAACTAAATCTATCGTCCGTAAGGAAGTATATTTAATAATATTAATAGTAAATATATAATTAATAATAATATTTATACAATATTCGTTAAATTAGACTATTTTCTATAGTTTCTAAAGAATTTAAATAATAATTATAATTTCTATTTCCGTAGAGCTATACTTTTTCTTAATAAGAATCGTTAATTTTAATAGAAAGCAAATTAATTTAATTATAATTAGTAGAATTTTACTTATACTAGGAATAAATTTACCGTCCTATAGGTATTTAAATTAAAAAGCGTAAACCCTATATACTATACCGCTAACGTTAATTTTAATAAATAAGGCGTCGCCCTTAACGTAGTAAAATATATAAACCTAATTATATAAATTTTCCTATATAATACGAAAAGCTTCGAATTCCTCCTTAATTAGTACGAACTTAACCTTTAACGTATAAACTTTTTTCGCCTACTTTATCGAATTTAATTTTAAATTTCCCTCTTTATATACTCGTTTAAGTAATTCGGTTTTTTTATAGTTAAATAATTCCTCCTTTATAGTAAACTAAAGCATCCTTCTATAGATCCATCTAGCTATATTAAAATATATTTCTAATATATTAAAAATATTAAGGAAATTAAGTTTTTAAAAAGCTTTAATCCTATTTTCGGTATAAGAAAGCCTTTTGCTATTAATAATATTACTGAATAATTATATAGAAGGGTAGGCCGTAAACAATTTATTAACGCTAATATAAATACGATATTTATTAAGTAAGTCTATTATAATATTAATATATTCTAAATATTTATTTTTAATATTATTAAAAATAATAATATTATTAATATAACCGCGAATAAATAAACGATATTCGAAGAATAACCGGTCCATAAACTTTTATACGAATATAAGAGAATTTTTAAAACCTATAAGGATAACGTTAGATTATTTAAGACCTTTTAAGTTTATTACTACTATACAATTATAATATTTAATAAAAATAGGTAATTAATAGAAGAAACCGGCGGTATTAAAGATAGAAAAGAATTTCTTACCGATTATAGTATTAATAATATTTTCCTAATCGGGCAAGGGATATATATTTAGAATAGTAATATTATTAAGAAGGCGAAGATCGATAATTATATAACCTTTTTCAACTCTATTAATTTTCCTTTAAATAATAAATACCGGGTATATAATAGGAGTAAATTATAATATAAATACTATTTTACCCTAAATATATATTTTATTATACTCTTTATTAAAAAATTTGTAATCTTTTACTCCGAATAAGTAGGATTTAATAATTCGTTACTAATTTTATTAACCTTCAATAAAATTAACGTATATTTTATTCTCTTCCTTTATAAATATAATCCTTCGATCTGTAAAAATATTAATATATTTATTTAGGAGGCTCTTAAATTATTAAACAAATTCAGAATCGGTATTATAAATATTAATACTTACTTCGGAAGGGATAAATTTAATATTAGTAAGTTTAGTAAATCTATAGGAAGGAATTTCGAAAGCGCTCTTCCGGATTATAATTTCCTTATCGTTTTTAGTAAATTTATTAATATATATAGCGTATTACTTAAGTATAAGACCGGTTTAAATAATTACATTTAAATATATTATATTTAAAGCGTTTATAAATATAGCCGTTTCGATAACTTTAAGCGACGGGCGTATAATTATACTAATTCGAATACTTACAGGGATAAAAAGAATATCGTTAAATTAATTTAAATACAAAACTACTTTAAGGGTCTTACTATTTACCGTAGTATTTAATAAATAAAGATATTAGGCGTAAAAATTATAATTAGAATATTTATTTTATTAATATTAATTATTAAATTAAATATTATATTATATTAGGAATATTCCTAATTAATTACTTATAAGGACCGTATCCAATTTAGTAAATACTTTAGTAATTAAGGCGTCCTCTCCTATTTCTTCTTTTTTAAAAAAGATTTCTCTTTATACTTTTATACCAAATATAAATTTAAAAGAATATAAAGCGGTATTAAAATCCAATTTTATATTATAGTAGCGAAGAAAGTCGGTTCCTAATAGAATATTCGGGCTTAATTCGTTAATAATTAAAATAGATATTTAAAAGTAACCGTTAACTTTAACGCCGTTTACCTTTCCTTCTATATAAAAGTCGAATTCGGCAATAATATTAATAACCGTTTTTAAATTAATTCTTTTTATAACGCTTAGCAAGATTAACGAATACTAAATATTAAGTGAAAATCGTTTAATAAACGTACGGCTTACTACTATCGATAAATAACCCGAATCTAAATATACTATTATAACGGGCGTATTAAAATTCGGTTTAATATTTACTTGCAAGTAAAAAATAACTTTTCTCAAATTTATTTCTCTATTTTATAAAGCGATATCTGGGATTATTTTAATTATTTACCTTTCTATAAAAGCGAATAAATAATATTAACTTTTATATTAAATTTCCAATAATTTAAACTTCTATCCGTTTACTAATATTAATAATTTTAATTCGATAATTATTTTTCTTACTTTATCGACCCAATTTAAAATTGCCCGAAAGCTCCCGGAAATTATTATTCAATTTTTAAACGAAGGATTGGACGATTTATAAAATGCTTAAATTAATTCTAAGCGGTTAAGAATTACTATAAAATTAAAATCGGATAATAAATTTAATGATAAGGATACTATATAATCGTTGAAGTTAATACTTTTAATAAAAATAGCGTTAATAATAATAGTCGGAGGCGAGGATAGTGTAGTCGGCGGAATATAATCTTTTAGAATATTAGAAAATATAATATTAAAAGAGGCTAAATAACCGGCAAAATAAATAAAAGATTTATTATTATATTTAAAAGTAAAAATATTTATATTAGATTTAATTACCTCTTTTTTAAAGTTACTTATAAAATAGTAACCTTTGTTCTATAAATAATAAACTTTATCCTTAATATCGGAATTATTTTCGAAAATAGTCGCGGCGCTAATATAAATATAATGGCTATTTTTAAAAGTCTAACGTTTTACGAATTTTTTACTCTAACGATACTAACGACTATTATTATTACCCGAACGGTCGCTATTATATTTATTAAATTTATTATTAAATTTTTTAAATCCCCTATTATTAAAATAAGACTTTCTACTACCTCTTTCGGTAAAGTTATTATTAGAAGGCTAAAAACTCTTTTTAAAAAAAGGTTTATTTCTATCCCAATTTCCCTAAAAATTAAAATAAATAGTTATTATAGTATTAAATCCTAGAAAATCAATATTATTATTAATAACGAAGTAAATTAAGCGCGGACCTTTAAAAAGATTAATAAATTTATTATAAATAAATATAACCTTTATTTTAATTTAAATAATATAATTATTAAGGTTAACGTTCTAATTAGGCGGGGCGTAATAAAATTGTAATTTAAAATATAAAGCGTTCTATAATTGTATATATAATTAAAATTCGCTAATATTTCCCTATATTCGAATATATTAGAATAATTCCGTAGAATAATTATGTAAAGCTAAATCGTTCTTTCTATACAATTCGACGGTAAATTTATAGGTATTTAATTATTATTATATTATATAGGGTTTAATACTGAAAACGTATTGTAGGGTATAAATAATTTTACCGAGGTCGTTATAAAGTTTGAGGCGTTCGTCGAAAGAAAGAGTATTAATCTATTAAAAAAGGGTAGTACTATATAATAATTATTAAAAATTATTTAAAATAATTTTACAACGGTAAGGGTTGCGGCGAATTACTTCGGTTATAATATTAATAAATAAATAATAATTAATATAAATATTAATTTTACTATTAATATAAACGCTTCACTTCTTTTTTTCCGCGTTTACATTAGGATAGAACGCCCCGACATTAAATACTTTATATTAAGTAACTTTATTATTATTATTAAAAGTCGGCGTAAAGGATTTATCGCTAATTCTATTAAATATATTAATTAAAGTATTATTATAAATTTTAAAATCCTTAATATAGTTATATAAATTATCGAATATTTAATTGAGGGCGGTAATATTTAATATATTATCGTTATTAGTTTTAATTAATCGATAAAAAGTATTGGAAGACGTATTTACGAAACGAACCGCAAATTATTAATTATTAATAGGCTAATTACTTTAATAAAAGGATAAACGAGCGGGAGTTTAAATAGGTATAGTATAAATAGGAATAGTTTAAGTAGGAGGAATTTAAATTAAATAGGTTAAAAGAAGTATATTAAGTAATTGAATTTAGCGAATATATTATTTAACCTAGCGAGTTTATTTTTCGGCTTCTTCCTTATTAACCGGGGATCGTTCCTATTTAATAAATTCTTTAAAGGTTATTTATATAATTTAATCCGAAATTCGGCGGCCGGTTATAGGTAGAATAAAATTATAAATAAAATTATCGCGTTTAGTAGTAAAATAGGGTTGGATCGATAGGGCTTAATAATTAGTATAATCGATTCGAAGATTTTTTAATTAATTAATAATATTAGCAATATTATGTAAATCCCTAGCGCCGATTATTATAATATTATTAATTAAATTAAACGGACTTATAGTACGCTAAGGCTAATTTAAAGTAGGATTATTAGAATATTAAATAGACGGACGTTTAGTAACGGCCGGAATAGTTAAGGTAAAACTAGGTTTTATATTATTTTAAATAAAGTATATAGTATTTTAGACCGGATAGACGAATTAGGTCGGTATTTTATCGGTTATTATGTTATTTTAGGTAAGGCGTAAGGTATTTTGGGTTAGATTAATAAAATAAATCGGAAATTTATTAATTATTATCGGTTCGGTTTATTCGAAAGTTCGCTCTTATTATTATTTTTAGACGAATTATACTAATATTTCTACTTATTTTATATTTATAAAATATTTAGTAATAGGATTAGCTATAAATTAATTAATAAAATTAGCTATAATTTTAATAATAAAATTTATATAGGAAAGGATAAATTCGGTAGGCGAGAGGGGATAACGGTAAAATTAATCGACTTAAGAAAATTATTTTACTAAAATAAGTAATAAGAAAGGCGGTATAGGGATTTGAGAAGGATTTAAAAAAGACGGTACGTTAATTATTTTAATAGTATTAAAGAAATTGTTAAATAAAGTTTAGGAATTAGCGACGGATACGTTAATACTACTTATATTAAAAGGAATTAATACTTTAACGGTTATTTTAATAATCTTATTAATTACTTTAGGCTAAATAGTATTTTTAATAGCTTTTAACTCCTTAATATACTATTACTAATATTTTTTTCTGAATTAAAAGGTAGGACCATCCTTTTCCTTAAGGAAAGGCTAAATTTAACGTCCTTTAAGGGGGTATTTAGTAATAAATTAACGATATTTATATAAAATCTACTAAATTTCCTTATCGGTTATATTTATATCGACGATCTAGCTTTTATTATAAATATTATTTTTAATATTATTAACTTAGTCTCTTTTAATATAGATTTAGCCGTCGTTATTAATATAAAGTTGGGCGGCTTTAATAAGAAGTTCGGCGGCCTCCGGTTAAAAACGTTCTTTATAGTAAAATTAAATTTAAATTGCGGTAAATTTATAAATTTATTGTACTTTACTAATTATATTATTGTCCTAAAGGTTAAAAGCCGTCTAAGGGGCGGTATTATCGTCGTTAAATATCGTAGGGGTAGTTTTAAAATTTAAAGGAATAGTAAAAGAATTATAAAGAAGGGGGGTTTAAAAGAATAGGATAGGTAGGTACTTAGTTTAAAAGGGTAAGTTTGAATAAGTAGTAATAAATTTAATAAATCGTTATTAGACTTAACGAAATAAAGATAAGATTTCCCCTTTAACGAAAGGAAGAAATAAAAATAATATAAAATAAAGAATAATAAAGTCGATTTTAATTTTAAACTATAGGTACTATTTATTACGCGAAGAAGTGCTTTATAAATAATGTTGATAGTATTGTTGGATAGAATAATAATACGTAACGGTTAACGATAGTCTTATTAAAGGAAGTTTAAGATAAATATTATTGAGAGCTTTAATTTAGAATTTCGTATACGACTTTATAGAATATAAGTAAGATAGACGTTAGGTTGATATAATATAAATTAATAATCCAATTAACTTTAATAAAGGTTAATAGGATAGGTACTCTTATATAATATAGACTGCTCGATAGAGTAGTCCTATACTCAATAGAGCGTGTACTAAAATAGAGTGGGGCATTCAGGCATCTGCTTGGAATATCCTATAACATTATACTAATTAATAATACATATAAAGTAAGCAAAATCTAGTACTTTTACACACTCTTCTATTATTATATAAATAAATCTATTACCCCTATAAATCGTATTAGGAATCTATATTAACTCCCTTTTTTTTAATATAGGTTAATTAATTTAATTTCCCCTTCCTTAATATAATTAGTATCAATACTTTGGGTTATAATTTCAACTTCGTATTTAATCTTTCGAATAGCGAAATAGAAAAAGACTTTACGTAGTATTTTAATTGCTTTAAGAAGCTCTAAAGAGATATCCTAAATTCTATTATTTTTATTACCGACTTTTATAAAGGGTTTAAAAAAGTAGCCATCGTAATATATCCCGCCGTAAAGTACTAGTTCTATATATAGTATATTATAAAGAATATAAATTATTATATTAAAAAGAAATAGGTTTAGCCGGGTCCGCTAAGCCCCTTTAGTAATAATAAGCTAGTTCCCGACCTTACCCTACTAATTCCCCTACTAATACGCTAAGATTTGAATAATAATAGCCTTAACCCCCTATTATATAAAGGCCTAAAGTAGGAAAATAAGGAGGCTATTAGTAACGTCGACGAAAACCTTAATAATAACGACCCGGATAAAGAAGACGATGCCGCTACTATAGACCGTTTAATAGAGGAGGAGGAGGAGAGGGTAAATATTAATACTATCGAGGGGGATACCGTTAAAGTAGACCGCCTACGTATTGTACCGCTAATTTATCTACGTATTATACTAAAATATAACCCTATTTAATAATTCTATAAGGATTCGTATAAGGATTTTTTAAAGGCTTAGAAGCGTATTATATACGTTAATAACGAAGGTTATTTTAAAACAGTATAACAATTACTAGTTAATAAATTTAGACGGTAAATTCGTACGTATTTAATATATCCCTCCCCTCCCCTCCCTTCTATAATATATTATATACCTTTTTCGTTAATATTTATAGTACTTATATATTATTTACGTAAATATTATTTACTATAAATCGATGAATTTAGTAATTATATAGTTTCGAAGCTTAGAAACTATAGTATTAAGGTATTTAACCGTATAGAATTTATATATAGAACTATTAAAAAATTCCTTAAGAATCGACTCTCCTCTCTTAATTAATTATATAATTATATTTACTTTACTTATACTATTTAAAAGGACTGCTTTCTTATAAAGTTAATAAAAGTACAATAAACCTTCTTATATAAATATAAAAGGGTTGGATTCTTTAGCGAGCTACTATTACGGGTATTATCCTTCCCCTTCAAATTAATATAGTAATAATACTATTATACGTATAACGATTAGCTTAGGGATCCAATATAAGCACCGTATACCAATTATATAAAGCGATTCACAATGTAATATAAATTACCCTACAAGTACTTAATGCTAGAATTATTATAAAGGATATTATAAGAGGGGTTAATTATTTAAAACGTCGATAAGCACTAGTAATTAATTTTAAACGGGAGCAATAGATTAACTAAGGCTTAGTATTGTAATTATAGTAAATTATTTTACTCTTTTATTATTATTGATATATATAATTAACGTTCTATAATTATAATAATCTAAGATTTAACCCCCTTACTTAACCGCCGACGATAAATTTCTATACTTAACCCGAACTTTAAAGATTACCTATATAAAGTATTAGCGCGCGAAATATTAAACCCGGAAGTTTATAAAATAATTTAATTAGAAATTGGTCGTTTATATAGTTAGCCCGCCCAATTTATCGATTACGACCGATATAATAATAGCCGTATACTATTTTACAATAAGGAACTTCGTTAATTAATATAGCGAAATACTTAGAGAGGAGGGAGGGTGCTAGCCTACTAAAAATAGCCTCGCGCTAGAAGAGGAGGGACTTAATAAATGAATTAAATTATACGAAAGGATTTGAATAATACTATTACAAAGGCTATAATTTAATTTATATTAATACTAGCACCCTTTCTAATACTCTTATAAGTAGTTCTAGCTCCGTTATTAGCGCCTTTTTTCTATTAACCTCCAATTCCTTTATAGAGAGCTCTAGCACCCTCCCTATCTCCCTATCCCTAAGTCTAATAGTAGCCGCTAGTTTAGCAATAGCCGTCATACAGCTATATACTAGCTCCTACCAACTTTAGCCAGCTTCGTTATAAGGTACTAACTCTTATTAAATAGTTATTTCAATATTAGGACGGCCCGCCGCTTTCTAACTAACAATAAGGGGAGGGATAGATTATATTAATAACGCAATATAAGGGAGCTCCAATCCCTATAGTACTACCTCCAATACCTCTAATATATTTATAGAGGGCTCCCCAGTACTTTTATGGCGGGTATTAAGATTAGGGTAAACATATTGATAACTAAGGTAAACTAAATTCTAAGTATTACTCTAGCTAGTACTTTAGGCACGGCTAGCATTTATACGGCGGGTATCAAAATCAGGGTAAATACGTGCACTCTAAGTAGTAAGTATAGCAATAAAGCCAATAAGAAGGATAGTAGTTATAGTAGTAACAACTGTATCAACGCCTTCTACGGTAAACAATTGACTAGATTAATAATTCTAAATAATTTTACGTAAAAGATGACGCTAACGACGTAAATCTGGTAATGCGCGGGCATCGTTTATGTGGCCTCAGTTGTACACGGTGTACTGGCGCGGCTGGCGGCTGTCACTTACTTACTTATTATAAAAAGTGGGTTGAGTGCGCTGGTTACCAGAAGTGCGTGCGCTGACTACCGTCTTCGGTTACTTATTCAGCTCTATCTAATTGCCCAGGAGCAAGCACCACTTGCGCCCTCCGATAAGCCCCCCCGTTGAGTCGTCGACAGCAAGAATAGGGATACCTCAACTCCCAGCTCATGCCCAATGCTGGTCAACATAAAGGTTCCAACATATGGCGGTCTCTAACCTTGGGCTCATCAGTAATGCTCCCTTGCTGTCAATGGATTGTTAAAGCCTCCAACCCCTTCATCAAGCAAGAAATCGGGTCTCCAGGCAATCCAGGCGAGCCAGGCTCAGGCCACCAGCGATCTCAACATCCATCCAATCCTTTGGTCCTCTCCGTGAAAGCAATCTGTCGCGCCGCCCATTCGCCACGTTTTTACCCCTGGCTCAGCACGTGTCGACCACAGATGGCATGGCACTGGCAGCCGCCAACCCCCAGATCCCGAAGCGCCAACGAACCAATTCTCCGTTCTCTTATCTTATCCGCAAGTCAGGTACCCAGGAACTCATCACTCGCAAAACACACCACCTGTGTGTGGAATTCCACCCGTGAGAAATATTTGGGCTGGTGTTCAATCAGTTAAGTATCATATTATTTAAATTCTATCACATATGCGCGTCAGAACGCTGGTATTATGATGATTACGTTGGCGACCAGGTACAACTGGAAGCAGAAATAAAAGGTGAGTGAGATCCAAGAATGACATTCCGGGCAAATACCGTAGATGATGCAAAACATGGTCACCCGCATATTCCTCCGAGTGTAATCGTTAAGGATAATTATAGACAGAAGGAAAAGAAGGAATGGAGAGCTCATCCACAGGACGGGGATTGGCCAGCCATCTGAAATTGTCCAGAGAAGGTGAGAACCAGAATTACTTCTCATCCATGGACGCAGTGCCTGGATAGATCTCTTCGTCTGTCACCTCGATATGAAGCCCCGTCATCTTTTTTCTGTCATCGTACCGAGTGTAAGTAAAGATAGTCCCTCGCATCGGCCTGCAATTACTGCAGCTCATGGAATCTTTTTCAGTGTGACGATGGCCTTCAGACTTGTCGGCATCAGACTCTGGCAGAAAGTATACCTTCATATCTTTGCTGCTGGAATCAACGCAAAAGTGCGTGGGATCTCGATAAACGCGGCTGCGAAGACGCCAAATATGGCCAACTGCTCGGCACCCCCCATTGCGGTACCGGAAAATTATGCCCCGGCACGTTTCCCCAGAGCCGCTCCCGTCATCAAAATAATAAACCCGGGCTTCCGTTACTCCAGAAAGAGGTGAGTAACTCATTACCCCGCGCAAAGGAGCATTGCCATTTCTTATAGGCACACTGGGGTAGTGAAAGGGGCGGATTCTGTGTTCATTGGGGCTTCCAGCATTATCGGATGCGGGTCCTGTTGCTCCGGGATTGGCGAGGTCATGAACTGTCGCAAAAACGAAACCCTTTTCAAGAAACTTACACCCATGGCCATAAATCAGGCCTTTGGGTTTCTTTTTGCTCCAAAACACCGGTAGCTTCCTGTCGGAAGAAATCGTCATCATATTAATCACAACATCTCCAGAAAGACGCATGCGAACAAAGATGCGGGTGTCCGCGGTCGGAATGACGCCAATGTAGAGAATCTGGTCTCCGGGAGTAATTGGCAGATACGAGAAGCCCTCCGCCCGGTGCTCCTCGAATACCAACGGGTTGTAGTGGCCAGTGTACCCCGAGAAATGGGGAAAGGTCTTGAGCAGGTCACCGTTGTGGTTGAAAATGAAGGTCAAGCCAGTGACTGACTTAATGTCGATGGTGTGGCACATAGATATCCCCTTGTGAGAGGGGTAACGTCCAGAGAACCGGAGGCCAAAACCCAGGGAAATCAGATGTTCAATTTGGTCCGGGGAAGGCGGATCTGGTGTATCCCACATGGGTAGTTCGCCCTTGTAAGACTCGGGGAAACGGAGGCTGAGTAAGCCGTCCTTGACACAGGCGGTAAACTCACGCAATTTCGAGAGACTTTCGACGATGAAACCATGACCCTCGAACCAAGTCTCAGTAAAGGATGGATGACGGGAAAGCCGCTTAATCTCTTTAATGCCGCGGTTATCAAGCGTGATGCGCATGACTGACTCTGCATTATTCATAGCATACACGTGCTTCCAATCGGAGGGAAGAAGCAGGTCTCCTCGCTTCCACTTGACGATGTCGACGAGAGGAATCTCTGTGAAAGGCTGTTTGGGTAATAAAGCGAGTTGCAAGGCTAAGGTGTAAGTCAAGATGGCTCTCCATAGAAGAACACCCGGCGAGGAATACTCGTGAATGAGGTGAACCAGTTCGGTCGGACAAGCGGCCAGTTCGGGCAGACCGGAGGCACGGGCAACCTCCCTTATGGCCACTTCCGCCATGTCGTAGACGGTGGGACTTGTGACCTTGTAGTAGTACGGCCGGGGACCGGGATACCTCGCCATGGAAGCCAGCCAGAGCCTCTCCCTGGCCAACTCTGGAGAAAGCGGCCAGGCGTGGAGGAAGGTAGCGTAGCAATCGTGGTGATAGGCGATGGCGCTGTAGCGAGGGACGATATCGAAGGCCCAGCTCTCACGTTTGATTGAGGGGCGTGGTCTCCAGGGAGGGTGGGTATGGTAGAGACACCACTTGCCATCTATGATGGTGTAGGCAGACTCAACTGTGTATCCAAAGTGTGAGCTACCGGAGCGAAAGAAGGACGAGAATGGGCCTATGTGACCGACGTAGCTAAGCTGGTCTTTCAAGCCATACAAGACTGTTATAAGCGCTTCGGGTTGATCACCACCTGTCTCCGGTTCGTCCATATCGACGAAACAAGCTCCGCAGCACGGCAAGACCCGCATGGCTTCCGTACAGTCTGCGCCCGGTCCATCGTAAGGAGAGGGGGAAGAAGGCTCGGGAGCGTCACGCATCGAGGCTCGAAGCGCCGCCATGAGTCCCTGGCGGCGGTTCGAGAGCGCACGAGCAATGGATCGGGAATCGTGCTGTGAGACGTTTTGCATGACATTTTGCGAGTCGTTGGCAGGGTCGTTGGCAGGGTCGTTGGCAGGGTCGTTGGCAGGGTCGTTGGCAGGGTCGTTGGAAGGGTCGTTGGAAGGGATGTTTTGTGAAGTGTTGGAAGAGACGTTGGAAGAGACGTTGGAAGAGACGTTGGAAGTGTCGTTGGAAGCTGCAACGGCGTCCATTTCGAGGATTATTTTTTGAGGGTTCGATCAGATAGAATGTCAGTCAGAAGATATCCAAAGCAGACAAGCGAGAAGAACCAACCGAAATCAATGATAGGCAAACCTGATTGATCGGAGGTTGAAGGAAGAACGAAGCAGGGCAATGCCCGTTAAACTTTGAATTAAATCTAGGAAGTAAGAGTACTAAGGTTGGTCATGACTGCCAATGATACCGATCTCCTTGGTGTACACCGGATTTTGAGGTGAGAGGTGGACGGTGAGAACTTCCAAACGATCTGATGTGATCTCTAAGGGGGTGGCTGGATGTTTGTGGTAAATTACGCAACGTACATGTATGTATGTACACTGTACTGGCTGTAACCTCCATCAAGTAATAGGGCTGCATGGGCGGGCCACCCCGCCATGCGGAACCCGTGAATCCCCCGCATTTCAGGAACAAATACATGGTGGTAAGATTGTAAGGTAACATTGACGACCTCTTTCTTCGTCGTTGACGAAACAACAATTTCAATTTCGGTTGGAGACTCTTATGGCAGTCGCGCACCATCAAGCATTCCACTCTACCAACTCCCACCCTGACTGGATCTCCACCCGTTCAAACATTCGACGGCGGCGGCGGTGACCAGGCTCGGAATCCCAGCTCTTCCTCGGAAACATCTCTTCGATGTCTTCCCACCGAAAACTCTCTCGTCAACATGATTCCGCCCGACTCTCTCCACGCTCCCGGCATCTCTGGAGCCTCACGCAGAAACTGCTCCAGAGAGACTGTACTGGATCTGACGCCATCGTTGGCTTTTGGTTTCGGTAGTCGCCGGGCAAGAGGCACCTCGTCGTCAGCATCATTACCATCCCTCCGAACCATTGTTGACTCGGACGTGGCCGGCTGTGTGCCTCGAGTCCCGCTGACCTGACTGGTGGTGTTTCCTGCGGATCGTGCTCGCTTTCTCTTGAAGTAGTCTTGCACCGCTAGACGACCAAATGGGATCGAGACGGCGATGATGGCGACTGCTAGCTCGGCGGATTCCCAGACGACTAGATCTGCTGCCGCGTCTGGCTCACAACGACAGGTTAGTCATGATTACTGATTTTGACAATAAACAAGACAAACTAACATGTGAAATCATTTTCCAGGTCCGAAGCTTTGATGTACGTTGTCTTGATGGCCGCAACAATACCGGTCCTAGGTAGGTAGGCATCATCATCTCGTCAGCACATTGTTACAAGCAGACGGGTAGACTGCCAGGAAGAGCAGAATCCCTGGAAGACCTACAGAAGCCCCAGGCTCAAGACAAAACCGAGCACAATCTTCTCAATCCTCTTCACCTGAAGGTGCCAGATGATGCACCAAGGAAGTATCACCAAAGCCACATCAGTAACCGCCGACCACGCTAACCACCCAATCAGTCAGCTACTTCTCCCATTCGAAAGAAGTACCACATGCAGGCAAACTCACCTCCCGAAAAAGACCAATACCGACAAAGCACATTAAGATCCCAGCACGTCCCCTTCACCAACGGATTCCACCTCTTCTGCACCGGCGTGCACGAGACGAAGATAAAAATACCCGACAACAGCTTGGTTACCAGCACCGATACCGCCACAAACACCAGTGCCCACCTCTGCCATTTTTTTCGTGCGATGTTGTACAGCGTCAGGCAGATGGACGTCTTGGCCAGGGCGATGCCGAAAAACACAAAAGCGCCCCCTATAAAAACGATCCGGGCTGCGGTTATGGCTTGGGTGAGAAGGGGGATGGTCCAGATGTGCTGGCCGAAGCCGTGGCGGGTGGCTATGGCGGTGCAGATGGCGCCGGCGGCGAGGATGAGCTGTGGGTAGAGGTAGGTATGTTAGGATCTGGGTGCCATGGTGTTGGGGATAAGAGATGGATGTTGGTAACAACGTACATAAGAGATGCCGAGGAGGAGGTCGTCAATTCCCAGCTGCTTGGAGTAGCGGTGCTTGCAGTAGTATCTGAAGCCCAGGGTTATGCCGGCTAGGGAAGCCAGTAAGGTGAAGACGATGATCAGGCGGGTGACCGCCGAGTCGGACTCGGTTTGTAAAGTCATTTTGGTGAGTGTCTCTGCTGGGTTCTGGTGGTCGACATGGAGGCCATCGCTGTTGAAGGTAGGTAGACGGGAAGAGTACGAAGTAGATAGCTTGACGACTGCCAACTGGGAAGTAAAAAGGTAGAAAGCCCTAGGTGCTATGCGTCTAACTAGGATTCACCAAAGACGATGCGCGCCTCTTCTTTCCATGGCTAGAATGTAGTTAATCTCTTCAGTTAGGAATGAATCACAGTGATGATCCCTTGAACCTCTTCCTAGCAGACTTTCAGTCACCTACCAGCCATACCGCCTAGCTCTGTTCTTTGGTGATATTATACACCGTCAGGATCCATTCCAAACCACGACGCCGTGGGGGGCAGCGGGAAAGGGATAAGAAGAAAGAAACGACGGGTTAGATTTGGACTTTACACGGGCTATCCCGCCCCCCACGTTGATATTCCAGGGCAGGTTCATTGTGTCCGTTCATTGTCCGAAAAGCAAACAATGACCGCTGATCAATGATGCATCGGTCCTCAGAGTTACGGCTATGGGTAACGGGACAACGCAAACGAAGGGATGAGCAAGTGCGGACGGGCATGTGTCGGTTGGTACAACATGGAGACGGAATGGCGGTTGAGGTTCGAGTTGGCATTTCGCGTCAAAGGAGCGGTGACACACGACAACCGCTTGAGCTGCTTCGTGGGTTGGCTTTTACACACCACAACTTCACGATCGAAGATGACGTTTAGGGGTACATAGGCTGAGTGTCCTGTATTTGTTTTTAACAGTCAAACAGTGGAACGGTGATCGAGTGGTGTGGTGTGCTGCACCAGTTCCCGAGGATATGAGCGATCTTGGTTGATGCATCTCGGGCCCTTAGTAGGTGGCCCAAGGTCCCAATGAGGGAAAAGCATCCGGGTTTGATTCCCGGCTCAACCCTCCCACGCAATCTTTTTGCCATCCTTTTTTTTTCACTGTTGTACATCTTGGTGATATGGAAGCATCGATCGTAGCCAGCGCATCTAAATTCTACTTTTTCTTTTCAAACTAGACAGACGCTTACTGCGACAGATCGTCACCCCAAACCTGCTTCGCAATCTCGACCTCGAGGCGCACCTTGGCCCACTGCTCCTCCACTGTCAAGTCGTTTCCTTCCTTGGTCGAGCTGAAGCCGCACTGGTGCGACAAGCACAGCTGGTCCAAACCCCTAGGGCAGTAGTCCGCCGCCTCCTGCAACCTCTGGATCATGGCCTTCTTGTCGTCCAGCTCGGCCTTCTTGCTCGACATGACGCCCAATACCACGATCTTGTCCTCGGGCAGGTGGCGGAGCGGAGAGAAATCGCCTGATCGCGCGTCGTCGAACTCGAGGAAGTACACATCGACATTGAGCCCCTTGAACAGCGTCTCGGCCACGGGCTCGTAGCCGCCCTGGGCGAACCACTGCGACCGGAAGTTGCCGCGGCACAGGTGGATGCCGATGGTCATGTCCTTGGGCCTCTTGCTGATGGAGGCGTTGATGATGTCGACGCACTGCTGGGTCAGCTCGGCGGGAGTCTTGCCGTGGCGCTGCGCGGCCTCCTTGCTCATGCCCTCGTCGCAGAGGTAGGCCAGGTTGGTGTCGTCCAACTGGACGAAGCGGCAGCCGGCCGCGTACAGGTCGTCGAGCTCGGCCTGGTAGGCCTTGGCGATGTCGTCGAAGAGGGGCTCGAGCGTGGGGTAGGCGTCGGCGTCGATGGCGTCGCGCCCGCCGCGGAAGTACACCATGGTCGGGCTGGGAATGCACACCTTGGCGGTGACGGTCTGGCTGGCGCCCGAGGAGGCCTTGACCGCCTCCACCTGCTTGTTCACGTAGTTGAAGTCGTCGACCTGGATGGCGTTCGGGTGGCCCAGCTTCCCGACAACAACCAGTCGGGGAGGAGTCATGCCATGCGACGTGACGTTGGTGGACGCGACATGGCCGCGCTTCTCGACGCCGGCCAGATGCTGCAGGAAGTCGATGTGGAACCACGCGCGGCGGTATTCACCGTCGGTCACGGACTGGAGGCCGTTCTCGATCTGTTCCCGGACGACGGTAGCAATGTGCTCGTCCTCGACCTTGCGCAGGTCCTCGGCGGTAGCGGCCTGGCTCTCGACCTTTTCGCGGGTATCGAGGATGGCCTTGGGGCGGAGAAAGGACCCGACGTGGTCCGCGCGGTAAACTCCGGCCGGAAGAGGCATGATTGGATCTGTGTGGTGGTGGTGGTGGTGGTCGAGAATCAAGAGGGTGTGAGCTGCTGAAAGGGAGGGCGACAGACAGGGCGGCTCGATATGGGCGTCTCTTTTGCTATATACCACTTGGCTGCCTACCACCGTACCTACATCCAGTCATCCCAGATCCACCCATCGTGTCATTTTGGCGAGCAATATGGGTCCAACCGGCGGGAGGAGGCTCATGTTGAAGGGTTTCGGGGTCCGATCATCGCATATTGGGAGGGTCCTGAGGCGAGCGGAGGGTGGTGAAAAGGGCATTGCCGTGTCCAGCTTCAGCTCCAAACAACCATTGCCGTTGTGCGGGGTAGGGAGGCGATGTTGCTTTGCTGGACGCTGCTGGAGTCTGGGCATGGGTAAAGCTTTTCCGGAGGAATGATAACCCCCAGCTCTTGATACGTTTGTAGCTGTTTGTCGGCGGCTCGTGATGTCATGTCTGGGCGATGTGGAGGCCGTTTGGCGATAAAGCTGACTGCCGAAGAAAAAGCTGTGGACGGGAA
The DNA here is from genome assembly GCA_009806015.1 of Neurospora sp. CHS-2018b. Classification (NCBI taxonomy): domain Eukaryota; kingdom Fungi; phylum Ascomycota; class Sordariomycetes; order Sordariales; family Sordariaceae; genus Neurospora; species Neurospora sp. CHS-2018b. The sequence continues at coordinate 3,115,778 of RAOV01000003.1, forward strand.
GCGGAAAGTCGGGACACTAGCCCACCCAGTCCACGCCAGCGTGCCGGCTCCAGTGGGCACAGTGGAGTCCTATCACAAGATATTCAGGGCAGTCCAGCAGGGAGCAGTCATACCGACGGCATTGCGAGATCGGCCGCGACGAACTTGAACACCAAGAATTGGGTGAAGGGGAACATCTCAACCACTGCGCGAGAGCTTCATCTTTATATGCTGATTTCTGGCTGGCCAAGTCGGCAGATGTCGTCGGTCGTGATCGGGGCCTTTGGTGTTGATGCCGGGCCGGGTTTTCTGTCCAGATCCCCGCCCCCACTTACCGATTTACCGGAATGACTGAAAAAGTGGAGGGTCCAATCTTCAGTGCACGTGCCAGGGGCAAGCATTCAGCTGCCCTGCAGGAGTGGCAGTTCCCGCTCCCGCTTTTGATGACGACCTGTTCCTGAAATGCCATCTGCACCGACGACATTCACACCAGCGAATGATGCTCAGGTTCCTCACTTCCTATGTTTCCTTCCTCTTGTTGTTTGTATCCAGTCAGTTTCTGTAGACGCCGCCAACCGTTTCGAACAACTAATCCATTGATCGGAACTGAAACCCTTCCCCTGCCGGCGACCGCGGTCTTCTGCATCGTGTGTCACCTTTTTCTCACCGAACCGGCGTATCAAGGGTCTCACCTCCAAAAAACGATCCATTCCTGGCCTCTTTGGGCTCTTTGAGGATCAACATTCCGCGCGGCGTCTTCCTCACTTTTCTTTCCTCTTAATATTTCCCTTTTATTACCGCTTTCAATTCGCGGCACAATCCCGTCATTTTTGGGGTTCCCCTTTTTGTCCCACGGTTACTGTTACAGTGTTACTCCAAGCCAGCCCTCTATTCTAGGGTTTCCCCCCTTAACACAACGTCCCAGATAATTGACAACAAGGCTTATTGCATGCAGCTCTTTTGTACACATTTGCCTTTTCTGTGTTTCTGTGTTCAGTTACCACCCCTCGCGACTGGAGGTTTCCGTGTCTTTTAGCGCGCACTCGTCGTTCGTTCTTTTGCAGGCAACTGGCAAAATGCCACGATGCTTGTCTCGGTCTCCGGCGTCGACGGCGTGAAGAAGGGCGTTCTAATTCCAATCCTTCCACTTCCATCGTGTGATCGGTCCCTCCTGGTACCATACCAGACATACCCAGGTCCCAGCCGTGCTGCCAGCCTCATCAGCTTGTGTACATACACACACACATACATGCCTCCAATCCCCAATTCGGTTTGTTGTCTCAGTCTCACTTCACCTTTTTTGTTGGGGGGGGGGGGACCCGGGCTCAGCCGGGTTACTCAAAATCTGGTTTCGGCACTCCTGGAATAACTGGAACAAATTAGCTAAAGAAGCGGTGTGTTTTGAGTTTTTCTATCAAAAACCTCCGATCAGAGGAACATGCATGGTCTGTTCAAGTGTCTAAGACAATACTTTTCTTTATTTGCTTTCTTCCTTTTCCGGAGCGCGGCAGCGCTTCGCATGTTGGCAATTTGGCGATTCTAGCCCTGACGAGTACCTGCGACGGGCGAAAGCCGAGAAAAGCGAGAAAAGCGAGAAATCAAATGTCTGCCTGGCGGTTGAAGCAGCTGCCGACCTCGCGATTGATGGATGTGGATTTCTTCAAGAATTTTAGCGCGCTAGAGAATCGCTAGGCGTTCACTAGCGACGGGCCATGGGAGTCGGGATCAAGGTGGACAGCGCTAGCGTAGTGCGGAAAACGCCACCGTCTCGGTAGATGCTTGCTTCAACGCCGCTTCGCCTGTGAACCCGTAAACCGACAACCGGGCAACCACTGGTGAAGAACTGTCGAGACAGGCAGTTTGTGGATCGCGGTCGCGAACCGAAGTCGTGGAGAGGGGGAATTTACATGAAGCTATCACAAGTATTGATCGGACGAGTGTTATCACGTTTCAAGGGACGAGCAAATGCCGTGGAAAGGACCTTGAACATGCTGAATAACCCTGCACACGTCTGTTGCACGTTCCATCATGAGGAGCTCAAAAGATGCGGTTGATATAATCAATTAAGTAAGGTTGGTGGTATAGTTACGGTATCCAACCAAGGTATACCAAGGTATCGAGGATTGACAAAGAAAAGACAGCAACAACAACACCAGGACAACCACCACACACCAGCGCCATCGTACATCACCCTGCGCAAAGATATCATCAACAACTTTAAGCCGATCCAACCGCATATCCAGAAAAATCATTGTTCTCGTACTCGTGCTTGCTCATCAAAATCATTCGCTCAAAATACAACCGCGGGGTATCCATCATCTTTCTTCTCGAACGCTGACCGTGTTGGTTGAAAGCGTGGGTGGTTGTCCATCTTCTCTCTTCTTTTTCTTCGTTTATTAAGGAGACTCTCAAGTCTCAAGGGATAGTAATACATCCCTCGATTTAAACCTGCTTCTCAGCAGGGACGTTGAGCATGCCCTCCTCAGCGGCGTGGGCGAAAGTGGTGGTAGGCTTCCACTTGGCCGAAGTCCTGGGGGTGGTCTCCTCCATCATCTTGTCGACCTGCTCGAGCGAGAGACCCTTGGTCTCAGGCACCAAGAAGTAGGTGTACACGAAGGCGCAGGTGCAGAGACCGCCCCAGACGAAGAAGACGGACGACTTGAGGTTGCCACGCTTTTCGCCGACCATGTAAGGGGTGATGACGGCGATGATGGTGTTCCAGAGCCAGTTGGAGGCGGTGGAGAGACCGACACCACGAGAGCGGATGGGCAGGGGGAAGATCTCGCCGATCAAGATCCAGGCGCCGGGACCCCAGGTGGAGGCGAAGAAGAAGATGAAGATGGCGATGAAGGCGATCTGGGCGTTGACGGCGTTGATGTTGTTGGCGAGGGAGGTTTCGCCGTCGACGTCGAGGTGGGTCTTGTTGAACCCGACGGTGACACCGATGATGGCGACGAGGAACTGGCAGATGGTCATGCCGAGGGCACCCCAGAAGAGGATGGTGCGGCGGCCAAAGCGCTCGACGGTCCAGAAGGAGATGGGGGTGGAGAAGACGTTGATGATGGTGAAGACCATGGAGATCAAGAACGTGTTGGAGATGGCGCCGGTGGACTTGAGGAAGGGAGTGGAGTAGTAGAAGATGAAGTTGACACCGGTCCTGGTTTCTTGTTAGCTTTTCGATCTTGTTTGAGAAGGCATATGAAGGGAAGCTCACCATTGCTGCATCATCTGAAGAGAAGTACCGAGGATAGTCTTGCGGAGGTTAGAGTTGGGCTTCCAGAGAGAACCCTTGAAGCAGTTGGCCCAGGAGCCGAACCAGGTGGTGGAGGGGATGAGCTGACGCTCGTACTCCTCGTTGGCGACAATCTCAGCAAGCTCGACCTGGATGTACTCGGAGTTGGGGTCCTGGCCACGAAGACGGGACAGAGAGTTGGTGGCAGCAGCGAGGTTACCCTTCTTGACGAAGTAGCGGGGAGAGTCGGGAAGGCACATGAGACCACCGGCAAGGATGATAGCCCAGATGAACTGGATGGCGATGGGAATACGGTAAGCACCGGTATCCTTCCTGTTCTGGGTTGCGTAGACGACGCAAGAAGCAAGCATGAGACCGATGGTGATGCAGAATTGGTAACCGGCGACCAAGGCACCACGGACCTTGCGAGGGCACTGCAGACATTCGGTGGTTAGTTGATGGACCTGGAAGTAAGCCGGTCAAGGGTAGGAAAAACTCACAATCTCGGACATGTACAGAATGACGACGGCAGACTCGAAACCCACACCGATACCAGCAATAAGACGACCGGCAACGATAGCACCGAGAGCATCACCAAGACCAGTGATCATCTGGATCACGCAACCGATCAGGTAGATGAGGCAGCCGAGAATGACAGTCCACTTGCGGCCGATCATGTCGGCGAGATCACCAGCAATGAGGGCGCCAAAGAAGGTACCGCAGGACAGGATAGAGACGACGAGGGACTGGTGAGATTCCGAAAGCTGCTTGACGTGGGGAACGGCGCCTTCGACGGCATCGATAAAGATCTGCGAGCCGAGAACGCCGTTGATGTAACCGGAGTCATAACCGAAGAAGATACCACCGAACGAGGCGAAGGCGCAGATGAGGTAGGCCTTCCATGTGACGGGGGCTTCGATGCGTTCGACATCTTGAGTGTGAGCGAGCGCGGAGATGTGGGCCGCTGTAGGAGCCGTCTCCTTCTCGTGGGTGGACGACATGGTGTTGTTGTGACTCTTGTGTTTGTTGATTTCCCTTTGTTGTCGTCTGGTTGTCGTTATGGGAAGAAGAGGAAGAGTAGACGAGAGGAAGGAAGAGGGGATGAAGGGAGGTATATCACTTCTCGACGACACAGAGAAAGGGACTTATGAAAGGGGGGTGACAGACGGGATGCGAAGCTCTTTATGTGAATTGAGTTTGCATGTTTAAGGCCATGTATGTGCAGCACTAGTGGTTACCCTCCGGAACCTTGTCGACTTTTTCGGCTTCCCCATGCCCACAGAGTCCCAAGTTGGAGAAGACGGGGGGAGGGTGGGAATCAGGTGGCTGCGGAGGGCTTGGTCGGATCCGGCCAGTCAGAAACGGAGATACGCACCTAGACCAGCCAGACCGAGCCAGACAGAGGGCGAGTTCCCCGACTTGGCAAGGTGCTCCTTGGGGATTTCGCCGCTGTCCCGCCGGGGTCGCGTGCAGGACCACTCCCATTTGTTGCGGAGAAGGAAGATTAATCTACCCCAAATCCAGCAGAAGCTCCATCGTGGGGAGAGTCTGGAGTGTTGGGTCTGGGGTTGGGTGGAAAGGCGGAGGATGGTGGAGGAGTGGTCCATCCCATCTCTCCCCGGGCTGTTCAGGGGTGGCCTCCCATGTTGCTGTTCTCCATGGGGTCTCCAGGTCGTGGTCATCCTCCTGGGTCCCATCCATGCAGCGCCATGCACGAGAGATGCAGAATAACGCCGAGCGAGACTGAGAGAGCTTGACCCAGAGCTTGGCCTTGAACCGTCTGGTCCGCCCCCTGTCCGTTCCCGAGGCTGGTGAGATGTCTCTGAAATTCTGAATCATACCCCCTTGTAAGCCGTATCCGTATTGTAACGTCATGTGAAAGGACGCATCCGTACAGCGCTTCTGTTTTGGTGCGTTACATTCCTTACGCAAAATTACCTGAGACACAACCGCTGAAACCCCCCCTTTCGTTACAGTTACAGTGTCTGGAATCGCAGCAATTCTCCCTCTTCTTCCTCCCGGTATGTCTTGGGTCTCGATCCAGTCCCGAATTAGCATTGTTTGCTCCCGGTCGTCAATCTTCATTGTTCCATTCTTCGATGCGTGTCTTGCCTTTCGTTCTTCTTAATGAATGCATGGGGCGAGAGTCCTTGACGACATCGTCATCATTTGGAAACTTTCAACTTTCATACAAGCCAGCCACCCGCCCGGAATGGAAAAAGACGTCCAGATCACCCGCATTCCGCACCGTTTGCATTTCCGCCTCGGTCAACTATACTCCTTGAATTCCATAGCCGAGTCGGCAACGTTTGCTTTCTGCCGTGCATCCCCTCCTTCTAACGTCAATGAATCCTTCAATTTGCTGGCATTGGTAACGTCTGTTGGTGGTGGCGCCCGAGCCTGCCGAGGCCGGGCGTCCTCGACCGGGCGTTATTCACCGGGAATTACATCCAATACCTGTACCAACCTACCTCTACATAGGAAACTATGTATGATACCTTACACGTACAGCACCGAGAACCAGTCCCGCCGCCATGCAACCCGAACTCCGGACCACCAGAAGGACATCACCACCCAGACGTCAAAGCTGCATCTCTTGGGAGAAAGATCCTCTTGGCCATCAGCGTCTCTCGCTCTCGTTCCGAATGACTGGTTCTAGTGGTAGCTCCCGCGTGATTATGTTATTAGGCGACCGCTAGGCGCAATTCCCAAATCAACAATTGACCGAGTGTGCGCCCGTCCAGCTTGCGCGGTGTGGTTACATTCCCCTATACAAATGGGAATGGTTCTGGGTACGAAGGTACGAACCCCCTTTTTCGGATCATGGCACACACAAAAGACTATTTCGAGGATGGCGACATCCATCACCTCACTTGGCAAACCATGGTGATGGCGACGGCGATGATTCGCACTCGTTCGTTGATGGAGTGTGTGAGAGCGGGACCCTTCTTTTTTTTTTCATCTTCGGACGCCCTTCCATTCTTCTAGTTGCAGTCTAATATATCTACTCGTTACACACAATGGACGGGGAGCATTCATCTTTCATCTTGAGATTCCAGAATCTCAGATAAGGGATGATATAGATCTTTGTTATGCTGAAATGATAGGAATGGAACGGTGCCTTTCTGCGTGTGATTCATTTCGTGGCATGATACCGTAACACACAGCAAATGGAGAGGAAAAGACGGGATGTTGGCCGAAGCAACCTGCCTTTCGGTTACCATTCCCAATCTACCTCCCGCTCCCGTCCTTAATTGTCCTTGTTATGGATTGCCGCCCGCCGCGGTTAACAGCCTTTTCCCGCTTGTGAATATTACAATGAGCTGTTTGCGCGTGGTCCGCATCAAAGTATCATCAGCAGTGGTGCAACAAAAAACACTTGGTCGATGATCGGATCGCCCTCGACCGTCATAGACGTGTCTAGGCCATCGGCCGCCTGAACCATACCTGGAGTCACAAAGCAAATCCTCTAGAAAGCATGGGCCAGCCTGGGTGGGGGGGGTACAAAAATTCGCCTCTTACAACGAGGGCTTGTAACAATCGTTACAAAGTTTAAACTCAACATCCAAGCCTTGTTCCCTGTCCTTGAGTTCTCACTTCTGCCATCCATGAACAATCAGATCATCCAACGATCTTCGTTGCAGTAGCCAAAAGGTTTTAGATTTGGGTTCGTCGTTTTGCGGGTTGAACAGTTGCACGGACGTGTTCTTGCCCCTTTGTCGTCAAACCCTTGATGAGGATCAGAGAAATGGGAGACGATCCTGACGATGACAATGATGCACCGTTATCCAATACCCAGTAGTATCAGCACCGAATCTTCAGCAGTGATGAAATCTGCAATGGGTTGAACACAAGCAACGAGTAAAACGCATGTTGATCTCCATGGGCATGACGAGTGACCAACTCCAGCCTTGTCGTACCACCCAATATCAGAATTTAGGGTCCTGGGTCTCCTCGACACAACATGGATGATTTGAGGCTGAAGTTATGTATGTGATCATGGTGGTACGCAACACGATACCTACCTTATTTCGTGCTCTGTCTATCTCGAATCCCTTCTTTCCCCGCTGGTCTGTCTGGCATCAGAGTACGTACCAACTACCGAATGATGCCCAGAACTGACATAGTGGTCGCCAAGGAGCCCAAACGAGTCAGGTATCTCTGCTCACCAGTTACAAGTGAGGCCAAGCTCGATGTCGTCCTCCCACAAGGAGCCGCAAAAGGGATCCGAAAAAGAGGTCGTCCAGAAGGTGTCAACATCCCGCCTGCTCGGCAAGACGATACGAATGACCACCCCTTCGGCAGTACTTGCACATTAGTACCGGCGCTTTTGTGGGCGCACTACATACATCATCCATCAGCAACTCAAACTAATCCGGGTAAAGCGTTGGTGAATGATTCGGTTCGGTTCGCCGGTTCGACGTTAGGTATCGCCAACACTGACTCGCATGCCGCATACCATACATACACCAACCATATCGCGTACGCATACTCGGGGTTACTTTACATACTCGGTGTCTCTCTGAATGGGAGCTTCATGTTTGTTTTGGGCATCATCGGTACCGTTACGTGTCGTCGCTTGGTCCGTAGGGCCGGATCTCCTCTCTCTATCTCTCCCGGCGCTTTGGCGACGGCGACGGCGACGGTGACCGTGACAGCGACGTTATTATCACTTATCAGTTATAGCCATTCGCTCCCAACAGGCTTTCTTCCTTAAACCACAGATCACAGTGCATCACGACCGAGTCGCGCCGTGCCGCTTTCTGTGAGACTGTGTTATGTGAGCAATGTCAGCAATGGTAACAATCGTCGTAACGTCGTTCTTTTCCTTACCCGAATTCGACGTTACGACAAGACAACTTGGACACCCTCGGCCCTCCATCTGTTCGTCCCAAAGAAAACCAAAATGCTGCTGACCCCAACATTTTGGTGGAGTCAGGCACCGGGCGCGCCAACCTAGGACAAGCATGGAAACGTGGTCCGGGGTGACAGGGGCCTAAGCCCCAAACCAGTCCAAGTGCAGGACAAGGTCGCTTGTAAACGGTCCTTTTCTGGATCCCTTTCTCGCATCTGGATTCCCCCAATGCTCCAATGTGCTCCATTGTCTCCAGTCTCTCCAGTCCATTCCCCCAATCCCCTCACTTTTGCCCCGACCTCAGCGACCTCGTTTCCCCAGAGAACCCCATGATATTGGATCTCTCCATGGTTCTTTGAGCGGGCTTCTTCCCCATGGGACGGGTGGATTGACACGTACGATTGAGGAGACAGCGAACGACCAACAGACCTGGGGAAAATCCCCGCCCAATCCCCCCGCATGAAATCGTGTGGGTATTGGTGATTTTGGGAACTTTTTTCATAGCATGTGACTTTCATTCTAGAATTTTGACTTTCGACAATCTGGACCAGCAGAAATTCAAGACCGGGAACGGGAACGAAGCGGCGACGGTGGGGCATTCCCATTCCCCCTTGTTCCTTTCAGCACACAGAGCACTTCGTCAGCACAAGCAACCATTCTTGGCAAATTGGGCTTACCTGACAGGCCAAGGAGCTAAAACTCGTCCATGACATGAGTGGCTGTCCGCTGTAAAACCACTGAACCACCACCGTCGTTTCCCGGCTACCGTTGAGCACCATTTCGTTGCCTTGGCCCAGAATTCGCTAGCTCGCCGAGCCCCTTCTGGAGAAAGTGGAAACAGCTCTTTTTATCCGGGATTGGACAGTGGAGATGGAAATTCTTTTTCTGTCATGCTGCCTTTTTGGCGCTGGGATTTCCCATCGCCGACCACGATAGCAACGATTAAACCTGCTCGACATACCTAGTACCCTACGCTTTCAGTGCACGATGCCCTCTGTTTCCATGGAATCCGGGGGCTGGACAGCTGAACTTCTTTTGACACCGCAACAAGATGCCCGCTGGTCAACATTCGATTCTTGCGGTGTGCGCAGCAAATGGAGGATACACTAACAGTTGAAACAGTCGACGTATCCGGCCAGCCAGCCTGGACGGTAACCCGCATCATGTGCCCCTAGATATCAAATGTGGTCTCATGTGACACAGGTTTCTTTCTTTGTTGATTTTTTTCGGCAGCCCACTTGAGGGCTGGAAGCGCCCTTTGTTGCACCTGTCGCCTGATTCCTTTGAGTTGCGATGGTGGATGGCAAATTTGTCAAAGAAACTTCGTTTGTTTAGCTGGACAGGCTGGAGCAGCCCTGTTTGCCCTACCAGTCAGCCGCCTGGCTACACTAGACCACAGCTTGTGAAGGTTCTGTGATTCCACACCTGGTTGGGTCTGGAACTCCGAGTGTCCCAGCGCTCTTTGTTTCGGATCGCAGCTCGCTATTTGCCGGATCTACAAATCAATCTTCAGGACCGGAGGTGTTTGAACGAGGTCACTCCTGTCAGCCTTGCCCATCCACGAGCAATTCAAGCTTGTTCGGCTGCATTCTTCGAGAGACGGACTTGCTGAGACGTTTGGCGCTGTGGACGGGTGGACTTGGATGGACACACAGAATCTCAGAGTGGTATCCGTTCCTGTGTACCGACGGCGTGGCAGTGACCGAGGTAAAGGTAGCCAATCCTTTACGCCGACGTACTTCTTCCGGCCCCACAGCAACGTCTGGCCCCCTTCGACCCCCCTTGGCGTCCTTTTCATTTCCATGTTGTGGTCGGGTGTGCCACCATTGGGTACGCGGTGCAGAGGACCGGAGGTCGATGACCGGATGTATTCCCTATTCTGTCTTCTTTTCGGGCCGTTCTGGGGGGTGTTCTGACCAACAAAATCGGCCGCGCTGCAGTACCGTGCCGCGTTAGCAAGGAGGCGTTGGTCATTCGCGATCCGGGAGTGCATTTGTAAATTGCGAAGGATGATTTGTTTACAAACCGAAAAGATGGAGAAGCAGATATCAGTTCTGGATAGTCAACCAGGGGTGGCCCTCTGGCTAGCCATAGCAATGACCTTTGGTCTTGTCAATTTGTGTCGGTGAGTTTCTGCTTTTGTCAACCCCCTTTGCCTCCTGACAACATCATCGTCGTGTGGGTGCTGTCAATTGCCGTACTCGAGGAGCGTGCAGATGCTAACTTTGTCTAGGAATGACGACGAGACAGATGTCATAGTCATCAACGTTGCTCCTTGCTCCCAGTTGAGCCAGTCAACCAGTCTTCCATCGTGATGGCGGCTTTGACTATCCCAAATTCGACCCAACATACGTCGCGATCTTCTCTGTGACGGCGACATACCAGGCTGGACTAGCTGGGTCGTGCATCCAACACCAGCGTCGACGTCGTCCATCGCCAGAACTCGAGTCGCTTTCGGTATTTGACATCCTCGACTATCGAAAGAAGATCGACGCTACCGCTGACCGCTGTCAACCGAAGCACCCTCGTTGGAGAAAGGCAGAAAGGCCTTTTCCGATTCTCGACCTGTCGATTCTGCGCAGAGTTTGCCAGTTCCGCATGCCGTTCTACCCCGCTTGATGACACCAATAAGAAGCAAACCTGTGCTAACCCCAGACGCCACAAGTTTCGGGTGGCGTTGACATGTTGCTGGGCGAATGCGGGACAATTGCGGCAGGCACGAGTTGGAGAACTTCGCCTTTGTTGGAGTCGACTGTCGAGACTCCCGATGGCTGGTGATTGAACAGCGAGAACACCAATTGACCCCGATGGGGGCGGTGGCAGTTTCGGACGACAAACAACAAAAGGCGGCAATTGAAGGACAGCGAGAAAAGGTGAGTGGGATCGCAATCTGCCGTCTTCCATTTCCAACGGTTTCGGGAATTTGAAGCGAAAAAAGGCATCCGAGTTTCGCAACTGTCCGTCCGGCCTGTTTGACACCTGGCCCGTAGCGCCCGGAAGCTTCGCCGCGAACGGGTCCGAGCTCTCTGAGCAGCCGCTGTCCGCAATCCGGCGTCTCGTACACCGCCGTTGACGTTGTGCAGACCGAAGATTCGTGCTATTTGAGGCATCGGGCAGTTGCGCTGTGCTCGTCGATTCCACGCCTCGTGCTTGTCCGTTCTGTCACCCTGTGCTTCCCGTGTTCAGCAATCACGTCCACTGCACCTGCCGTCACGATGATGATGGATTTCATTGACGAAGACAAGCGAGCACTGCGCATGGACAGTGATCTGCTGTTGCCGGTAACAAACTCTCTTACAGAAGGGTGCTCATCACTTCCCCATCCGGACTAGCCTTACCCCATACCCCGGTATCTATCAGCGTAACATTCGTGTTCGTTTATAAGTCGATACCTACGTAGTTACGCATTCGTTACCTTACGCAGGGCTTCGTTCCAGTGCATGTTATTTTCATGGCAACATGGAAACTTCACATTCCATTCCTCCACAAAACCATCCCTTGAAAAGAACTTTGGTGTATCAATATCACCAACAAGCATTTTTCTAAACGTCGTTTCCGTCAAAGAAAAATTAGCAACGAACATGTCAATCCCTTTAGATCCCGCGAAACGTGGTTCACCCGTGTTGGGTGTTTCAGTTTTGTCATTTTCTGCATACCTCTTCCATTCTGACGCGCAACTCGGTAACAACCACATCATTTTGCAACAACTGAAAAACATGAAAATGAAACACATGCGCGCATGCGTCCATTGTCGAAGGGCACTCTGTCTCTTGCAACTGAAATGAGTGCAAAAATCTCCAAGAAACCTTAACTAACCCGGCGGGTACAACTTTGAACCTCCAATTCTTCGATGCAACCCTCTCGTGTGCCCGTGTCAGTGTGTCGAACTGGCAACTGCAACCATACCTAGCTTCGTTGGACCGGTATGGATATGGAATGCAACGTTTGTTGCTTCCGAAGGAACCACCTTCAATATCCCCTTTTGCTAGTCCACAGGACCGTCGGGACGGGATTACCGATCCATTCAGCAGTAGGCCAGTAGCAGCACATCTGCCTCAACCTGAAGCCGTCAACGATGGATGGGAGGCAGGTTTGTCAACGCCACCAAGGCTTCATCTCCTGTTCATCCTTTTCGCGACGCCATCACTCACAGGGAGGGATCTCATTGACGGTGAATTTGTTAGTTGTTGGCGTGGAATTTTATTTCCCTGGTCATGTCATACATCTCCCGTCTTTGTCGCCAATCAATAAAGGTATGTACGGTCTGATGAGGCGTCTAACCGACCGACGACGGCTTCATACTCTTCAACGGCGAGATGGATATACATAGTAAGGCACGTAAGGCAACAAAAGGGCCACGGCAACGGGAGCGGGAGCGGGAGCGGCAGGGAAAACACAGAAGCGAAACCATTTACACAGTCCATCCATGCCACGAATTTGTTGAAGAATATGTGAAGCCCATTTATGGAGACCAAGGTACTTTCAAAGAATGGAAGCCGAAGTGACCACTGTCGAGACAACGGTTTCGAATACACAGCGGAAAATAGGGATCAAAAATCGCAGACCTGCGACCTTATAGCGGAATGCGACGCCGACTCACCCGTCCCTGTGACGGGGCCAAGTAGAAGTTAGTCTACTGAGCGACCATATGTAACAGGGCTATTGGCACGCATGTTGAATTCGGTTTTGATCACGACTTCAGGGAAGAAGCAAATGTTCATTGTTATGTTTTCCCTGAAAAGCGTTGGTTCTCGCCTTGCAAAGAAACAACGTCTGTACTGCAGAGAGGAGATGATTAACTCGTCCACTTGCCTTTGATCATGGTTGAACTTGCAGTAGTGGAGGGCATCACCGATCATGGGATCATGCGATCTGTAATGCGGCTGTAATGTCAGTAATCAGATGATCTGATGAAGAGATGGCATGAATGCCTGGATCAAGTCGGTATCGACCTGGCAGGTTGCCCGTCAGTAGACTGAACAAAAAGACGACTCTAACAGTAGAGGAAGGCCAACGGCAATCAAGACAGTTGCAAGACGAGAACCATTTGTGGTCCAATGCAATCTTTTCATCTCTTTCTCTCGCTGGTTTACTCGGAGATGAGCTGTTATTATTATACACACTTTTAACCGTAGTGAAAATGACTGCCAAAAACCTCCCCTATTCGATCATTACCGTAATACCATGACCACAACGTCCGTCTTCAGCCTGGAAAGCCGACTCAAGTTGTTCCGTAACCCAGACACTCCATCACCCGCAAAAAGCCCATCACACACTTGACCCAAGACATCTCCGACACCCTGCACCATCGTCTGCCACATCCTCAATCCCCATCTTCAATCATCGCCGCTTAGTCCTCCTCGCCGATGCGGATTCTACCCTCAGTAGCGAGGCCATGAGACCAGTACCCGCCAAGATCGATGTTGGTCTCAGGCATGGCACGATGGCTAAGCAACAACCAGAAGCCAAAGACAGGCTTCGCCAGTAAGTCGAGAACGGTGTAGATCATGATCTCGGTATCGACGCTCGTCTTGCGGGCACCCTCGGCGATTCCCCAAACACTATAAAAGGAGGTGCTGTTAGCAACAAGCAGGAAACACATAATGACAAATGAAGCACTTACATGGGATACGCAGTCCACAGCAACAGCGTAAAGAGAGCCAAACCGGTAAACAGCCTCGAGACACTACGTCCCTTGGCACTGACACTCCTGCCGCCATGAAGCCCCACATGCCAGATGACGAAGAGGTACGAGAAGCACCCAATGGTGTACCAACCCCACTTCTGCGCCGTATTTCCTTGCTCTCCCAGCGCCGCAAACAGGCCGCCCAGCACCATAATCACGTCCGCCACAATCGCCATGAGCGTGTGGGCGCCATCAACGCCGGCCAGCAGACACAGGTCCAGCAGCAACAGCGGCGTGGTCAAGGCCCAGTCGACGTAGCGGCCCCAGAACACCTGGCGACACACCTGGTGGGACGTGTCGGGCACGTGCTTATGGTGATCCCAGACAGTGTTGCAATTGTAGGTGGTGGCGTGGCCTGTGGCCATGGCGAAGTACGAGAGCGAGGCGATAATGGTGATGAGCGTCGTGACAACGTGGAAGACACGCTTCGAGGTCGGCACGTTCCACGACAGGAGGGCGAAGATGCCTGACGACAGAACCATGAGGGCGAAGGTCACCCACAGGGTGCGGTGGCCTGTTTCTCCAACGGTTTGATACTCTGTTGGGGTCGCTGATTCATGGATGGTTAGTTCGTGAATCCAGTATTGTGTGAGAGAATCAAGAGACGTACGGATCACGGTCGGGACCGGTCCCGGCACAGATGTAGATGTTGGCATGAAGGTAGATGTGGTGTGCCGAAGCATGTCGGCGACTAGCTCTGGATTAATCATGTTGTTTCGAAAGTATCAAGTTCGACTATACGAGGAGCGGGCCGGTTGGTGATATGTCGATGAAAGGGAGAATAGCGAGGGAACCGCCCTTGATGGCTCAACAGCAGAGGACACACATTTTATTCCTTCCCCTGGACAACATGACAGCATTGCTGCTACTGCACGGGAAGGAGGACAATGCGGAGATGCAGGCAAGTCAGCTGGTGGACATCCGTAACGGCGACGTCATCCAGTTTCTGTGTGTCACCCGAGGTTGAAATCCGACCCGAAGTGGCGGAAGTGGTTGTAAGACGGTCTGCCAATGTGCTTCTTGGACTCGGACTGCAAAGAATGCTGGGAAGCTGCCTGTTGTTGCCTGGTGGTGACGGTGCGGGGAACGAGGTAAACAGCATCATGCATTACATCGAGCGTACGCGTCCAGAGGTCTCCCGATTCGTTGCCTGGCGAGAGACGCGGGAACAAGATGGGATCTCTGCGGAACATCAGCTCCCGCTTTGCTCTCCATCTTTGTTGATGACGAGTGGTCTGATGAAGTTTGGGAATTGGATGGCGGGACATGATGCTATTAGAGAGGATGGAGGGTTAGGGTTGAAGCCACATGATAAGCTAATATCGATCCATATCCTGGTGATGCTTGATGGAAGGCCATGTTTTCATGGAAGCAGCAAGAGTATGATGCTGTAACCGATAATTATTCGGTCTATTCTGAATTTTCAACCGGTCCTCGCACATGAGACATGACGAAAAGATGTTACAACTGGTACTGGTACGTCGCCCAGCGCCCTGGATGTTATTTGATAAGCCCGATAAGCTGATAAGCCCACAGGTACTGTCGCCGTTGGGTGCCCGCTGTGGCAGTCGTGACCAACCCCTCCAAACCTCCTCCAAATCCCTGAGGTTATTCCAGACAGTGGCGTACTCTCCTGAAGCCCACAGCGGCCCGAACCACGGGGAGGACACAATAAAGCCATCATCACTCACAACAACCATTATGAAAGAACGTTCCTCAGTGCGTACCCCCAATGGAATGGATTGAGGGGACTCGAGGGTCGTGCACCGGCCGACCAAATCCTGTCGCCCCAACCACAGATCCTAGACCACCTACTGTGGTAGACGCATCAACGGGAGAATACATGCTACCACGAAGCAGAGGATCACTGATTTGTTGATCTGCAGATGGGTTCCGTTACATCCGCGCGATGAGCTTTGCCCAATGGGTGGATGAAAGTTGCTAGCCCTGTGAAAGGGCGCAGGCAGGTACTATTGGGGGGCAGAGAAACCCAGGACATGGAGTTACCCTCTTCTTTCCACCAAGTCCGTTCGAGTTCGGAGGCTTCCTTTGCATCACATCGTCACAAGACGTGGTCGTGACTCCAGTTTCCATCAACCACGCCAAGTTACCCAACAAGCTCCTCATCAATACCCGCCAAAACGGATCGACGCCATCCGTGACACAATGGCGGATCCGACAACGATCTTGGGCGTCTTCAGCGGCGCCCTCCAAATTATCAGCTTCCCTGGCGAAGTCATCAACCTGGCCAAGCTCTCGAGAAGGATATGAAACGGGCCGAGCAGACACTACAAACTGGACTTTAAAGATCCTCAAAAGTGGCTCGCCGATCGACGAGCGTTTCCTGTCAACTGGTGCGAGACCGGCGACCTTTGGGATAGAATATTCAAGCAGGACGCCACGGGCTCTTTCGTCGACGAGCTTCTCAGTAGACTGTTTCTGAGTTCACCTGCAACGGACAATGGGGAACACAGCAGGAAATGGTTCACGGCTGAATTGGAAAGAAAGAATGGTGGCAAATCAGTGACGATATCGGTTGATCCGGACGAACGTAAAGTGGATCGTGGATATTTTCCCATACCCTAGCCGACACCTTTGAAGAGTTGATCCGGCATCATTCAATGAGCGAAGTTGTTGCAAGGGACAGCTATCGGCCTTGATCTTGACCAGATACGGAACGCTTTAACTCAACAGCCCAGAATCCAGGAACCTCCGAGGGCTTCACCCACCGATCTAACAGCGGAAAACACCCATTCGTCAGCATTTGCTCTTTTTCTGACCCACTCAGCACCCGAAATACCACCGCCAACGACTCCCCGCCCCCTACGTCCTACTTCATCCCTCAATCGCCAAACCCCCATCATCCCCATCCCGACTTCACCATCCCCAGCGGCCCACCCAGCACCTCACCCAGGACAAGAAGCAAAGAACGTCAAAACAAAACACCAAAACAGGAAATCAAGCTCACCTGCCAAACATCCAACGCCACCCCTCCTTCAAACGGCCCGCCAGTCGCGTACGCCACGATCCCGTTCAGCCACGCGTACTTGTCGCTGCTGGTCTCGAACAGGATGTGCACGTGCGGCGCGTGGCCCTTCTCGGTCACCATAATGGTGGAGTTGTCGTCCGTGTGCAGGGCGTAGACGGCGTCCGGGCTGAAGATGCCTTTGGAGTCGGTTAGGCCCCAGTCTAGGCCGATGCCTACTTTGCCTATGAAAGGGGGAGGGGGTTAGCTTGGGCTTGGATCTATGGAAGCATGGGAAGTAGGGCGGTTGGGAGGGAGGACTAAATGGCCGGTTGGGGAATAAAAGGGCTGGGAGGCAGGCAAAGAAAAGAGCTCACCGTTGAGTTTGGGACCGGAAAAGGTGCCGCCGGAGATGGGGAGGAGAGCTCTGCTTCCGTAGGGAACATGGCCGAGGTCGGTGCCGGCGGGCATGGTAAGGTTGACGCTGTACAGGTAGGTTAGAGGAGGAGGAGTCGGAGCGGCGAGGGCTGGGCATGCAGCACTGGCGGCGAGGGCCAGGAGGGAGAGGAAGTGTTTGGTCATCTTGATGGCATGCAACTTTTCTTTTATGCTACTTGGAACAGTTTGGATGGATGGCGCTAAGGGATCATGAGGATAGCTATGGGTTTATGTTCATTTCTATTTCTTCTTTCCTCATGACACGGCGTTAAGGTACAACATCATCATCAGCTACGGGACTCCGCCCGGTTGAGTAGGCGGATAATCTACACATCTCTGGTATCTGGTCGACCGTTAAATCGATTCCAATCTGCACACACCATTTGCCTAAATCCGCCAATAGATGGAGTGGTATCCGAGAGCGAGGTCCCGGACTCCCGGTGGATCGCGAATGTATTTCGGACTTTGTCGACTCCAACCACACGAGGACCGCTTTTGTGGTTTGCTATAGAAGTGTCTTCCAACAAAATGGCTATCCAAGCTCCTTCGGTGCTTCTCTGTCCTCGTCCTCTCCGGCATATCTGTCTATCTCTTCGCTTCTCCAGTCACTGTCTGTGCTCCCACTCATCTGTGCTAGAAACGCCCTTCAAACCCCAGGATCTACCTGGGCCAATTATGAGATGAATGGATCACGAAAGATGGGAATGATGATGATGTAGATTGAGAGATCCAGCTATACAGAGCTGGCGATCAAAGAGACGAAGGTCTGCAAAGGAGAGGATTCTGGGACGTACCAGAACCGCTGTCAAAGAGGGTGCAGGGCGAAGGGCCTGCAGCGCAAAGGACTAGCGGTCTGTGCGACAAACGCCCAGAACACACCAATGGTGTCTGGTGGGTTGATTCGAAAATCGCGAAGCCTGGGGTCTGAAAGGACATTTCTGGCCCAGATGAGTCCTCTCGTTATCTCCTCTTGGCCTGACCATCGTCACGACACTTCGCTCTATTCGTGCGGCGTGCCCCTATCGTATGTTCACCGCTGGCTTGGTTCTCAGTTCGACCTGTACACCAACGGGCCCTGAGCTTCAGCGCGCTATCGGTAGCTTTCACGATCATCGAGAGGGGGCGGTGTCGGGTAGCGACGTAATGAAGATAGGGGGATGTGGTCGTGATCGTGGTTACGGTCGTGCTTCTGTCCATGCTTGTGGTCGGTCTTGCGGTGGCAGGTGGTGCTTGTGGTCGGGATTCGGCATCATGGTTGGGATCGTGGTCGGTTTCGAACGGGCGACAGAAAGAGGTATTAGCCGTGTGTCTTCAGAGATCAGATTTCCTTATGGCGGTGATGGTTGGTCAAGGATTGAGAGAGGAAATGGGCCCTGGCCCCTCGCAGAAATGGATTGGCGTTGGTTTGGGAACGGCGGCGATGAGTAGAGACACCCGAGTTTGGAGTAGTTAGGCGCAAGTGGACATGGCTGATACAGGATGATAGCCCGAGGCTTGGGTTCTACACAAGCACAAGGTAACGCAAGGTTAGGCAGGCTGTCACCGATGCCCGCAGCCTTGCGTATGCATCATCTGCAAAGACATCAAAGGTTCCTGCCTACACTCGTCAGTGGGCCACCGTCACCGAGAGTCTGACCTCGAAGGGTGGGGTGTTTGACATCTCTTGAGGCGTGCCTTCCTTCTCTGTTTCGAATCAACTGGAACACTCATCTGTTGACCGCTTTTCACAAGCAGGAGACACCTGACTGGCCCTTTGCTCCTTCCCTTTAGCATTTCCAAGGCGCACGTCAGTCATGGGTGCCTGATTTCCGCCCTCCGCTCGAGAAAATTTGCTCCC
This sequence comes from Neurospora sp. CHS-2018b, assembly GCA_009806015.1. Classification (NCBI taxonomy): domain Eukaryota; kingdom Fungi; phylum Ascomycota; class Sordariomycetes; order Sordariales; family Sordariaceae; genus Neurospora; species Neurospora sp. CHS-2018b. The sequence goes on from RAOV01000003.1 coordinate 3,134,770, forward strand.
ATTTCTCGTCAATTCTCGTCGCACTGAAAGTCGTGCTCCTTGACCCTCGTATCGCGAATCAACTTTTCTCATCCTTCATGCCTTTCCATCGGTCTACTGCCTGACGCCCTTTGACCGTTCTGGGGCTTCGATCCCTAGAAACACCGCCGTCGAGATGCGCACCCACAAGATGATCACACGGTCATTGAGCACCGCCCAAGAGCAGGAGCCCCATGCCCCCATGGCAAAATCCCAACGACTCAATCAGCGCTTCCGGAAGAAGTTCCGCCAGTTCTCCAGGTTCCCGTCCGAGATACGCCTCATGGTATGGGAAGAATTCCTCAACGATTACGAAGACAACCCACCCGTCGTTTGGACACTGATCTGGGGCATGGACGATCCGGACGACACTTCTGATCCAAACAACATTCACTTGCGTCCGTACATCTTCATCGAGAAACACTGCCAAAACGACCGTCTGGTAGAGTACAGCTCGAACCCGCTCCTGAAGGTCAACCACGAAGCACGTGCTGCGGCCCTCCACAACCAGCGTTATGTCAGTCTCCGCGTCTGGGATCTCGACATCAACATCATCGTGCGACCGTCCATGGATTACTTTTACATCGATTCGATCACATGTCGCACAATGTTCACCCACGCTCTTCGAGAATTCACGGCGGAATATGGGAACCCAACTACCTTTACCCTCGCAGAGGATATGAGTTTCGTGAAACTTGCGTTTGTTCGAAGTCTCTGCTTTGGCAAGACCCATCAGGATAAGAAGCACTTTGATATTGTCAAAAATGCTCCCGCAGCAGTATGCACATGGTGTGCTCTCGACAAAGTCTTCAACAGCTGTCTCGGCACCACAGAGACTATCGTCACTCTTTACTACGAGCATGATGATGCCTTTGATGAGATTGATTGGGAGGACATACTTCACTTTGACTCGCAGTTATTTTCTGGTAGTCGTCTGTGGCCGGTCTGGGCGCAATACAGCTATCTTTGCGGCGACTATATTCTTTCGCCAAGGTGCACCCATGTATGGGAGCACATTTGGGAGGAGCTTACTGGACCAGAATCACCAGATGCTGATCAAGCGCTTGGATTTCTTCCATTCTCTGGGTACTGGGCTCATATCTGCAACTTGCCGATTCCGGATGACCCCGATCCTCACCTGATGTACGAGAGATTGCGTCAGTCTCTTCGACCCGCTCGGACTCGCAAAGCTAGGCCTCGTCGGCCAGTGCGGATTATACCGCATGGAAGGTCGGTTCCTTTGGAGGTCCCGGGCCTTGCTTTGAGGCACCAGAAGCCCCGTGAGACTATCGAGCTTCGGACTACATGTGTCGCAGAATGCGAGGACGGTGTACACGTATATCCGGTCAAAACAGAGGGTTCCTGCTCGGGTGGTGATGGCCTTGAGGGTGATGATGGCAAAGAAGGTAGTGATGCTTGGCTGAACTGGACATTTGTGAGACTCCACTATGGCGAAACAAGCGACGAAAGCGACGAAAGCGACGAAAGCGACGAAAGCGACGATATCGATGATGATGATCATGCCGAGTCAAGCGAGGAGGAGGATGATCACTCTGCGGAATCGCTCGACGACTGACGAGAACAATACCTCTGGTCAGCTCTCGCATTGATGACTTGTCAGCTGGCTAGAACGACCACAAAGAACATGGCATCGACGTGTTCACTGTCTACTTTTTCCTTGGTCTTCGAACAAGCAGACTAACATCGTATTCACTATTGTGTTCCGGATCATATGCCCGGGGAAGCAATGTAAAGAGAGCATGAGCTATTAAGTTTGTTCAAATCCTGGTCGTCATACTCATCAATATCTGTAACAAGTTTCATGTATTCAAGACCTATCTATGTTTTAGAGGAGGAAGCGGGGACGGATAAACATATACCACGTGTAAGGTATATACGTAAAACGCCCCCAATTGTAGCGTGAACTACTTGTTCCCCATGTTGGCAAATCTCGCCGCTCTACATGTCAAGAAAGAGATCGTGTAAGAAGGTGAAGATTGTTTGCTCTGTACCACAAGCTCAGCCTAGATGGTAACACACGGTCAAGATCTCGAAGATACGTACTTAACCACCGTCTAAGTGTGACTGGGTAGGGGCTCATATATGGAGTGGAACCCAAGGCATGCTCAACATCACATGGTAAAACGAAGACTTGGAAGGTGCTGGGGCTTGTCATTGCAGCAGGAACTGATTCAGGTGCGATGTCCCGGTTCCGCTGGCGCTAATCAGGCGGGCTGCCTTCTATGTTGATATCCAAGAGAATTCAAGACCGCATAATGCGAGGAGGAGTCCAAGATACGGCCCACCGGCCTCCGATAGTTCGACTCCGATCGCGAAACGAAGACAACGAAACAAGCATCCAGCGCAGACGTGCTCGCTCTCCAACTGCTACGAGAGGATATCCGAGGGCCAGTTCGTGGGGATGTCAATATGGCCAACCAAATCTTTCTTGGTCTCTTTTCTCGAATGTTATTTTTACTCGTCGCCCATCGAAGAGCTTTGAGCACGTCTTCTGCTCTTTCACGACAAGAATTCTCTCGAGCAACCGACTCGCGCACCCGACAGCCCTCTCGAGCGACCGACCCTCTTCCAAGCTCCCCAGCTCCAAGATTTTAAGCACGCTCGTTGCTATCAAGCGCATACCTCCGTCGCCCTGCGCAAGAAATCCGGCTTGTACGCTAACCCAGGCTCCGCGGAGTCCGCCGTGACCCCCGCGAAGCTCGTCGATATGGTCATTGCGCGCGAGAACACCGAGGATCTACACGTCGAGGAGGACAAGACGTTCGGTACGCACGAGCCCCGACGGCAAGACGTCCGAGCCCATCAAGGACATCTCGCAGCGCGCCTCTTCGCGCATCGCCATCGTCGCCGGTGGGATCGCCCTCGGCCACCAAAAGATCCGCGAGAGCGTTTAGTCTTTCCATCCCCAGTGGTCTCTCCGAGACCTCCAGACCCAAGGCAAACCGAACCCATCAGTCCCAACCCACGAAACGAAAGGCAAAGATAACAAAACTGTCGGATACACAGACACTGGTGTTGAGCACTCTCGGGGACCGGTATTTCGGTAGACGAGGGGTTGTGATACTGAGCCTTTGGAACATTACAAAGGGTCTGGTCCGAACCAAGCAACCTGTATCCAAATGGCCATGGTCGGTTTCTCGACTCTTACAATCCTTGTGGCAGACGAGCGTAAAGGGAGGCAGGCAAGGGGAAGAGGGGATATACACTGGTCAGTCACATTGCCTTTCAAAACTCAAGAGTCGGAGCCGGGAGTATATAGTCTTCTTCCATTCGTCAGTTCACGCGTACTGACAGATGCAAGTATCCAGCCAAAACTGAGAATTCAGATGTAGCCTCGAATACAATCGCCATTCATTCCTCTCTATTCACGCGCCGATACAAGGAAACCTAGGAAAAACAAACAACCCTCAAATCGACACCGCCCGATGTTGCTTTGCGTCCGATTATTGCTAAAAGCTCGTCCCGTGTCTTCGGTGATCTGATCACCAGTGCGACCACCACCACCCTGTCGAAGTAAACATAGCGAACAGAAAACGGGGCACAAAGCTGATGATGGACTTGTTGATTCCAGAAGTAGAAATACGGGACTACTAGAGAATGGAGGACCTTCGATATATACAAGACTGATCCATGTGTGAATCGAAACAATGCCAAATGACTGTCTTGCTCATCACTCTCCGAAGACATTCCAATGCCAACCCCGCCTGCGGCCTGCCTTCTCCTTCGCCTGTTTCCAAGTGGCATTTCTATGAATATTGATTTTCAGTAAAACCCAGACCCTCCCTCTGCCCCCTCTCTTTCTTTCATCCCTTCCTCCTCAGCCCCTCCCCCCTTTMCCCTCTTCCCTATCAAMCCCTACTCCTGCTTCGGTACCCGCCACAAGAACATTTGTCCTTCTCTATATTCCTTCCTCCGCCCCTCCCTCCACTGACTACTCGTCATATTCCCCCATCGGCAAAGTAGCATCCCATTGCTCTGGCTGTTGTTGCCATTGCTGGTGGTTGGCGCCGCCGAGGTCGCTCGGGCTGCTTCCCAAATCTTGCAGTTGCTGTATTTCTTGTCCTTCGAAGCGTAAGTGCTGAACCGCCGTGGAGCACCAATCTTTGCGGAAGTTACGGCGCAAAGTCTGGGCCTGGCTGGGTGTTGTGCAGTTACAACTGTCGAATTGTGCGTTGATACCAGAAGAACGGTAAGCAGTCAGGCCAGAGTGATTTGATTCGTAGCAGTTGCGCGCGTGAGAATGAATGAGGAAGGCATCGTGTTTCGTGATGGAATGATGGTTCTTAGGCGAGCCTTGAGATTCTCTCCTTCACAAATACTACTCTTTTGTCTGTAGATATAGGCTTTGTGTCGTTTTTGCTGTCGCTACTGTCGCTGGGGTCTGAGATAATCTTGTGTCACTAAGAGGTCAGAGGGCCCCATGATTCCGGCCCGGAAATTGGAGAGTTGGGAGGATGAGAGATGCGGGCTGTTGCCGATAAAAGTTAGCTGCGGGCACGATTCCAACTTGAAACAGGAGGTTGCAAACTTGGTTTCATGAGAAGATGTCACACAAGGGTCTCTTGACTTGGAGGGCATTCTGAAGTTTGTCTAGCCTCCATTTCTGTAGATAATTTGGTCCCTGGGAGCAGAGATGTGATGGGTGTTGAAGAGACCACATTATCTCATCTCTCTATGTTCATGCTCGCAACCGGCATTATATACATTGTACGCCTGACTCGTATCCATCTATCCTCATCTTGTCCTACAGATATTTGGTCATTGCAGGTGTATGTCTCATTTGCATCTTGTCCTTTGTCTGGTACGTACTGTACAGCTTCAACAACTGGTTCACCTACATACCACGCCTGACGTCCTCTTTCACGGTCTTCTCTAATATCATATCCCAATCTTTGTTCAGACGAATGCACATGTGCTATGCAGCCCTTCCCGGCGCTAGTGCCTCGCAGCCGCCCGTGATCGCCGGGAGACATGCGTCCGGATGACAAGCCAAGAACGCGGGACATGGGTACAGCAACTCCACATTTAAGGCTGACCAATAAGATGTTATACAACATGCAAGCTTAATTTGACGACATCGCATCGATGAACGTTTCCAAATGCCTGATATCGAAAATGTGGTGATGTCTGCCATTGTCCTGGCTCGACACAAATAGCTCAACTCTTCAAGTTCTCACCAGCCGCTAGCTGCAAGGCCTGCGCTGCTGTTAGGGCCGCCTGGACTGCTTCTTGTCCGGTGTTTTTCTGCACAATTTACAGGGGAAAGAACTGCTGTAGCCTGACCTGTCGGGCGCCCGACACTCCTCATTTTACGCTTCATAGTTAGCTAGAAAGCCTCACTGTAACTCCCAGGTCTTGACTTCCTCTCCATAGCTGGCACCTAGGTACTCCAATATGATGCCCCATAGCCATGTTACCGCAGGCCCTGTAGGGACCTTGCTCACTGTACCTCACTCTCGTTCTGGGACACAACTGCCCTCAACACCTCCAAAGTCCTGGCCTCCAGGCTTCCCAGATAGACCTTCTGACAGCATTACAGCGCCTTCTGGTAAGCCCACAATTTCCTGTGGGTCTGTCGGGTGAACGCGGAAGAACACCGATCTGAAAGCGCGTTTTGGGAAGGCGCGATCGGGCTTTTCCAGCAATCAGGGAAGGAGTACACGCGTTTCCACTTTCACATGCCACCCAGAACCTGCCTGCCAGTCTGGGTCCCACTCCCCCAAATACCCCGCGTCCCCTCGCCCTTCTCCCTCTCCTCTTCTCTTTCCTCTCTTCAACAACACTGTTGTCATTTGCTCTTGCTGACAAACCACAACTTTTTGCTTCACGACTGCCTCAACACAACCAGCTCACAATGAATACCACTACTACGTCTCCCCTCTCTGGATTTGCGATGTTTGCCATTCGGCTAATCGTCTGTCTCTCTCTAGGTGCGATCGCAGCGATCGTCCATGTCGATGTCGCGATTCGGGCCATCGCGACAACGATAGACAACCTCTTCCAATCGATCGCTGCCGATTTCGCCAACATCCGACAAGAAGCGTCGACTTTTGGTGTTGCTGTCTCTGACGAAAAGGTGGACGGCGAAGGGACCTAGACGGGACCGGAGCCCAAGCCGATTCTGAAGGGGCAGTGCCCGAAACGAGACAAAGCCCGGACGCGCAAGCAGGTGCACTTCGCGGAAGGGACAAAGCCCCCGATGCCGGACACTCGTTCGGAGGTGGTCGACAAGGTTGCGGAGTGGAGGACCTTGCGGTTCGAAGCTCTCAGCCAAAGCGAGCACCTGCTGGAGACTGGCCGCACCCTGCGTGCTCGTGTCCAAGCGTTTCGTCTCTCTGAGGCAAACAGGCGGGCCGAGTCGCAGAAAGCTGGTCGAAGGCCTCGGAAGTCTGGGGATCCGAGGAGGGTGCGTCCAGACTCGTTCCGGGCCACTCGACTTGGGTCTTTAGATCCTCGGTAAGTGCTCCTTCTTCTGTCTGTCTTTGCTAACTTGACTTTTAGGCATACAAGATCTTTGTGTTGTTCAGGTATGTTGCCTCTACTCCTCTCTTTTTGTTTTGTTTGAGTGGATACTGCTAATTTGACGTTTAGGTATAGGGGATCGGAGTCTGTCTTGCTCAGGTATGTGTGCCTTTTCGTTTTGCTTCGTGTTTGTTCTTGTTTTGTTTTCGTTCTTGCTTTTGCTTTTGCTTTCTGCTTTTGGGTTTTGGGTTCTGGCTTTTCTGGCGTTTGACTATAGAGGATGAATATTCTGCTTTTTGCTTTCTACTTTTGGGTTTTGGGTTCTGGCTTTTTTGGCGTTTGACTATAGAGGATGGATGTTCTGCTTTTTGCTTTTGCTTTCTGCTTTTGTTGTTGGCTTTTGGCTTTTCGTTTGACTATAGAGGTTGGGATTTTGCGTTTTGTTTTGTGCTTTTGCTTTTGCTTTTGCTTTCTGTTTTCTGTTTTCTGTTTTCTGTTTTCTGTTTTCTGTTTTCTGTTTTCTGTTTTCTGTTTTCTGTTTTCTGTTTTCTGTTTTCTGTTTTCTGTTTTCTGTTTTCTGTTTTCTGTTTTCTGTTTTCTGTTTTCTGTTTTCTGTTTTTTTTTGGGTATAGAGGGGTTCAAGTTTGTTGTATTTAGTTTGGCCTGACTTGGCACCAGCGGGGCGTCACATCCAAGCCTCTGCCTGCTGGCTTCTGGTTGTTGGTTTCGCTTGGTTTCCCAACATCACCCTCACGGGTCCCGAATGGGCAGTAAGGCGCTATTTCAGGTCTAGATAGTTAATGAGACTTTTTGCTTTCATCATGATCACTGTCCCTCGTTCGTGATATGCACTACACTTCCAAAAATAACGCCTCTTGAATTACCTGCTTGCTACTGACCGACAAGCTTCCGATAACAACAAGGAGTGGCATGTCGTCCCATATTTGCATTCGTTGATTATCTGGATATTAAGATGGGCAATGCTGAGCTAACTGCAGCTAGCCAATCGCGTGTAATACTGTAGATACATACATGAGGTGTCGTACATTCAAAAAGTACGCACATGGCACATGCAGCCAGTTCGGGAGCTCCCGTCCCGTCGGTGCGTTCCACACTCCACAGCTCGGCTTGCGGGAAGATCCCTGTCTTGTGTGGGGTTTCCGCCGTCCCCGGGTCCTCCTCGAGCAGCTGTGCGTACCGAGGCGGGCTAGCCACAGACTACCCCCTTCCCCTATATCGAGACTACCTAACCTGTTTGGGCAGGAGTATAAGGCAAGGGAGCTGGCACATTAAATATTTTTGTGCGTACGGCTGAGCAAGGGTCCCTATTATTTATATTAGTGAAAATCCCCGCTAAAAAGAGGGTTTTATCATATAGAACCTCCTTACCGTACCTAATATACCAAAACTATTAATACATGCCCCTAAAATATAGCTAAACGTACCCTATAATTACGATAGTTACGATATAATGAACATTACCAAATCTACATATAGTATTAAAAGGAGAGGAATATATATTTTTTATAGTCTTTTCTAAAGCTCTCTATTTAATATAATTTTATAAACTTACCTTATATATATATATAATATTACACATATATAAAATTACACATTTCACCTATATATATAAAATCATACTCTACTATTCTAATAACTATTGTAACGGCTAACCAGAGGGGGGAAACAAAGGGATATAAATAACCTCCTAGGGAAAGTCAACTAGTAGAATAATATTAAATATACGAAATACCTCAATTACAAGTACTACCGGCCCGCTATACCCCCTAATAATATATCCCTCTTCCTAGCGAAAAGGTAAATAATCACTAAGCTTTATACCCTTCTATATTTTAATAAAGCTCACCTTCTAACTTTTCGTAAGAGGCAGTTAATATTAAATTATATAGCTTATCTAACTAACGTTAGCGGCGGGGGTAGAATTAGGCTAACTAATACTATATTACAAATTGGGTTGGGTAGCCTGGCTAGGGGTAGGTCTAATAAATCGAATAAGCAAATCGGTTACCTTTATCTTCCCCTTTTTCGCTCTCTTCAAAAGCTCTAAATCCATAACGTATCGCTTAGGGTCAATATCAACCTACTTTTATTAATAAACAAACTTTATAAATATCAAATCGAAGGGGGTATAAAGGAAGGGGATAAATTACTAAATCTTTAGGCAAATACTAATATAGATCAATATTCTCTAATACAAGCGGTATTTTAATTACAACCACTTTCTAACCATTATCGTTACGCGAAAGCTCTATATATACCGCTAATACGTAATAGTAGGGCAAGCCCAATTACTTACTATATATAAGGGTATAGAAAAAGGGTATTATACTAACGTCTCCTAAAATATAACCCTTTACCCAATTATATTAGTTCTAAATCAGCTTCAACGCCTTCTATAAAATCTTTTCTATAATAATTATTAATAATTAATTACGTTTAAATAAATCCTTAGTAGCGAAAGTTTCGTAGGCGAATTTATCTTTATAATCCTTCTATTTCTTATTGATAAAAATACGAAGCTTATCGAATATATTATATAGAGAGGTAGATAGATTATCGAAAACGTAACGAAACTCTATATATAACGACTTAGATCGATTAGTACTCATTACACTATAATTGCAGTAGCGTTTAGTATAGCACCGTACCCATTACTCGCGGACCGGCTAGAGAGTTATCTTAATATAATTTACAATTTCTATTATATATAAGTTAGCTAGTAATTAAAATAGGTAGGTAGGGTTTAACTAATTAGGCTATCGGTTACTAAAAATCTTCTCTAAATATTCAAAAAAGCACTTACAGTAATTAATCCTATTAATATAGGTAATCGTTTTAAAGATTAATAACAACCCAATTAGGCTATAATCCTAGTCTTTTAGACTAATCTTATATATTCCACCTTCTAGATATATTATATTAGAGCGAATAATAGCTTTTAATATAGAGGGCCTATATAAACGAGGATAACTAGTAGTACTAGTACTAGTCGGTTAAGTAATAGCGCTAGTACTAAAAGGTTATATATTAGAAGGGGGGTTAATCCTAATAATAATAACCGTAACCGTCGGCTACGATAGCGGCGGCTTAATTAACTCTATAATTAAAAGACTACCAACAATAATAGTCTTAAGATTGAAAGAATCGTACTCGGTTAAGGGACCCTCTTAATTATTATTAATATATTTAACGAAATTCTTTAAAATATACTAAATATATAATTAAAATTAGCTATTTAGAAAGTAATGTAATAGCGCGTTCTTCTCCGCCGTAAAGTAATCGGTAATATATATAGCGGGGTAAAATATAGCTTCGCGTTAGGTAAGATCCGTAAAGTATTTAAAGTTCCAATTCATAAAGTTATTATTCTCTTTATAACTAAAACTGAAGGCGATGGGGAAAATTATATTAATAAAATTAATACTAATAATTATTAATATTTTGAATTTAAAATATAAGATTTAAGGAAAAACGAATTAATTAAATAAATTAAAAAAGGAAAAGAATTGTAAGTATAAAAGGAAGGGATTTACGTTGTAAATATAATCGATACTCAATATAATTAGATTACCCCGCTATATTTATACATACTAAGGGAAGGTAAAGATTAAAAATTTAAATCGGCTAACGTAATCGAAGGTATAAATATACTAGAGATTAAGGGTCTCTAATTCCTTTAGTAGCTTTTAGGTATTAGTTAAACCAATAGTATACTCTTAACCTAAACGTTAAATATTATTCTTAATATTAATATTCTTAATAAATTTAAACGTCCTAAGAAAGGTATTCTAAAAAGTAAATTTAATTTGCAAACTAATAAAGCCTTACCGATAGAATTACTAAACGAATTCCTCTACTTCGAGCGTAAACTTACGTATAAAGGGGTAAAACGATACTTTAATTTACAGCGGGTAATTATAATAAAGGTTAGTAAATTCGAAAGAGATAAGGCAATTTTTTTTTATTTTAATAACTACTCTAAAAGGATAACCGTACTTAATAATATTCGACTTCCTAATACTAAAACCGTATAACTTATATTTGCCAGACTTCGCGCACGCATAATAAATATAGCGGGAAAAGGAAAATATAATCGTAGCGGCGAAGCTATTATCCTTACCGAAGATTTAGAAGAATCGCTTCGTATCGTTGACAGTCTCGTATATCTACTCGAATACCTCGTTATTATTATTGATTAGGCCGGGACGGTTTTCGAGGACCTACTGAACGTATTTATAATCGACAGTTTAGTTAGCGGCGATAAAGGTATTAAATATATAGTCGTTTAGGGGCGCAGTTAGCGCGGCTAGGGGTAGTGCCGCTATAGCTGTATAAGGGGGACAGTAGAGTATGCTATAAGTGCTAGGCCGAAATAGATTGATAAAGTTCTACGAAGAAGAAAGGGGGAAAAGTCTATCCGTAAAGCGGGGCTATAAACTATATCCTTTTAAAGGGGGCTATGTGACGACTGGGATCCAGCGCCATAGACAACATCCCATTCGTCTCATCGACAAGACCTACAAGACCCACCGGTACTATTAATATGAGTACCCTAATTGGTTGTACGGGCGGCATTGACCGCACGACCATTTAATTGGCACCGCGACCTATATATTGCATTCACGTGCATTATTAGATTAAATAAGGAAGGCGGTCGAGGCTGGCAGAATTTAGGCCTATCCTATATAAGGATGTAATTCCAAAGCCTAAATTTCAACCTCTCCCTCTTTCCTTCTTTAATTTTAGTTATTTATTTTTTTTATACCCAACTACGCAATATAGAACTATATAAGCTAATGTATCGTAATATTTAATTAAAGTTTTCTATATCCGTTTAGGAAGGTATTATAATATTCTAATTTAAACCCGAGAACCCGATAAGTCGCCTCGTCGATTTCTAACCCTAAATATCGCCTTACCGATATTGTAAACCCGTTATTAAACCCGACCCCTATTGATTATAATAAGAGTCAACTATTATAATTAATCCCGCTTAGGGCGCGCCTTCGGGCCGTCTTTTCGTCCCTAATAAATAATAAACCGAATAACCCTATACCGTTGGTTACGATAATAATAATTATTATTATAATAATAAGTCCTTATTTAAATAATAGGACGATATCGAGGGTAATCCTAATTAGGAGGACGAGGATGATAATACCTCTTTCCGTACTAGGGCCGATAATAAATTGTTCGACTCGTCGGTCGTAATTTCTATTCCTTTTAAAAAACGTTATACCTTTAATAAATAACCCCCCTAAGGAGAATTACTTCTCTACAATACTTTAAAAGAAATTCTTATTAAGTACGTTGAATATATTAAGTATAATATAAAATTCGCCCCCAAAATTAATTCGCCTTTAAACCTTAACGCGAATAAAAATAAGAAGGCCGTAGAGACTAATCTTAGTATAGTCCGTAAATATATACCCTTATATAAATAGCACGCCGATAACGAGGTTGCCTATCGCTGTATTCGCTTAAATTATAGCGGTTTCAATTATATTTCTAATGCTTATTATAATAATATTATAGCCTATAACTCCCAAGTATGCTATATCTCTATCGACGTTAGGGAATTTAATAATAAGATAGTCGACCTATTGGCTAAATCCCTATCCCCCTTTATTGCCTACTTAATAGGTAATAACTAGTAACTTCGCTAAGACCTTACTAATAACCTTGCCCTTTATATAAATAATTTTTACCCGTTAGTAAAGGTACGCTATTATACGTTGAAAGTAAATAAAATTATTGTAAATAGTATTAATTGTATTAATTTTATTAATAATAATAATAAAAACGATAAAGGAAACCGTATTATTAACTTTTACCCCGTTATTTAATAAGGATAGTCTTCGTTAATTATTAGAGATTAGAATAGCTCTTTAACCTTCTAAGAGTTTTTAACCCTAATTAATTAAGACCCTAATATTATATAGGGAGAAATTAGTATTAGAGTTTACGTATTAGAAGCCTTTATCAGTATTATTAAAGACGTAATATAAGCACTTTATTATATTTACAAAATTATTATTAAAATAGATAAATAGGTTATATACTTTACCTAGAAGGCTAAAGAGTACTAAACTAACGTAGATAACCGCTCCGGAGTAGGCGACGACGAAATAGAATTAATTACCCGCCTAATCAATTTAAAATAGTAATTAATAATAGCTAACGCTAATAAAGACGATTTAGGAAAGAAGGTTTATAATTTCTAGGTTAAAAACGATAACCTTCGTTATAAATATAATAAATAAAGTAAGAAGGCTAACGGCGCTATTAATATAATTACTAAAGTTTGTAAGACTGCGATACTATTTATAGAAGTTTATATTTATAATTAATTAGAAGGTATTAAAAAGGATTATATCGAAGACTTTAAAGTCCTTTAGGAATAATACAACCTTAAGGTCTTATACCTATAAGCTTAAGTCGATAATTTAAACCAATTATTAAATATTGCTAATATAGGCGCGAAGGAGCTGGATAATACCGAATTTGCCCCTAAACTTATTAAATTAATTAAATTTAAACCTAAAGAGAGAGTTGCCTTCTTCGAATTTATTGAACGATCCTTTAATATTATCCCTATAATTAATATTACCCGTCGTAATAATAAAATTCCCGACCGTCGACCTTCTAAAATTCCTAATAATAACCGCCGCGATCACTATAATTGCTACGCCCCTTCTAAGCCTACTTCGTACTATTTCAATATTAATAATAGCGACCCTAATAACAATAGTAATAATAATCTTACTAATAATAATAATAATAATAACCGCAACCCTCCTTGCAACCCGTATTATACCCTTCGTAATAATAACGAACATTCCCGTCGTAAAAAGAGCGGTACTCCTTTTAGTACTATTTCCTTCGAAGAAGGCCGTCGTCGTAATAAGATAATTAAGGTAGATATTCCTACTTTCTTTAACGGCGAAGATAACAAACTTAAATTCAATATATAATACTTCTAAATAATTAACCGTCTTTGTACGAACGCCGACTATTTCGCTAATAACGAAGCCGCCTTTAGAGAAATTATTTTTAAATTTTCTAAATAAATATTTAAAAACCTTTACCTTTTTATTCGTCCTAATACCGGTAAATTACGCCTTAGCACCGTTAAAAACCTTATAAATTATTTATAATTAAATTATTATAATTTTAATACCGACGAGAAAGCCCGTAAAGAATACAAGAATTTAATAATATATTATTCCGACCGCTTCTACGATTTTAAAGTAGCTTTTATTTATCTAATTAACTATTATAATATTTTTAATTCTTAATAAAAGTCGGAGCTCCGCTATAAAATTACTACCCGGCTCTATAATTACGTAGAGGCTAACTACCGTACTAATTATACTTACAATATTTATATCGAACTTCTTTAAAGTTTTAATAAAAGCTTTTATATAAATTAACTTAATAATAAGGATAAGAAGGTATCCGCCGGTAAAGCCCTTAATAATTTTAAAAAACTATTTAAAAATACCGCCTTCGGCCCCCCTTATAATCGTTTGCCCAATTTATCCTTCTTATATAAAAAACCGTCTAAGGAGGAAACCTATAAATTATAGTAAAAAGGAAAATATTTTATTTACTACGAGCTTAATTATATAATATTTAATTACCCTCGTTGGAAGAAGCTCTTCGAAGCCTATAACGTTAAAATTTATATTATACGTATAGAGTTCCCTAATGAGGAGATCGAATTGAACGAGGATAAGGATAATAGTTACGAAATTAAAATTATCGTTAAAAAGGATTCGGATTCTAATTTAAAAAATTAAAACGCCCAAAGAAATTAATCTCCCGTTTAGGCAAGGTATTAATATATATATTAATAAGAAAAACGGATAATATAAATTAGTTTAATTTATAAAATTATTTAGGAAAGGGCCCGCTTTTTACTATTAAATATAGTATAATTTATAATAAATTATCTATCCCTACTTTCGACGTACTTATTAATACGGGAGTAGATGCTTATATTCTTCTAAATTAGAAATTCGCTAATAAATTAATTAAATACTTAAAATTCGAAAGTAAGACCAATTTCGAATTAAAGTACATTAAGCCTTATAAAAATATTAAATTTAATATTATCTTTCAAATAATAAAGGCCGCTATCCGAGTATAAGGATATAAGTTTTTTAATTAATAAATGATCGTCCTACCGGTAATATCGAAAAATATAATATTAGGAAAACTATAATTGAGTAAGAATAGGGTCCTACCTAATTATAGTAATAATTAATTAATTTTCCTAAAAGGTTTACTAAAAATACTATTAAATAAAGATATTAATATTAATAAGTGACCGAAACTATTTTAGAATCCTTCCTTTCAAAAAGATATAAAATAAAGAGAACGTTTAATAAATATAAAGGATAAAAGGCGAATAGACGGTACTTTATTATAAATTTATTTATTAAGGTAGGAAGTAGAGGAGGAAATTAAGGAACTAAATGTTACTATTAAGGAGTTATAAACTAAAATAGAGGAGGTAAGGAAATAGAATAAAGTTAAAATAAAGGTAGTGAAGGAGACGATTGCTAAATTAGAAAAGTAGAAGTAAGAGCTCCTATCGGCAACCAAAGAGGAGATCTAAGGAAGGAGATATACCGAAACCCTTAAAGGAGTCCCTAATACTAATTAGAAGCTAAAGGGTATCTATATAGTTAAATATTACGATTATAGAGATCTTCTAACGTTAGTAGATATTAATTAAATAGAATAGGAATTCTTTAATAGGATTAAGTACGAATATACTTCGGAAGCGGAAATTATAGAATTAAAAATAGTTTGAAATTTATATAAGTAGAGTAAAGATTTATATTTTTACTATAATATTTAAGGATTATACTATATAGAACGAACCTTTAGTTAAATTAAATAACGCTTTAGGGATTATACCCTAGTAAGCGCCGTAGTTATAGATTTCTATACTAAGCGTAGAAAGATCCTTAAAGAAATAAGTTTCTACAAAATTAATAGTATTATTAAAATAAGGCAATCCGAATTATTGCCCGAAAATAAAGAGGAATATAGGCAATTAGTAATAGAGAAGCTCCTAAAGAAGTATTGGAATTGTATTAATGTTTTTAATAAAAAGGACTCGGATATACTATTAGAATTAAAGGATAAAATTAATTATAAGATTAAATTCGAGGAGGGAAAGTCTCTCTAAGACCTCGGTTATAATTCGTTATATAAGATAATGTTCGAAGAATTGGAGGAGTATAGGCAATATATTACTAATAACCTCCGGAAGGGATTTATCGAGGCTAATTTAGTATTATAAGCAGCGCTTATATTATTCGTACTAAAAGTTAATAGAGGATTGCGTTTTTACGTAGATTATCGAAAGTTTAATACCTTATTAAAAAAGGATTAATATTTATTACCCCTTATTAATAAAACGTTAATATAAATCGGCCAAATAAAGGTCTTTATTAAGATAGATATTTAATAAGCGTTCTATTGTATTTAAATATACCTAGATTATGAAGATTTAATAACGTTCCGAATACGGTATAGAGCGTACAAATATAAGGTATTACCCTTCGGCCTTACGGGAGGACCTTCGTTATTTTAGAAGTTTATTAACGAAATTTTAATAGGCTATTTTAACGACTTTTACAGCGTTTATATTGATAATATTTTAATTTATTCCGATAATTAGGAGGATTATAATAAATATATCGATATAGTATTATAATGTTTCGAAAAAGCGGGGCTATAAGCCGATATTAAAAAATACGAATTTAATATTATTAAAATTAAATTCTTAGGCTTTATTATTAGTACTAACGGTATTGTAATCGACTTAGAAAAAGTAGTAGCCGTAAAGGAATAGAAGGAGCCGACTACTATAAAAGGCGTATAAACCTTCCTAGGGTTTTACAATTTCTACTGGAAGTTTATTAAAGACTTTAACTGGATTATAAAGTTTTTAACGAACCTAATGAAGAAGGATTTGGCTTTTAAGTAGGACGACCGTTGCGAAGAAGCGTTTAATATTTTAAAGAGGAATCTTCTTAATACGCCGGTCTTATACTATTTCGATTACGAAAGGGAAATACGAATCGAAATAGACGCTAGCGATAGGGTTTATATAAGCGTAATAAATCAATTTTAGGACGACGGCGATTAGTACCCAATCGTATTCTATTTAAAGACTATAAATTTAATGGAGTTTAATTACTTTATCTATAATAAGGAATTAATAATTATAATAAAAGGGATCGAATAATAGCGACCCGAATTAAAAGGTATTAAGCCCTTTATAATATTTATAGATTATTAGGTATTAGAATACTTTAGTACGAAGAGGGTATTAAATAATAAATAAGTTTATTAGTTTAAAACCTTATTAAAATATTAATTCTAAATAACTTATTACCCTAATAAGGAAAACGTTACCGCTAATATTCTCTTTCGCAAATTGGAAGATTTAAAGACCGTTAAAGATAAGAAAGAAAATTAATTTACTTTATGAATATTTAAACCCGCCGATAACGGATTCTTTACTTTCGTTAGCGATAAACCAACGGATATATTAATTAATTCGGAGGGGGAGGATAAAGCGGTTGACGTTAAGGTCGCTAAATTAGAGGTTAGTTACGACTTGATTGACGAGCTAATCTAAGCTAACCGATCTATAGAATTATTATTAATCTATAGAGAAAAGGCAAAATAAGAGGGCTTACCCTTCGCTATTAAAAACAGTTTACTAATTAAGGACTATAAATTAGTAGTCCTAAAAGATAGTAATTTACGAATTAGGCTCATCGAAGCAACTTATTGCCCGGTTACTTCGGCCTATCTAAGTAGGAATAAAATTAAATAAATAGTCTATAAGCGATATTAGTAGGTAGGGCTAGCCGTTAATATAAATTGTTATATTGCTAATTATTAGATGTGTAAAGTATTAAAGGCACTTAGGGATAAGACGTTTAGATTGATATACTCGATTCTTCTAAAAGAGGATTACCGGGTATAGAAGTTTTTGGTAATTAATTTCAAATTAATACTTAGAAATAAGTATAGTTATAATATATTAATGGTTATTATAGACCGATTTATTAAGGTAAATTGGAATATCCTTTATAAGGATATAATTATTGCTAAGGACGCCGCTATTTTGTACTACCGAGGCTTATATCGATTCTTCGGTCTTCCTAACGAAGTAATTAGCGATAAGGGCCCCCAATTCGTATTATAAATAATATAGGAAATAACCTCCTTACTAAATATAAAATAGAAATTGGCTATAACCGGTTATTTATAGATAATTAGCTAGGTTAAGAATTTATATTAGTATATCGATTAATAGTTAAAACCCTATATTAATTATAATTAAAACGATTGGTTAGAGTTTATCCTAATGCTAAATGCAATTTAAATAAGCCTACCCTATAATAATTTGGACGGCCTATCCCCTAGAGAGGTTATTATAGGCTTCCCTATACTTAATATATTGGATTGGGAGGACTACGTTGAATTAAAACCTCTTAAAATTAAAATTAACTAATAGGAAGCCTATTAATTAATCGATCGATTAAAGACTTTCTATACAATTATGTATTACGCTATTAATAAGGCTTAATAATAGTAAACGGTTTAAGCGAATAAATATAGGAGAGAATTAGATTTCGGCGTTGGAAATTATATTTTTATTATTAAAAGAGGATAGATTATAAATTGATTTAGTAATAAATTAGATTAACGATAAATATATATCCTTTATTGGATTAAGGCTATAAAAGGATATTCTTACGAATTAGAGGTTTTTAAAGGATAGAGGGGAGCTACCGTCTATTACGCCGACTATTTAAAGAAGTACGTTAATAACCTAATATTTAATTAAAGTAATAATAACCTAATTAGCGAGTTGATCGGGGATTAAGAAGAATAGGAAATTTTGAAAGTAATTTCCTTAAAGGTTATTAGAAGGAAGTTGGAATATTAAATAGAATGGAAGGGTTGGGACCTCGATTTAGAATTTTAGCCGGCGAATAATTTTATTAACTTTATAGAACTTTTAAAGGAATATTACAATACGAACCCTACGATATTAGGACCCCTTAAACGATTAGTATAATAATTGGCGGGTAATAAATCGGACTATAACGATAATAATATATTAATAGAAGAATTATAAATTAATTTGAGAAGGAGAGCGATAGTAAGGAAGAAATAAGAAAACGTTGGAAGAAGTATTCGAATTATATTTGTATTAAAAATTCTTCTTTTTATTCTTAAAGCTTTAAAGCTAAGCCTTAACCCGGGGGGGAGGGTAATATAACGATTAAGATTTAACGCTATAGATAATATCCTATTCGTTTTATCGATAAGACCTATAGGACCTACCGGTGCTATTGATACGAATACCCTAATTAGTTGTACGGGCGGTATTAACCGTACGACTATTTAATTGGCACCGCGACCTATATATCGTATTTACGTATATTATTAGATTAGATAAGGAAGGCGGTCGAAGCTGGCAGAATTTAGGCCCATCCTATATAAGGATGCAACTCTAGAGCCCAAATCTCAACCTCTCCCTCTTTCCTTCTTTAACTTTAATTATTTATTTCTTTTATACCCAACTACGCGATACGGAACTACGTGAGCTGGTGCATCGTAACAGGCTGTAGGTACGTGTACGGCGTTATAAAGGCGTAGCGCCGGTGTAAGCTATAGGGTTTGAGCTATAGGTAATTAAGTTGTAGAGCTTAATATAGATTTCTAGGCGGTAACCCTATAATATTAGCCCCCCTCTCCTAATCCGGGTTACTTTAATAATAAATAACGATTATATATAGGTTTATATACGTACTTTCTATTGTTACGTATTTTCTTATCCCGTTTAATTTAATTTATTTTCTAATTATTGCCCCGTATTTCTTAGAATATAAAAGGTTTCCCTCCCTCTTTTTCTCCTCTTTTTTCTTTCTTTCCCTTTTTCTTTCTATATAATTTTACTAACTATTTATAAGCCTTCCCTTTTCCTAATCTTTATAGCGCGGTAGCGAAGTATTAGAAAGTTAATTTTATTATAAATACGAATAAGATATTTTTTTACGAACGTTATAAATAATAGAAGAGAAAGGACGAATAAGTTTGTATTTAATTCGTCGCCCTTTTTACCCGCCGTATTATTTATTATATTATTATTACTACTATTATTATAGCCCTAGTATATATAGTTCCCGGTCCTCCTATTGTTCCCGCTCTTATTGGTCCTCTTATTCCGGTTATTTTCGGTCGCCTTATTTTAATTTTCTAATTTACTATTCTTATTAGTCTTAGGTTTTTCCCGGGCGAATTTAATCCTTTGGATAGTAAGGCCCTTTTAAAGTATAGTTATAGTACTACGGTTTCTATAATTAAATTAAAGTTTATAATTTCTACGGCTAAATTTAAATAAATCCCCGAGGATCTCCGTAATAAATTCTTATTTTTATATGCGAATAATAAAAAGAATTAATTTATTAATATAAAGGAGGCTTAAGCGGCTATAAACGCGGTTAATATTATTAAGTATTAATATTAATTCTACTTTATTCGTAGTTATATTTACTATTATTCGGCCGAATTTATAGACGGTCGCTACCTCTTTTACTAGGCCGATATAAAAAAGTTTTATATGTTTCCTCCTCTTATTATTTAAAATATTTATTATATTTAGTATAATAATAAGTTCTTTAATACCGGCGAGAAGGACCTTGAGTGCGTAGCCGTTTGTAATAATTTCCTTTTTATAAATAAGATTGTAGAGTATTTATTTAAATTGTAAGTAATTAGCGTCTTCGATATTAATATTTTCGACCGGTTATTCGCTGTCTTTACTTCTTCTTCGGGCGTTATAATTTATATTAATATTTCTATAGCCCCGGCTCCTATCGTTCTTATTTTTATTATTGTTATTCTTACCGCTCCTATAATTGCTGCTATTTTTAGTAATACATTCGTTAAATATTTAAATATAATTTAAGAGAGCGTTAAAAGTTTCGAAACTTTTATTAGTAAAGTTAATTTGCGTATTATTATATTAAAGGCGAATAATATTATATTAAGGGTGGATATAAGGGTTTTATTAATTTAAAAGGCTAAAACTAATATTTTAATCCTAATTCGCGTTAAGAAGCGTAAAATTTTTCCTTTCTTAATATTTATATATAAGCGCTATTTTAATTTCTTTAATTCTAATTTTCGTTTTAGTTAATTCGGTTTTTCTCCTACCGCCCCTATTATTCTTATAATTCCCCCCTTTCCTATAATTATAGAAGAGAGTTAGTATAATTCTATTCGTAGAAGAATTAAAGGATTTAGTGGGTTTAGAGAGGGTATTTCTATAGTTAGCCCTTTTAATATTATTTCTTTTAATATTAGTAGTTCTAACGGTGGTATCGGTACTTTTGGCAGTTATATTGAATCTTTAGAGGAGGGTAGTAAGAATATTAAGGCTTAATCGAGCTATTTATACTCCTATTTTTCTTTTTTTTTTTATTACTTTTCTTTTTTATAAATAAAAATATCTTTACGTAGAAAATTTGGGCCGATTATCTTTACAGGGAAGGTTTAAACTAATTATTTATATAGATTATTTAGCTTCTAGTCTAATTACTTTCGCTTTTAAACCCTAAAGCGAATTTACTTCTTATTTTAATATTATTCTAATAGTTCTATATTAATATTTATAAATTTATATTATCGTTCGAATTCTTCTAATATTATAATTTCTAAGAATTTTTTTAAGGGTTCCTATATAAATTCTTTATACCCTTTCTATTTAATATAGATTTTATAGCTTATAGCCCCGCTTAAATCTATAAAGTTATTTGTATAGAGGATTTAATTTACTTTTTATTCCTTTTCTCCTTCGATTATAATAATTAGGGGTTAGGGGTTTATAGTTATTTAATTTAGTAAAGGGTTTTTTATAGTTTTTCGAAGGAGGTTAATATAAAAGACATTATATATAATTATTAATAGATTTTCGAATTCGATAATATAGGGAGAGAGAATTTTAGAAATTGTATATTTTATATAAACGATGTCGAATTTCTTTTTAGGGCGTTTAGAGTTATAATTTTTAAGGTTAAATTAGATTTTATTTTTAATTTAGAAGCGTTTAATTAGGTATTTAAAACGGTTAACGAATTTTTCCTATTATTAGGCGGCGGTAATTATAGTAATTTAGTATATATCCGAGATTTATTATAGCTTTTTAATGAATTTATAAGCTTTTCGTTCCGGAGTAGAGGAGATAGGGAGGTTTATAACGGGTTCTTCTATTATAGGGATAATAGGGCCCGGTTTATACTTATAAATTATAAAGAAGGGAATTATACTAATAGAGGTATTAATTCTATTATTAATTACGAATTGGGTTATAGGGGTTTAGCGGTCCTAATTATCCTATAGGTAATTAATATATATTTTAAAGAAAGTATATACCTTTTAATTTATTCTTTTTAGGTTACTATTAGTCTATAAATAGTAAATTATATTAAAGAATTATTTTATATATATTAGTTTGTAGAGACGTTTCTAAAATCTACCGGTTTAATTAATATTTCTATTACTAATTATAGAATATAATTAATTATAATAATAAATGAAGTATTATAAGAAGTATTTAGCGTAGAAATTAATATCTATTAACGGTATAGGTTCTAGGATAACGTTTTTATTAAACCTATTTTTAATTACTTAAAGGTAGGTATTATTATTCGCTTTTAGGAAGTTAATAATAAAATTTATCTATATAATTCTATATTATTATTCTAAAATAGGTAAGGATTATAAAAAGCTTTATTTTATATTTCTCTAAACCTTTATAAATCTATAAATATAATAATTACGTAGGAAGCGTTGTACGTAAGAATTTAAGAGTAATTAATAGTATTCCTTTATAAATATAAAGATCGTTCCTTCTTTTTTAGGGTATTTAAATATTAAAATTTTATATATTCGTTAGATTAGGGCTATATATAGGATGTTAAATTACTAGTCCTATTCGGTTATTATTAGTATTATAATTTCGGAAGAGGCCGGGGTTCTTAGGATTTAAAATTTACTTTTATAGCGTAAGCGCCCTAGCCTATTTATAGAATAATTAATAATTTATATTTTTAATTAAAGAGAGGGTTCGAAAGAGCGGGAGTTTTTTTTAATTACGTATAGGATAATTTAGTATATAGAATCTTTATAGACTATTTAATCCTAGAACTATTATAAATTTGGATTTTTAAAGACTTTAATTTATATATCCTCCCCGGTAGAGACGGAAGATATAGAAATTCGTACATATTTTTATAAAATTATTTATAGGATAAGTTATATATTATATACTTCGAAGTCGTTGTCGGTCGGCCGGTTTTAGTCTCTATAGGAAAGGGCGTTGAGGATAACGGCTTCTTTACCCGGGTAATAAATAAAGTCGAAATTGAAATGGGAAAAGTATTCCGTTTAGCGGGCTTATTATTTAAAGAGCCGCTAGCGGTCTATAAAGTATTTTAAATTATAGTAATTAATTAATATTATAAAAACTTTGTAATTATAGAACTTTATAGACTATTTTTTAAAGTAGGAAATAATTGCTAATATTTCTTTATTATAGATAGGGTAATTGCGTTTGGCTATAAAGAATTTGCGTAAATAGAATTTAATAATTCTATAGGTCCTATTTTTTATTTTTTATATAATAATTCTGCCGAGGGTATAACCGTTATAATCGGTTTTTAAAAAAGTTTTATAATTTAGGTCGAATTCTATAAGGATGGGGGCGCGCGTAAAAAGGCGTTTAAATAATTAGAAGGCTGAATCGTACTCTTTTATTTATTCGAAGGCAATTCTTTTATTTATAAATACTATTAGGGGTGTAATTACTTTCGAAAATTAAGGGATAAATATCTTATAATAATTAATAAATTTTAGGAAATTATATATACCTTTCTAGGAGGTAGGAGCGAACTACTCTAAAATTACTTTAACCTTCTCTAGGTTTACTTATACGCTTATACTAATATAAATAATAAAATTTAAATACTTAACCTTTTTAATTATAAATTCGTATTTGTTTAAATCTAAATATAAATTATATTCTTTAAATCTCTTTAGGATTTATACGATTTTATTTATATTGTTTTCTTTAGAATTAGAAGAGTAGATAAGTATATTATTTATATAGGTTAAGTAGAAATCGTTTAGGAAATCCTTTAAAATAAAGTTAATATACTATTAGAAAGACGCTGGGGCCTTAAATAATTTAAAGGGAATTATTAATTATTTAAATAAATTATAATAGGTATGGAAGGCTATTTTCCATTCCTTTCCAGTAGTTATATAGATTTTATAAAAGGTTTATACTATATTTATTTTAATATATTATTTCGCTCCCTTTAAAATTTTAAAAGTATTATAGATTAAAGGGAGAAGGTACTAGTCTATATGGGTAATAGCATTGAAAATTCTATAATTATAGTAGAACTATAGGCCGTTATTAGGTTTATATATAAATAATATAAGGGCTCTAGCTTCCGAATTATTTATACGGATATACCCTTTATTTATTAAGTTTTTTAAAATCTTCTTTAAAACGAGGAATTCTTTACGGGATATATTATAGAAGGGGCCGTATAGGATAGGGAGATCCTAGCCGTCTAAACCCTTTTTAAAGGGAATTATATAATTGATATTAAGTTTATTAGGGTTGAATTTATCGGCTTCTTTCTTTACCTATAAGGGTCAGAAGTAGTAGAACCGCTTAGGGATTTTTAAATGAAATTTAGATTTTATATAAATTTTTTTAGGGGTTAGAATTTTCTCGATATTTTTCAAATTAATTATAAAAATATAATCCTTTATTATAGCCTTACTGTATTTTTTATATATACGATTAATAATCTTTATAAAGGTAATCGCTATAATATATAGTATTAATTTAATTTCTTTAATAAATAGAGTATTTTCTTTCTCTTCTCCTCTAATATAAGGAATTTAATTATCTATTATTTTTATGTAGAGACGTTTCTTATAGGGGATAGAATAAGTATAATATATAGCTAATTAAAGTTTATTTAGAATTAGGGGATATTTGAATTTTAAGACGACGTAGACTACTATTAGTTTTATATAATTATTTACTTTTATTATAAGTTAAGTAAGGTTTTTAATAGAAGTACCTTCTATAGTTATAAATACGCTTTTAATTTAATATATAGGGATGGGGATTATAGGGATTTTAAGGTCCTATACAACCTTTTTACTAATTACGGTATAATATTAATAACCTTCGTTAATAAAAACGTAGAATAAATTATAATTATTAATAATAAGTAGAATTAAAGTAGGTTTAATTTCTAATTTATTTTCTAATTTAAAATTTTCTATTTTATTATTTAATATTTTTAAGGATTCTAGTACCCGATTATATATTAGAGTTACTCTTTTCCCTAATCCTCTAGGGCTGAATTGAATTATTTATTTTTATTTTCTAATATAGGAGGGGTTAGGGCCGTTTTAGTTATATTAATTTTAATTTTATTATTTAGGTTTATAATAGGGAGGTATAGGTAGTATATAGCGTAATATTCTTTAAAGCCATACTTTATATAGAAATTATTCTCGCGGTATCTTTAGCGTTCCTTGTCCGAGACTTATTTGGCCCAGCGAGCGGAGCCGCCGCTACGGCCTTTACGATTATTATTTCGTTTACGGGAAGGGCCGGTTAAAGTCTTATTTATAAATATATTAAAGTCGTTATTACAGTCGAAAGTATTAAGTTTATTAGAATTAGGGTTAGGGCCGCCATTATTTTATAAAGGAGCGGCTAGTGTGCGTAGGGCCTTAAGAGTAAAGAACCTATTGGAGCCGGCGTAATTAGAGTTTTACTAGTTCTTTCTTTTATTCTAACGATAACTATTCTACTATTTTAGGAATTTAAAGGCTTCGGTATGTTCGTAGCGAGTGGCGTTGATTTATAGTACTTCGATATATTCGTTATAATTGTTAGGAAAGTTGACTATAAAAATAGCGTTTAGGAATTTGGTATTAAGGGCGTTATATAGGGTATTAAGCTTAGACTTATTATTTTATATAGTACTTCTAACTTTAAAGAGTTCGTTTTCCTAATTTACGTAGAAAGTAGCGAAGGTTTAGCTATTGTATTGTTTTATCGCGTATAAGTACGTTAGAATAGTATCGCGGAGGTAGTAGGAGTTAAAAAGGCGGTTAATTTACTTTAGTAGGAGTAGCGGGTTTAAATTGCTATTAAAAGTATATATAGTTTAGAATCCTTTTAGCTTCTTTTTTTTATATTCGGGGAGGGTGTTTAAAATTTCAATTTATATAGCGTTTTTATTTACGTGTAGACCCGCTCGGTTGTTGGTATTATATGTTTTAATTAATATAGTATAATAAAATATAAAGGTTAATTATTAGCCGTTTTAAGTAGGTAGGGCTAAAGGTTTCTGCCGGTATTTATTATTATTATTATTATTATTATTATTTAATCCTTTAGTAGTATTAGCGCTAGCTATAGAGAAGGTGAGGTTGGGCTTTAAAATTGGGGAGTGATTCGTAGTAGGGTTGATTGTTATAGAGCGAATAATTTGTATAAAGTTTAGATTATTAATATTAAAGGTATTAACGATAGTTATAAGGAGTCCGCTTATTATTTTAGTAGATTTTTTTTTAGGGGTAATACCGGTGCTTTTTATAAGGCTAGTAATACTTTCTATAAGGCCGTTGGGGGTATCTTAGAAAGAGGAGGTAAATGCTATTTCTATATCGATGTTTATAGGTAGTCCAAATTCGATTATTATAATCCAATACTAATATCGCCGCGCTCAGAGCTATAAGCTTTCTTTCTCTTACAAAAGGTAGGTAAAACCTAATATAAAGGGGATAGTAGAGTATATTATAGGTGTTAGGCCGAAATAGATTAATAAGGTTCTACGAAGAAGAAAGGGGGAAAAATTTATTTGTAAAACGGGGCTGCAAATTATATCCTTTTGAAGGGGGCTGTAAGTACGTGTACGGTGTTGTAGAGGCGCAGCGCCGGTATGAGCTACAGGGCTTGAGCCACAGGCAGTCAGGCTGCAGAGCCTAATATAGACCTCTGGGCGGCAGCCCCGTAACAAGCTGCAAGTAGGGTGCCTTGCAGGGTAGTAAATACAACGAAGATTTTAGACCAAAAAAGCGATCGCTATATTCAATTAATTTAGTAATATATACGCTAGCGACCGTAGCGATTTTAGGGCTCTTACAGCGCGAGTCGTACTGTAACTATAACGTATTATAGCGTAGTTTGGGGTGCAGGGGGTGCCCATAGCGGGAGGTGGGGAGGCATGGGGAGGCTTAGCGGTTGAAAAGTCACGAAATATAGGATTTATCGATTTTATATGAAATCTTTACTCAAAGAGGTTAAGTAGTCTGGTTATAGGGGAAGGGGGTAGTCTGTGGCTAGCCCGCCTCGTGCGTACCCTGGCACTGTATTGGTTGAATGTGGTCCCGGTGCGGGAAGACTCCTGCACGTATGTTATCTTCCCCCTTTGAAACAACAACCTAAAATAGGAGGTCTGATACTCCATTGCCTCTACTTGTACAAGAACTATTGCAACGCCAATAATGCCAAAGACGGGAACCTCTGGCCTGTAGACTAGCGACCTCCACCTCCTCCTTATATTTGCTGCCTACCGGGATCCTGCTCGTGTGGTACGGATGCCGATCGCGGGGGGCTTTTTATGGTGGGGATGTTGTAGCCAGGGATCAGGACCGTAGGACGTAAGGAGGATGACGGCAAACAGGTGACGAAGTAGGTAGGTAGTTGTGGAACTTGCGCGTCGAGGTTCGATCGGTGAGGCCTGAGGGTATGGGTTCGGAAACTGTCGCAAAGCTCGTCGGTACTTGTTGTCGAGTTGGAGGAGGTTCTCGAGGGTCGTGCATATGCATGGAGGTACAGTAGCACTGGTCCCGGGATCCGGGTTCCACCCGTCAAATGTCGGGATGGACTGGACTGGACTGGATGGACATCTGGCAGCCGGGCATATCTCGCTTTGTTACACCATCATGGGCCCTTCTGTCGATTGCGAATGCTTAGATAACGGCGTGCTTTGGATTTGAAATGACAGGGAAAACCGTGACCGCAGGGAAACATATCAAAACCGCATACCGACCGGGGCGGCAAGTGTGCAGAGAATGCAGGGGATCGTTGGTACATCACTTCCACTGGCTCGTGCGAGAGCTTCCCTGTAGCGGCATAGCAGAACCATAGCACTTCAACCCTATGTACTCGTATTTTGTTGAAATCTGTAACCTCGGACAAAGAGATGCGAAGGCGGGGCCACGTTGTAGATCTTGATTTTCATCTGGTGTTTCCGGTTTCGGTATCGTAACATTGGGTCTTCCATTTCCATCCGATGTGTCAAGTAGGATGGACGTGTAAGTTTCTGACGTCGGTCGTTAATAGGGAGCGTAGGTCGAGGTTCAGTCCGACGACTGGTGTGGTTGGGTAGCGTTTGTAACAAAGTCGTAATGAGGTTGTGAATGTCTGTGATTGTCAAGCATTGCCGAGACTGGTCGGGGTCTGCTGGAAAAGGGACATGGTGTGTATGTATGTCTCGATGCGTCAGTGTGATGTCGTGATGGTTGGTTGGTCAAACACGGTCGGTACAGTTCGATTATCACTTGGAAGGTTCAGATACTAGCAACTTGGCCCTCGTAGAAGCTTTGCGGAATATTTGGGTTGTTTGATGCGTACCTCTACTTGATGGCCCGATTGGCGGAGTCAGAGTGGGGAGGTAGGGCGGTAGCAGAAATCTTGAAAGATCGTATTCGAGAACACTGAATGGAGGTTTGACAAAAAACGTCACCATACAAAACACAAAGATAAAAGCAGCAAAAAAACCAATTGGTATGTTCAACATGATGCGCAAAAGTTCAAAAAAGAAGAATTGCATTTCGCCGCCGGGAATTGAGCCCGACGTGGGGGTCGAACCCACAACCTTGAGATTAAGAGTCTCACGCTCTACCGATTGAGCTAGCCGGGCGAGTGCGAGTTGTTGATGTTTTGGCGCTCGGATGTACTACGTATCAACCACCAAATACTGCAATCATGGCTCTTCCAGGCCGGGGAGATGAAGAAATGTCATCGAAAATCGGGATGTGCACAACACGGAACTGCGCTGTGGAAGGAAAGTTCGAGTTTCCATGAGTTCCTTGCAGTGATGCTCGTTGTTACAGTGCATGAGGGGATGCGACAAGCCAATCCCAAGCCCTGAAAGGCGCCGTAGACGTGGCGTGCAGGGAGAGGTACCGTCCACGAATAAGCGACTGCCGATGCTCAAGGTGCACCTCGGCTCGAGGGACGCCAACGAACCATCATCAGATTCATTAGTCATGATGACGGCGACATCGCTTTACCGTTATCCCGGTCGCCGGATGCGTCAAGCTCACCTCGCACTACAAAACCGGACACCCGAGAAACCAAATTGCGCCAAGGGCCCTCCTCAATCTTCCACTACACCACGCCAGTAACGAAACAGAAGACATGTCAAACACGAATTATACACAGCACGAGCGAGAGCCAGCGCCGTCTTATCGCCAATCGTTCGACACGTTGGCGCACATACCCGCAGACCCAAACTTGTCGGAATTCAGGGCAAGCCGAATTGACAACTTTTGGATCAAGGTCTTCCCACCCACGTAAGGTTTCACCGCATCCGCATCCGCATGCCATCCATCACGGGAGTATGTAGGTACGGGATTGAGGGTTATCGAAGCTCTGCTAACACCACCCCGATTCCCTCACAGGCCGAAATGTTACATTTGCCAAGACAAAACAGAAATTGCGAATCTCCTCTCAAGGCCGGGATGCAATCACAAGATTTGCGGCAAATGTCTGATCAAGGTCTTTGAGCGAGCTGTCAACGACAAGAAGTGCATGCCGCCGAGCTTCTGCCCTCATGGTGAGGTGTCGCCCGATATGGCGCCCGGCTTGTTCGACGACGTGTTCTTGGCGCAATGGAACGAGAAGTACTTTGAGTATTTGGAGCAGACGGTATCGACATGATTGCCCAATCTAGCGCTTTGACGACGGGCCAATCTGGGACATGGCCGAAACAACTGGGGGCGGTGACGCAAACAAGTACCCGGTGGTCTCGATCCCAGAAGCGCGACAAACATCCAGTCGTTATCATTTCGAGCAGCTGCCTGCTGAAGTTTGGAGGATGATCGTGGCGTACCTTGGACCTATCGGCCGTGCGTACAATTTTATCACGCTTGATTACATCCTCTACCCGTCTGCGGAGGGAACCGATCTTGCCGGAGCCAAATTTTGCTCCCTTGTCCAGCAGATGGTTCCTGTCTGGCCGGAAGCAAGGTCATCATCAGGCTCCTCCAACGAAACTGCTCCAGACGTCCGAGGCTCCGCGCACCTGGCCCTCGCAAATACCAACCGATTCTTCCAACAGCTGGTCTACGAACGGTTCTTTGGAGAGAATACGTTCATCCTTCACCAGTCCGCATCGCCATTCCCATTCAGTTGGACCAAGTCGGCGGATTTTACATAGCAATCTTGGTCACGCATCATTGCCCACTCCGGGCGGATGATGAACCGGGGAAGGCCCCTTTCGGGCTCCTTGGACCTCTCGGCTCCCGCGCAGCGAAATATTTGCGGAAAGTCCACCTGGTATCGCTTCTCCGCCAACCAAAAGTGACGAAGCCGAGGCAATGGCCAAGCTCGCCGACATGGTTGGCTCAACCGTTAGCCTTCTCCTATCGGAAGACCACGGGGTCGACGAAAAGGCACGAGAAAAGCTGGTGATTTCTTTGCACTTACACTTCTCACATCCATCACCCGAATACAGAGACAGAGGCAAATCTCATCCCTCACGGCGTTGCCACCAACTGGCCGCTCTGCAGGCTGACGTCTACCTGGCCACGGGAACCAATGCAAATAGCTCTCAGGAGTGGCCATACAGTACTCAGAAAGGTAGACCAGCCATGGATGCCATCCAACAAGTTTCACAAAGTACTCGAGCCTTTGCGAAGGTTGAGCGGGCGGGTGGACAAGTTGCGGGCATCAGGCGTGGAGATCACGCCGGATTTCCTGGAGGAGATGGGCTTGCGAGTGGACAAGAGGAGTGCGAGGAAGAACTTGTCCGTCAGGGCTTGGGCGGTCGGGATTCAAGGTTCTGACGGCAACTTCCCAGAGATAATTTGTCCTGGTTGTCCACGGTAGTCAGAGCGCGTTTCCTGCCCTCCTGCAGCCACTCCACAGCCACCACCGCCTCCCTCCTCATGCATCTTACCTCCTGCCCTCCTCCTCATGCCTACCTACCCCGCGTCAACCCCAACTGGGCTTTATAAGGACCCTTTACTGGCTACCTTTTCAGTGGTCCGTTGGTGCAACTGGTGAGCACGTCCTGTTCGACCACCTATTCGACTGGTGTGGAAGATATGGGTTCAAATCCCATGCGGGCCGCTTCTTTTTTCCTTTTTTTTTCTTTGGCATTTTTCTCAACATGAACGTTTCGAGAAGGGACACTGTCGAGCTGGGGAAATAGACTGCAGAAAAATGTTGTACAAACTTGCGAGTGGGATGAAGTAGGCGAGACGGACTTGGAAACTGAAACATCGTGTACCTTAAAACGAGAAGAACTAGAACACTCAACCAAGCCAGCACACCTGTAGTGTGAATCCAAAAGAACCTGCAGCGACCTCCTACCAAAACAGTCCCTACCTAAACAGTGTCCACCATCCTCATCTCCTCAGCAAAGCCTCAACCTCCCCCGTAATATCCGGCATCGGAAACCTCCTCCTCCCTCCCGCCACCGTCCCCTCCACCCACGGAAAATCCCCAAACCCCAATATGACATACAACCCCTCCGGTCCAATCTGCGTCACCGCAACCGGCACTCCTCCCCCCGGGAACTCCTCATCCCTCGGATACTCCACCTCCACCGTGCCTACATACTCCGCCCTCTCCCACTTTTTGTCTTTCGACCTCAACACCTGCACGCCCGACCCCCAACTCGCAACCAACAAGACAGCACCCCCGTACTTGGGCGGCAGGTAAATCGCGTCTGTATCGTTGTACAGCACTCTTCGATAGATAGGCACGGCAACGGGCCTTCCCCGGTCAGCGCGCATATCAAACCGGTAAATCTGCCCGTCTCCATCATTGCTCAAAAGAATCTCGGTCCCCGGGACGGCAGCTAGACCGCCGAATCCCCTCTTTGCGAACGGCGTCCCAGGTACGATCGTCGGGAAGGGATCAGGGAGGTACCACTCCTTGATCTCCCTCCCGTGTTTATCAGCCCTTAGAATCGTTCCGGGGAAAGTGCCGACGACGTAGGTGTTCCCGTGGCGATCGGTCTCGACGTCTTGAAACCCGCCGTAGCGTTCACGGGTGACGGTGGTCAGGTTCAGAGTCCAGAGCGTGTGGTCGGTGAGAGGGTTGTATTTGATGAGGAGGTGGTCGCCGCGCAGGTCGCCGCCTTCGGTGGCCCAGGCTGCGGCTGGGTCGGTTAGGATTGTGTAGAGATGCGAGACGGGGTCAAAGGATACGCCGCCTATGTGGTAGGTGCCTGTGTTGGTTACGCCGGGGTAATTTATGATCTGGGTCATCTGGTTTTTGTAGGGGTTGTAAAAAACGACGGAGCCGTTCCAGAGGGATCTAGAAGGAAGAGTGAGTCTGGGCTCGGCAAGGAGGTATGGTTTGGGAGGTTGCTCACCCGAAGATGACTTGGCAGGAATGGGCGTCCCAGTCGGCGTTTTCGGGGTATAATTGGAAGTAGTCGATGGTGAAGTTACCTTTATTGAAGGGAGGGCATTCTTTCTGTCCGCTGACCATATATTTACCTCTACCGTTATTCCTTGCGAGCAGAGATAGACTGGGCCATGCATGGGCTCCAAGGACACTTGCAAGGGCGAAGCCCAGGATCAAGAAGTTTCTCAGCATGGTCTTTGATCTTTTAAAAGGAATATACTGGAGGGTTTCGAGCATCTGCTGTAAAACGGGGAGCGGGCGGAATTTATATGAAATCCAGCATGGACAGTGACACTCTGTGATGATGCATTTTCGCCCAGCTGTGGTGCAACAGGCAATATCGAGCGTCCTACCATCTTTCGAGGCGGCGGTACCCTCTTGGGGCTTCAGCTATCGATGTATGTAGCTCACTCAGCTCACGGGAGCCTTCCGCAGTCCCCGAAGACCTCTCGTTGGAGCGATCTTCCCGTCCCGAATCCCCTGGGCGGCCGCGTTCGACGCCTCTGCCCTCGACTGTAACTCCAAAGGTAGGACATGACCAGAGTTTTGGGAGCATTTGAAGGGGCAATGGAGAGGATGGGAGCGCAATAAGCTGCAGTCAGCAAATACCAAGAGGTCCATAGTCACACTCCATGCACATCGACCTTTGACCAAGTTCGGTTCATGAGTGGGACGAACAAAACATAACTGGAGCAGGAACCGGCAGTGAAATCATCCAGGCGAAGAGCTGGGCTTAATATTCAACTGGCGCAACTTTAGTCAGGCCTTGGTCTGAAAAGAACAACGAGCAAAGATGATGATTGATGAAGGAGATGTCGTCGACTTGTTGTCGAGCAAGTACAGTGTAGCAGCGCTTGCACACGGACCCCAGACCTACCGGTTTAGGGCAGCTCTTTCAAAACGCTTGGGCCAGCCGCTTTGTCCAACGTCAAAGATGGACCTTGTCTGATCGATGCCGTCGTCTGGGTCCACATCTGACCCACCGGCCCCATTTGTTCGCGCGTCTGTTCGATCGCAGACACGTTCACCAGGACGCGATCACCAACGTCATCCATCGTGAAGGTACTGAAAAGCTTTGTGATTCTTTTCATCGGTCGCCGAGGACTTCGGAAATTTAAGTCAGAAAGTCATTGCGATTGCGACACCAAAACCACAACCATCACCCCAACTTGACCTGCATCTTCCCCGAATCAGCATGCCTCCCAGCAAAAAGGTCGCCGATGCGACAATCGAGACGGAGATCGCAGATGCCGTGCGCCGCATCTACCACGGTCCGCAAGAGCTGACCGTCAACGCTGTGCGCGAAGCCGTCGAAAACAAGCTCAAACTTGGCGAAGGTTTTCTCAAAGATGGCGACTGGAAAGCAAAGAGCAAAGAGCTCGTCATGGACGCTCTCGTGAGTAGCCGACGACCCAATTGAGCAGTACCGAGAGACAACAATCAATTGCTGACAGAAGAGTTTCTATCGCAGGCCAAGATAGAATCCGACGAAGCTGAACCATCCCAGGCCGCTCCAGCGAAGCCAAGCTCCAAGAAGTCGAAAAGCAACGCTAAAGCCAAAGCGCCTGCGAAGAAGCGCGCAAAGAAGGAGGCGACACCTTCCGAAGAGTCAGAGTCCGAGTTAAGCGATCCCGAGGATAGCGAAGAGGAGGAATTCGACGAGGACGAATCCGAAGAGGAACCGACCAAGAAGCGCAAGGCGACAAAGGCGACGGGCAAAAAGAGGAAGGGGGTATCCGATGACGAGGACGAAGAGGAAGCCGAGGAGAGCGAGTCCGAAAGACCTAAGAAGAGAGCGAAACCCGCCGCCAAGGCTACCAAGGGCAAACCAACCAAGAAGACCGCCGCTGCGAAGAAGGAGGTCGAAGCATCCGATGCAGAGTCCCTGCTTAGCGAAATCGACGAGGCAGGACTGGAGGACGAGGACAAGTCAAGCGAGCTATCGGACGCCATGGATGTCGACACTCCAAAGGAGAAGGACACAAAAGACGAGGAGACCAAGTCGGGGAAAGAGACGAAACCAGCCTCAGACGACGAGAGCGAGCTTTCCGAAGTCATTGACGAGCCCCCCAAAAGGAAAGCCAAAGCCAAAAAGGGCGCCTCCAAAGACTCGTCTGAGTCCAAGCCCACGAACGCCCCACCCGCGGACAACGACGACGAAAGTTCCATGTCTGAAGTCTTCGACGAGCCTCCGAAGCGCGGCGGCAAGGGACGCGGCAAATCCAAGGAGGCCACCAGCAGCACCAGCAAGGGCCGCAAATCCAAGTCCGTATCCGCCGCCCTTTCTTCCGACGAGGCCCTGATCAAGCAGCTTCAGAGCCAGCTCCTCAAGTGCGGCATCCGCAAGATCTGGCCAATCGAACTCAAGAAGTACGGTGACGACACCAAGGCGAAGATCAGGCATCTTAAGAACATGCTCACCGAGATCGGAATGACCGGCCGGTTCTCCGAGTCCAAGGCCAAGGAAATCAAGATGCGCAGGGAGTTGGAGGCGGAGCTGGATGCCGTGAAGGATGGAGAGAAGAGCTGGGGACTGGGTGATGGCGGAAGGCCCAGGAGGAGGGCGGCAGCTAAGGTGAAGAGTCTGAAACTTGAGAGTGATTCTGAGGATGAAGAGGATGATGACGAAGGTGGTGATGGGGAGGACAAGAAGGAAAAGAAGCAGAAGAAGAAGAAGGCTGAAAAGGAGGGTAGCGGTGAAGAGGATGGGGATGATGACGATGTGGTAGAGGAGGACGACGGAGACGAAGACGACGATGATGACGACTCAGAGGATGGGGAGCCAAAGGCAAGGGTTAGAGGCCCGGCCAAGCACAGAGCGGATTTCGCTTTCCTGGGCTCTGAGAGCGAGTCTGATTAAGTCACGGCGATTTCGATATGGAGCAAGACACAGGACAGGGTCTTGTAGCACCACCACCGCCTTTTCATGATCATGTTTTGAGCGTGTACGATTCAGCGAGGTGTTTTATACCCTTTTGGTTTTGTATGATTATCAAAGGTACGCAATGGGCGGACGATAATATGGCACAAGGGAGACAGCAGACAGGTTCAGTTTCGGGATTACTTTGTGGCGTTCATTCTCTGAGCTATCAGGCTGAAGACTGCGACGGAGCTTAGGAACAGGACGGCGTTGTAGAACTAATATCATGTCAGAGTCATCTTATGATTGAGGCAACAGCAGTATCGGAATGTGACGTACTGCTTTTCTGGACACGTCTCTTTCTTCACTGTCCGTCCTGGCCTCGATGAAGAGGCGACGCAAGTTGGGAAAGTTGGCCTGTTGTAGTTCAAGGCTCTCAGTCTTAGCAACATGCTTGGAGGATCTCGGGAACGAGGATGAGTCTTGTGGAGCATTACCATTGTCTCGCCTCTGCCGTCTGATTGCAAAATATGAGAGGATGTTTTAAATTCCTAGTATATAGGGAGAACGTGTATGAGCTGCACCGTCGCCGAATAGTCGCTGCTCTAGTGTACCGGGAGTGGATGGTCGTTGTAAGTTCCCGCCGTCGTCACGACCATCATCGTCCTCGTCGCCAAGTGCCAAGCCACAGCTTCCAGAATGCCCAAAGACGGCGATGCCCCTGTGGCTGAAGCTCTCCTTTCCGGCGGGGCAGCAAGGACCCTGTGAGTGGGGCAACACAAGGCTCACGCCAAGACGCTCTGGCCTGTCGCTGCAGTGACTTAGGACACCACAGTTGACCACAGTGGCCGCCATTCAGCGCGTAACACTGGACATCTGCCCGTCCACATCATCGTGATCCATCCCCGACACCAGCGACGACCCAGCGACCCGATCCAAGGCTGGACCACGCCCTCGACAACAGCAGCCTTACGCCCGGCCAGGTTGCACTTTTGTTTCCCGGGTTCACGACTACCGGTACCTCCGCGATCGACCCCCAAAAGTACATCCGTGTATGCGCCATTCCACGACAACCCGTTAAGGTGCCTCTCCTTTGTCGAAGCTCGAGGTTTCACCGCCCGACGACCTCGACCTCGCCATCGCTTCCACCACTGCCCTTTCTCCCCGCCTGCGCAGAACAACAACGCCTTCGCAATGTCAGCTATGAACCGCATTAGGGGTGCGTTTGCGCCCCCGCGCAAGGGCGAGACCTTCGAGCTGCGAGCCGGCCTTGTGTCCCAATATGCCTACGAGCGAAAGGAAGCCATCCAGAAGACCATCATGGCCATGACCCTGGGCAAGGATGTGTCGGCGCTCTTCCCGGACGTTCTCAAGAACATTGCGACCTCAGACCTTGACCAGAAGAAGCTGGTGTATCTCTACTTGATGTGAGCAACAGCGGTCCCGTCTCTCGCCACTTCACGAACGAGCGCTAACCCCTGAGTCCAGGAACTACGCCAAATCACATCCCGATCTCTGCATTCTCGCCGTCAACACATTCGTACAAGACTCGGAAGACCCGAACCCCCTCATTCGAGCGCTGGCGATTCGAACGATGGGCTGCATTCGCGTCGACAAGATGATCGATTACATGGAGGAGCCGCTACGAAAGACGCTACGAGACGAGTCCCCCTACGTACGCAAGACCGCCGCCATCTGTGTCGCCAAACTGTTCGATCTCAACCCCACAATGTGCATCGAGAACGGTTTCCTGGAGACGCTGCAGGAGATGATTGGCGACCCCAATCCCATGGTTGTGGCCAACTCCGTCCAGGCCCTGTCCGAAATCCACGAAACCGCCCCCGAGACCAGGGCGCTTGTCCTCACACCCGCGACTCTAAAGAAGCTGCTTATGGCGCTGAACGAGTGCACGGAATGGGGAAGGGTCACCATTCTCACAACACTGGCCGAGTACACGGCCCACGACGCCAAGGAGTCGGAACACATTTGTGAAAGAGTAGCGCCCCAGTTCCAGCACGTCAACCCCAGCGTGGTTTTGGCCGCTGTCAAGGTCGTCTTCACCCACATGAAGGCTCTCAGCCCTAAGATTGTGAGCGCCTACCTGAAGAAGATGGCTCCTCCTCTGGTAACGCTTATCGCCTCTGCCCCTGAGGTGCAGTACGTCGCTCTACGAAACATCGACCTTTTGTTGCAAGCCAATCCCGATATTCTTAGCAAGGAGCTGAGGGTATTCTTCTGCAAGTACAACGACCCCCCGTACGTCAAGCTCCAAAAGCTTGAAATCATGGTCAGGATAGCAAACGACAAGAACTTCGATCAACTACTCTCCGAGCTCAAGGAGTACGCCCTCGAAGTCGACATGGACTTCGTCAGGAGAGCTGTCAAGGCCATTGGTCAGGTCGCCATTAAGATTGAGGCCGCTAGCGAGAAGTGCGTCAACGCGTTGCTTGATCTCATCTCTACCAAGGTCAACTATGTTGTACAAGAGGTCATTGTCGTCATCAAGGATATTCTCCGCAAGTATCCCGGATACGAAGGTGTCATTCCGACTCTGTGCCAGTATATCGACGAGTTGGATGAGCCCAATGCCAGGGGTGCCTTGATCTGGATTGTTGGAGAGTATGCCGAGAAAATCAACAACGCCGATGAGATTTTGGAAGGGTTTGTGGAGGGTTTCCTGGAAGAGTTCACGCAGACCCAACTGCAGATTCTTACCGCTGTGGTCAAGCTGTTCCTGAAGAAGCCCAGCAACACCCAAGGCCTAGTACAGAAGGTCCTTCAGCAAGCCACGGCGGACAACGACAACCCTGATATCAGAGACCGTGCTTATATTTACTGGCGTCTCCTCTCTGGCGATCTCGATGTCGCCAAGGTTTGTCTAAACCCGTACCCCTGAATGCGTAAACAGCGACTAACCTGCGTTCACAGAGCATCATTCTCTCCCAAAAGCCCGCCATTACGACAACAGTAACATCCCTTCCTCCCGTCCTCCTCGAACAGCTCCTTTCCGAGCTTTCCACTCTCGCCTCCGTCTACCACAAGCCTCCCGAGTCGTTCGTCGGCAAGGGCCGCTTCGGCGCCGACGAGATCCAGCGCGCCGCCATCCAAGAGCAACGCCAAAACGCCGCCGAGAACCCCATTGCCGCGTCGGTCGCTGCTGCCGCCAAAGGAGGCCAGCAGAACAACATCGAAAACCTTCTCGACATCGACTTTGACGGCGGCGCCCCTGCCAGCGCAGAGCATGGCGGTGGTGTCGGCACACCAGATCGGTTCGCCAGTCCCGCCACCGTCGGCGGTCTTCCTGGTGCGCCACCGCAACCCAGCGGCGGCATGGCGGATATCATGGGGCTTTTCGATGCACCACCGCCCATGCCGGCGGCGGCTGCTGCTGCGGCGCCGGCTGCGGCAGGCGGGATGGGTGACATGATGAGCTCGTTTGCGGGCATGGATCTTAGTGGGACGAGTGCGCCGCCGCCGCCCGGTCAGCAGCTGGGGCATACGACTAGTCAGACTCCTCCTAAGAGTGGTGGGGGCAGCGAGGATTTGCTTGGGTTGTTCTGATTTACTTGTAAGGGGGTCAGGCTGGGAGAAGGAAGTCATGATTGGACGAGTATGGTGTTTACTGTAATAGCATGGTGGTGTTGGTGATGAGGGAATGGGGCTAAAAGCGATGGGGAATGCCAGCGCCTTGTTTACCAGTTTTTGTCCTGTCCATGTCTTGTGCAATGAGCTGATACATCAATAGATATGATACATTGGGCTTTTTGGCGTCTTGTTGAGCTGGGACTGTACTCCGCGTTCTTGTCTCCGTTATGTGCAATATCAGTGCTATAACCCTCATCCCCTTTGACTTTGCTTGCTATTTACGTCGTCGGATCCGGTTCCCGTTGGACCAAAGCCGTAATAACAAAAAGATCGAAAGCTACCATTGTTCACCAGAACTGCAATGACCCAAGAAGGAGATTGGTCGAGTCTTCGCTAGTTGGACCAGGTCAGTCACCATAGTGCTTACTATCTTCATCGAACCTTGCTGACAACATTGAGCGGGACTCACCCTTTTATGTACCCGACGACGTCCAGGGTGGACGGTTTGACGGCCGATACGATGATGTAGCTGGCGAGGAGTTCCTAAATCATAACCAGCACGACAGCGACCCGCAGTGACAGCCCTTCATCACTGTCTCTTCCTTGGTAAGCTTTATCACTAGAGTGCCGTTCTCCGCTCCAGCAGGCTCCGTCTCCATGTGATTGTGCGCTAGTACCCGGACTTTCTCGACACTCTCCATCGTTCGCAAAGGCTGCACCCGCCTGGTCCTCCATTGGATGCACTCGGCCTCCCACGCCTTGATATCCCCCACAGATCGGAGTCGGGACTCAACTTGGATGTCGTCGGCACGGGTTAGGAAGCCGAGACTGGGCCCCTGGTACGTCTCACCGACTTGCGTAGTAGTAGAGGTAACCTCGGTAGTGCCGCGAGAAGAAGTGCTAGCGGTAGTGACCAATTTCCCCGTCGTCTCAAGCCCGGCGAGGACCAGCTCAGCCTCCGCCCTGAGGGCGTCCCGCATCTCTTGGCTGTCTGGGACTGCTTCCCTTTCCGCAACGGCGTCCTGCTCTTGCCAGAGCGACTCGAGTTCGCCCCGCATTTGTCTCGCCGTCTCTCTCAGACATCTTTGCTGGTAACGGTGATCATGGTAGCTTGTGGTGAGACTGAACAGGCTGCTGCTGGAGACAGCACTGCCGGACGGGATTGTCCAGACGTCATGTTCTCGGTGGTAAGCGTCATGAATAACTCCATCCGTGCCGCCGTCGGCTAGCACAATAGTCTTTGCGGAATGAAGGTAGCTGCGGGTGATCATTCTGCTAGCGATGGCGAAGGAGGGGACCTGGTAAGTTCCGGATATCGCAGCGGTGGTCCACCCGAGCTGCAAGTCCCATGTGTTCCTCAGGAACTCAAGGGTGTCGGCGAAGAGCCGTCGGGGGGATATGAGAACCCGATGGGCGAAGGTGGGAGCGTGGACGAGGACGAGTGACTTGACGACGATATCATCAAGAGACCTGGGAGGCTGAGGTATGTCCCCAGCAACGTCTGGCCAAAGGAAAAGCTCAACGAGAGCGCCCTCGATGCGGAAGAGGTCCAGCGCAGGACGAACAATGATATTGATGTCACGGCTCCAAACAGGCACGGAGACGTAGCGGTCGTTAGCCGTAGCGGCTTTTCGGGCCTCGATGTTGACCTTGAGCAGTGGGTTACAGTTGACTTCGAAGAGTTTGCTCGTCATAACCGGATTTTCGTGTTGACATCCAAGATCTATAAAGGGGCGAATGGTAATATGCCCCTCGCTCTCTTCACCGAAGCGCTGTCGGATAGCGGTTCTGGAGGCCGGAGAGTCATCAACTCCCCATTTGAGATCCCAGAGAACGCCGCAACTGTCCTCATAGTCTGAGAGATATTGCTCCCATATCAAGAGACATAGCTCGCAGGGGAGGCGAGAGAAAAGGTGAAACTCGCGGTCAGTCATGGTGTTGACTTTGGCAGGCTGGAATCGACGTGAAGGAAGACTTTTGCAGAAGGGAAGCCTGGTTGCTGAGTTTGAAGGCAGATAATGAATTGTTATTTTGGGCTGTGCAGGTTCGGGAACAACGTGTAATATAGATACTTAAGACGGCAGGGTGGAAAACGGCCGACAAAGGTTCAAGGTCAGGAACTATTGAGAACAAGATCAGACGTTAATGGAACTATGGAAGTCTCAAAGGCTATCGATTTTATATACTCAAGCTTCTCGTGACTGATAATTACTTGTACCTACAGGTACCAAAAACGCAAGCCCCAAGATAACCTATAGGATAAGCAAAGGCAAAAGAGCCCAGCCATGGGACATACCGGCAATTTATACGTTCTTCAAGAAGTAGAATGGTTGTAATCATACACGTGTATATACACACAAACCTACCTAGTTGTCACTCTCACTTAGCGTGGAGTAGATGTTCGTTGGCGAAGCCAAGCTTGATGCCGGTCACACGATCATGATGACTGACAAGGTCCAACTACCAAACGATCAACTTTTCTTCATCTTGGGTTCTTGCTAAAGCCTCCTGTGAGTCCAACATCAGTCGCACAAGCTTAGCAAGTTGGATCCGGCATCTCGGTCCCATCAGCGAGACATCTGAAGTCTGCAAATCGTACTCGGTGTATGCCTGAAAGAGGTTGAGTAAACGCAAGTAAATCGCAGAAAAAGAGAATACCGGCATTGATGTATCTAGAAAGACACACGGTAAGCATGCAAAAGCCAGTATTATACGACTATAAAGGAGTGTCTGTCGGGTGTATACCACGTACAGAGAAAAGGTATCGTGACGGTTGTTGAACAGCAGAGGCATTCATAAGATACATCATTCCGCCCTCCTTTCAACAAGGTCCGCTGGCTCAATGGCAGAGCGTCTGACTACGAATCAGGAGGTTCCAGGTTCGACCCCTGGGTGGATCGAGTTGTTCTTTTTTTTGAAATTTTTTTGCGTTTTTCTGCTTTTGAGTGCAATCAATGTGCAATCTGGAGCAGCAGAATTTTCTCCATTTTCTTGTTTCGTTTTGGTGGGCCGTCCTCCCCCACGTCGGGCCACGAAAATACCCTGAATCTCTTTAAGCGGTTTTTGCGCCATTTTTTTCCCTGCAGGGGTGTCTAGCCAATCGGGTCTTCTACCAGAGCAAAATCCACTATTTCATAACATCGAATTACTTAGCAAGTACCACCAAAATCAAATGACACATTGAAATCGTCGTTATTTCAGGGGAAACAAGCCAAATCTCATAAAAACAATACAGAATTAAAGCTATTCTCACAAATCCTCCTCATCCGATCCATCCTCTTCGAAATAAATATTCTAATCTACGTAATTTTACCAATACTCCTTATTCCTCTTACAAATAGGGATCTTACACCTCCCACATCCAAATATCGTACGTATACGGGGCAGCTCCTTCGATTTAGGAATAATAATATTACCCGTCTAGTAGCTTCTTACCTTCTAGCTAGTAACAGAAGTATACATTTTATACTATACTAGCTTATTCGCCCGTACCTAATAGTACTCCCCGCTATCCTTTCGAATAAAATATTTAATATCCTATTCTTTAATCTTACGTTAACGATAGAGTATAGCCCTAGCGCTAAAGGTATACTAAAGCTCGTTAATCAACTACGTACAGAAGTCTCGGTATTGAGAATTGGGCGTAGTCTTAAAAAAGACCCTATAATTCTTAATCC
Organism: Neurospora sp. CHS-2018b; assembly: GCA_009806015.1. Lineage (NCBI taxonomy): Eukaryota > Fungi > Ascomycota > Sordariomycetes > Sordariales > Sordariaceae > Neurospora > Neurospora sp. CHS-2018b. The sequence goes on from RAOV01000003.1 coordinate 3,177,212, forward strand.
GCCAGATCAGGAATATATTAATTACAATAATTTTAAAATAAAAGTCACAAAACAACACCATCCACAAGCCCCTTCGATAGCAATATCTATACATATTATTAACGTACAATTGATCACCAATATCAACGCCATTCATATATATATTATATACCCAAATAACCTCGGGAACCTTAATTATCATAACGCCCAAATCGCCAAAAACATCCCTCATTATACCCTTCTTAATCGGGCGCCGACGTTTAACTTCCCTAATTCCTATACCAATACTATAGGGATCGAACTATATAAATAGGAAATTCACAATCTAACAATCTTTAACCGCCCAAAACACTACGCCGTCGTCAACCTTCCAGTAGATACGTCTATATAGGATCTTCTCCTTAATATTATCTATATCTTTCAAACCGGCAAAGTCCTTAAGTATATAATTCTTACAAACTATACCAATAATCGCAATATCGTAAGTTCGAAGGTAACGGGCGAAATCAATATTAACGAAGAAATTATTACAAAAAACGTAATAAATCAACAATAGAGGGGGGGGAGGGAACTTAATAACGAAATAAACTACGAAAGCTTAAATATCTTTAAATTTAGCCTATTAAATAGAATATTAAAGAATATTATTTACTAGTAATTTTATATAGGGTTAATATAGGACTCACATAACGGCCAAGATCAATAACTCCCTTCGCATTATTATAAAATAACTAATTGTAAAAGTAACCACCAAAAGTAACCACCTATATTTTAATCCTTATATCAATAAGCTTACTAAGGATAGTAACCATTATAGCACTCCTACCCATATAACACACAATCTTCTCGTCAACCGCAATATTTTAAAGAGGTTTACGAAACTCGCATATAAGCCTCATAACATACTTATTAAAAGTATATATTCTCTCCCAAAGGGTCGTCGGGCTACCGTAACCGTCGAAATCCCAATAATAAAAGCGGCGTATCAACATCTCGAACCTATTAAAAAGCATCCACTTCGCAATAGGATACAAAGGGTAACCGGGCTTCTCCCTCCAATATACTCTCAAATTCGGTTCAACGTAGAGGCTAATATAGAGGATAATCGCTATCATCACATATAGCTCGTTAATACAATAAGGGACCCAATACTTATCGTGGGAATAAGGATCTCGACCGCCGTTCTTTAATATAATCCTCCTTTAATTAATATACATCGCCCACTTCTCGACAATATCGCAGGGAAAAAAGTAAAAGAAGAATTAGAGTATCGTAGAAGGATCGCAATAAATTTAAGAGGTAAAGTAATCCCCTTACAACGGTTCAAATACTAATAAGGGATCGCTACCTATCGCGTTAAGCTCGCACTATCGTAAATATAAAGGCTCGTACAATACGTTATCTCCCTAATCTATACATTAAATTAGAAGAGTCTCGACCGTTTAATAAAGGGGATTCTCACCGTCAAGCACAAATTCAAGCTCATCTACAGGGCCAGGGAATCGAGGGGCATACCCATCGATAGGGACTTCCCCGACGTAATAGGGTACAGTACTATAATTAAGGGGTTAATACTCTTCTTAAGCGTCCCTAAAATTAATAATACCATCCCTCTCCTCTACCTCAATTGGCCAGGAATCCGGGTTATCTATAATTAAAAGGGTAGCGTATACGAGGATAATACAAATTGGACAAAGAAACATTACGCATTCGGGATTTAATTAATTTTATATAGTAAAATCTATCTTTCTCCGGGCACACAATATTTACACAGAAGGGTTGCATGGGGTAGCCTTGGCGTACCCTGAATGTATTTGTGGGCCGGGAAAAAAATGGCGCAAAAACCGCTTAAAGAGATAGCAGGCGCCTGCAAGTGAGTCCGGGGAAGTTTGGAAGGACCAATCAGGTGGCTTAGCATCAAAAGGCGCTAGGCCACATGGGGCACTTGTTAATCTTAACCTTAATGTCACCACTGATTGTCAGGGTCGCTTTCCGTCAGGAACGGGCCAGGAACAAGCAAGACAAGCCAGGAACAGGCGGCCCCAAGCAAGTTGAATGGTCCCTTTCCCATTCCCGGCCGTCAGTGGCTTTTCCCTTCCTTTTCCCTTTCTTCTTCCCTCCATCTTCTTCTGCTGAACTTGAGATTCCCATGTCCATCGCCGGCATCATCTGAGTCGGTGTCGCAGAACCCGCCGTGACGGCGGTTCTCCCCTCTTGTTTAGTATTTCCATCACTTATATGGTTCTGTCCGACCCAAGGCCACTCATTCCCTTGTTAATTGATTCGTTGGCGATCCCATCATGACCAAATCGCATACATTCGCAATGTGCACAACACGACGTCTGACGCAGTCCAATCTCTGGATATCTCGCTTGTCCTTCCTCGCCCTCCTCGTTCTCTACTGCGCCACTGCAACCTATGCTGCCACGACCACAGTCTGGGCCACCCCTCACGACAGCTACTCCTCCTCGATCGGCGTCCTCGGTTGCAAAGTCGATACCGACCGCATCGCCTATTGGCCCGATTCTGTGGACTGCAACAACCTCTGCGTCTCTCTCTCGTACGGCGACCGTACCGTCAAGCTCCTACGCATCGACCAGTCCCAGGGCGCTCACGACATCAGCTACGATGCCTGGAACTATCTTGTCACGGGCCACGGGGCCAACGATAGGCCGGCCGTCGGCGGTCCCATCGAAATGCAGACGGAGGAGTTGGATGCTGCCGAATGCAAGGACTTGATCCACACAAAGGGACACAAGCTTCCGCTGTCGGCGGCCAACAGCATGAACTTTTTGGCGAGCTGCCTCGACCACAAGAACGGCAGCTGGGTGGGCGAGAACCACGTTCTTTACAACATTCTCGACTCGATTTGCACGTGGGGTTACGACGAGCCGTGCGAGCTGGACTGGCCGAGTGCGAACCAGGCGCAGTGCAAGCATGCTTTGGGCACGCTGAACACGCTGAAAGATGATCCGGTTTACGATATCAAGTATCCTTCGGGTAACAAAGTTATCGCGGGGTCGGGAGAGGTGGTGAAGACGGGAGGGACTCCGTGGGGAGATGTAGGCGGGACTGGCCAGGAGAATGCCGCTGCGAGAGGTCTGGTTGCGAGCGGTTCAACGACGCTTTTTATTGTTTGGGTCATGACTCTGATGAGCTACGGGTCTCTATGTTGGATATGACGATGCTTCTTTTCGTACGAGTTGGATAGTTGGCGGGCTTTGTTTGTTTCGATTCTTGAGATACCCCTTTTAGCACGTTTTGGAATGGATTTTTTTTCTTTGGGTGAGCTGACTCCGGGATTTTACTGAACATCTGGTCGGTCACAAATCAGCGGACACCGGGATGACACCTTCCACCGGCGGCACCGTGACAACCACCGTCTCGCTCATTTTCCCTCCTCGGTACGCATACGTAAACGTCCAACCGGACGCCGCAGCCCCGTGATTCCCATCCTTATCCACCACCACAATTCCACTTTGCACACTTGGATATTTCCTCACCATCCTTCTTACCGCATCTTCAGCCGCCTCGGTCGGGGTCATGCCCCTTCTCAGGCTTTCCACAGCCTGATAGCATGGCAGGAAGCGCATCATGATATCGCCATCCCCGGTCGCACCACAACCACCCACCTCTCCATCAACATACGCACCGCTACCAACAATCGGTCCATCACCCACCCTCCCCGGAACCTTATGCGATGCACCGTTTGTAGACGACCCAGCCGCCATCCTCCCATCCTTCCCAATCGCAATCATAGAGATAGTATCATGCCCGCCCCTCTCCTCCCCCGATTGCATCAACTCCCCAAGACCCCCATCAACGCCCAACTCCTTCTCCGGGACCGGCACAAAGGGTCCACACCCTCCTCCTCCTTCCCCAGAATCCACAACAACATTCCTCCTATACGAACCCGTCTTACACCCTTCCCTCCTCCACTCCTCACAAACCCCCTTCGACTCCCCCGTCCCCAAATCCTCTTCCGCAAACCCATTCTCCCTCGCAAACCCCGTCGCCTGATCGCCCGTCAGCAGCGAGTGTCTTGTATACAGCAACACCCGCTTCGCAACGGCGATCGCGTCCCGCACCCGCCGCAGATTGGCTACGGCGCCCGAGTCGAGCGTGTCGCCGTCCATTATCAGCGCGTCTAGCGTTGTTTCGCAGCTTTCGTCGGGTGACCCGCCATAGCCGACGGTGCCGTCACATTGGAGACGCTCGCAGGTGGAGCAGCCGGTTACGATGGCGTTGAGAGCGTGGAGACGTGGGTTGGAGTCGGAGAGTGGTGGGGAGGTGAGGTAGGAAAAGGCGGAGTCGGTGGCGGAGGTGAAGATGCCGCCCCAGGTGTTGATGATGAAGGGGAGGCCGGGGGTGTCGTGCCAGTCCAGGTCGGGCTTGGGGGTGGTGTTGGAGTTGGGGTTAGAAGAGGTTAGGGGATGCTGGGACTTCTGAGAGGCGAGGGTCGGAGTGGCTGTTGTGAAGAGAGCGAGGAGGGAAAGGATGGTCGTGAGGGGAGCGCGGTTTGGTGGAGGGGTCATGATTGATGTGGGAGGACCGCGAGCAAAAGTGAAATGACTAAAAGGAAGTGAGGTTTGAACACTCGGTGAAAACGACTGGATAACCTTGCTTTGTGGTCTTCAGACCTCGTTGAGATGCAGCTGAAATGTGCCAAGTGAAAGTGAGAAAGTGGTGAGAAATTCAGAAGCGGGGGAGTCGGGAATCTTTTCCCTTCCTGGATCATGGTGGTCGGAAGACGGTACGAAACACTCTTCCAACCCTAACCCTTCGCCTCCATCCACCTCACCTCAGGGGTTTGTTTACTTGCGAGTGTGATCCAGAGCTCTTGGCTTCCTCTTCTTTCTGGTCTAGCATTGTGACTGTTGGTTCCATGAGTTGGTCGAGACGCAACCTTCATCCGCCATCACACAACACGTGAAGCCCGCCACTACGCACGAGGCCTACAGGGCGTCACCCGGAAGCCGGCGTACCCCTCATGTACCCCAACCTTCTCTTTGGTGGTTCGCCCCTGCCACTTTGAACGACATTTCATGATATAAAAGGGAAGGAGCGACTGTTTTCCTCGTCCTATTCCCCAGTATGTGGCGAGCGACAGACCAAAACACTCGATACAGAATGTTGTCGTCAAAGGACCCGGCAGAAAATGAAATCATCTCGCCCATCTCGCCAGGCGAATCATCAGTCTACCATGTCCACGACCACTCTGTCTCTGATGATGAACCACCACCACTTCATCGATCGTATAAAACCGGGCTTCACAAGCTGATCCCCAGTCGAAACACGTAGGTCAACCCATCCTCAATCCAACGCAACCCCCTTCCCTCGGCGTCAGGTCACCAACTAACACCCCATCTTTTCCAGCTACTGGGGTTCCCTAACCTACAACCTCCTCGCCTTCCTCCTCCCCGCCCTCTACCAAACCCTCTCCAAGCTCTGGATCGCCCAAATCGACTCCTCCTCCGTCGTCCTCACCGACGTCTACACCTACATCTCCACCATCGCCGAAGTTCTCAACGAAGGGCTACCGCGCATCGCGTGGCTAATCATCGGCAACTCGGCCTCTTACTCCCTCTCTACCCGCTTGTCCCTCTCTTATACTCTGATCATCTTCCAAACCGCCATGGGCCTGCTCATGACAGTCATCTTCATCGCTGCCGCCGAATCCTTCGCGGTGGGATTTGTCCCGCCCGAAGTCAGGGAGAAGAGTCTGAATTATGTGCGCCTGTCGGCGGCGGTGGCGTTGACGAGTGCGGTGCAGACGGCGGTGGCCAGTTGTACGAGGGCGATGGACTGGCCGGATGTACCGCTGGTGGTGAGTTCGGTTGGGTTTGCGGTGAACATCGTGTTGGATATGTTGTTTCTTTCGTGGTTCCATGTGGGCTGGACCGGGTACAAGCCGACGGTGTTGGCGCAGGCGGGGATTAGGTTGGCGTGTGATGTGACTGCGGCGGCGGCGGGGTTGGCGTATTTTGTTTGGGTGGCGAGGAGGAAGGTGAGGGAGGAAACGCTGAGACGAGGGGGGGATGAGCGTGTGGATGATGAAGGGATGGTGAAAGTTGTTTGGTGGTGGACGGCGGGGTTTTGGATGATGGCTAGAGAGGCGGTTTATACGTTTGCGGAGTCGGCGGTGAGGAATGCGATTTATCTGTGGTTGGTGAATAGGATCATTGGGCTGGGAGCAGACTATGCGACTGCTTGGGGGGTGTTTAACACGATTAGGTGGGGGTTGGTGATGGTTCCGGTTCAGGCTTTGGAGACGTCGGCGTTGACGTTCGTTGGACATGAGTGGGGAGTGTGGAAGAAGGGCAAGGAGGGAATGTCCAAACCTGCTGCCAGTTGGAAAGAGATAAAGAGTGAGGATCCGTCACATCCTGTGGTTTGAACCACTTGCTAACTTGATGAACTGTGTAGGGATCAGTCGCCCAGCCATCAACTCAGCCCTTGTATCTCTGGCCGTTGAGATTCCTATCTGCATCTTCCTCTCCTTGTGGGGGATGAAGGAGTTTGCGTTCTACATCTCCAACTCGGAGCGGGTCGCGGACATTACCAAGAAGATGTGGCAGGTGAGTGTAGCATGGGACTCCTTTTCTCTGAGAAAGAGATACCGAGTACTGACTGAAGTTTGACTCCGACAGAACATCGACTGGTGCTACATCTTCTACGCCCTCAACTATCAGCTATCGTCCATTCTTCTGGCCACCGTTCCAAGGTGGTTCCTTTACCAGTCACTGTGGTCAAACTTACTCTGGTCTTTGCCATGGGCCATAGTTGTAACTGTCATGAAGTTCGAGGAAGAACAAGCTTGGACGTTCTACTCCGTCATATTTGGCGGGGCGAATGTCTTTTCTTTCATCGTCGTGGCTATCGTGTTGGGGGCTTGGGTATGGAGACTACACAACGGGATGATTCGAGTATAACTATGGGGACATCCGAAGCTCGTAGTTGTATTGAGAATATGAAGCCATCGCCGGCACAGAGGTGTGTAGACTGTGGTGCGTCTTCCTCATGCCAGCGAAAAAGATGGTTATCTCTGATTGAACAATGTTCAACGCTTTCCTGACAGCATTAACGTCATACAGTCTTGCTTGCTCGTCCTCAACAACTGACCCTCCCCTTTTCTATAGTCCGTCGCCGGCGCCCAAGCTGATCTTCATTCGCTGTGAACGACATCAATTCTCGCCAAAGATATCTTCGTAGCTCCAGCAATGCGCGCCAGGGATATCTTTGTGGCTCAAGTTGACCCCCTCCGATCTTAGCCACAGTGTCGTATCTTGAATGAAAATTTGCTCTTGTCTCGCTTCAGGACTCCGCCCCCGGCCTGCTGCCCTCAGCACCCTGAGTCTCTCCTTTGCCGCTCCCAAGCCGAAATCGTTTAGGACGCCTGAATCGAGATCGACCATGATCTCTCCGCCGTAAGAAAGCGGAGGGCGAGCGTGCCCCCTGAACCATTTCACCAGCGTACGTGCATATGCTCTGTCCTTGCCTCCTCCCCTCTCCGGCACCCATGTATCCGTATCGGTGTCGTACCCAATATCTTTGCAGAAGCGTGGCTTGTACTTCGAGACGGCTTTGAGCCATGCTTTTTCGTCTTCTGACAGTTTGTTTTTCTTTACTCTGTCATATGACCACGTTTTGCCCTTATAACCTCCCGGCGCAGTCACAATAAAGAGGCCAGTGTAGCTACCCTTATCCGGGTCGCAATCAACTTCAAAGCCGATGCTCGAAAGGGGGACCCATTTCACAGATTCTTCTGCCCCCGCAGAGTTTGTGGCGCATGCAACTTTCTCGTCTTCTTTCACACCCTCCACTTCAGTCTTGGCCTCCGGCTTTGGCTCCGGCTTTGGCTCCGGCTTTGGCTTTGGCTCCAGATTTGGCTCTGGCACTGCCTCTTCCTCCGGCTCTGCCTCTTCCTTTGCCTCTGCTTCTGCCATGGACTCTGCCTCTGCCTTGGTTTCTTCCCACTCCATGGCCTCTACCTCTGCCATAGCCTCTTCCCATGACTCTGTCTCCCACTCTGCCTCTGCCTCTTCATCCATCGTCGTGCGAACGGAATCCGGTGTTTGAGTATTGTCTTCCCCTTCACGGCAGACCCCCGCGTGATCTACCACCCCTGAAACCGATGGAGTGCTCGTAGAGACCGGCGTCATGGCGGTATTGTTAACACTCGTCGTAGCCGCCGATAGCGTCACGCTTGAAAGAGAAGCAGTGCTCGTGGGAACTGGACTCGTGACGTCGGAGTTGTTAACACTCGCCGACGGCGTTGCCGCCGGCGTCACGCCTTGCAGATCATCAATGAGCTCGTCCAACGATCTCAGCTGACTGATGAGTCCCGCCCTTTGATCCATGAGCCTTGTCACCAGCTCCGAGCTCTTGATCGTTGGCCCAGTAGAGGTAGTGGCAGTGGCATTTGCCGCTATAGCAGAACGCGAGGCGTCGTCGCCATTTTTCTTCCTTTGCAGCCATCTTTCTCTCTGGTTGCCAGGCCAAGTGAGCGGGATCAGGTCGCCGCTGTACGTGAAGTTCATCTTCGGTGACGGTGATCCATTGCCATCGGTGGTGGATGATGGGAAAGATGTAGGCGCCAGTGCATAACCCAGTGGCGGGCTATCCATATTCAAGTCGAGTAGGCAGAGTGAGCTGCTGTTTGGGGGTACGTAGACGCAGACGTTCACGTCGTCTTCGAGACCTGGTTGTTCATTCGATTTTGACCTGTGTTGGTGTTGGAACATAAAGAGACCCCGCTTGTAAGGGTCGTCCTCGCTCGGCAACGTCCACAGCTCCTGGCGCCCCAGAGTTTTGTCATGTCTGGAGACCACGTTGCAAACCGCTCTGGGAACATGGAGAACGTCGTGAAGCGTGATTTCGCCCTTTTGTGTCGGATTCTCGACGTCGAAAGAGTTGCTGGCGCTGTACTTGACAGGGAGGGTGACACTGCCGATTCCGAGGACGTCCATGAGTACACCCTTGTGGTCTAGCACGTAGGAGTCAAAGGGGGTGTAGGTTGTGAACCATTCACGGTCTTTTGCAACGCTGTATTCAGAATTAGCTTATCATGTTCAGAATTGCTTTATACGTAAAAGCGCGGTCCTCAGATGATCTTCAGCTGGCAAAAACAATATTTCTTGCAACGATGCCTCCAGTACCATTCCTCTGCCTCTATTGTCATTGTCATATTCGCTGAAACTTACGAGAAGTTGGACTCGTAAGACACCAACCAATCTGAGCACAGGCGCTTCGAATGCCCCTTCCATTCTTCCTTTCCTCTTCCCTTGCCGTTCTTGTTCCCATTCCCGGACGGGGAACTAGGTCGAGACGAGGCAGCCCCTGAGGTGGAACTCATCGCAAATTTGTTCCGAGCTCCTAATAGCAGCAAGGTTGACCTCGTTGGTGAAGTTGTGCAAAAGTTCCTGAACAAGGAACTAGTGTTCGGGGAGGCAACAAGTCCCTTCCCAGGGCGATGAAAGGCTGGATCCTGGTTGTGGCCCGTGTAGATGCTGGATACTGGGTTGCACCGTAGCTAAAAGGTAGGGAGAAACCTTTGCCTTAAAATCGAGATAGATGAAAATTCAATCAGGAAAGAGGGAATTAAAGGGAGTAAATGTCCTTGGATGCATAAATGGAGGTGCAAATGGAGGTGCAAATAAAAGTGCCAATGGAAGAAGCACTAACAGAAATGGACGAATATCTGTTAGGTCTAACAATTTTTTCGCGAGCGAAAGCGCATTAATGAGCCGTTCGTTATGATTCGGTTAGTGCGTGCGGGGTTTTATACGAGGACCGCCCGCGAAAAGCACTAACACACTATTCGCATGTTTTAGCGTGCCAGCTACAGTAAGTATATAGAGATATAGATATAGTTATCTCTGGGGAGAAGCGGGGCCCATCGAGTTTTTATCTTATCAGTCGAGGCGATCGAGACTTCTTAGCATTATGGGTACCAGCACATGCCCTGCGTAGATCATGATCACCATCCATTCTTCATACTTCTTCGAAAGCGGGCGCTCGTAACCGCAAGAACATACTACTGTGATACAAGAAAGAACATTGTGAAGTTCAAGTAAGAAAAAGCCTGGACATTTTTGATATTACTCTGCCGTATGCGGCGGGGCCAATGCTCAGACCAGGACATGAAGTGATCGAGACTTCTTGGCATTGTGGATACCGAATGCCCCACAAGTATCGCGATCACCTCCCGATTAGACGCAACAAGAACGTCGGCTGATAAGAGACCGGCACTCGTAACTGTATGGAGAAACTATACAGGAAGGAACTATACACACGAGACCAAGACATAAGCTTTCAGTATTTGACAACTCGACGGGCCAACGATCTGACCGAGAGCCCTGTCACGTTCTTCCAGGTCGTCACTTGCCCGCCTACAATTTGTTATCGTAGTACAAGCAATTGCAGCTTCGGGGCCATTGCCGCTTGTCCTCTGCAGAGGATTCTTTACAAGAGGCTCTCTCAATCCTCCAGAATCCTTCTCTCCATTTCTATCCGCACCTACATATTACGAAGTGTCTTAGGGCCTCGGAGTGAGGTTTCCAGTACGGGAAGTTGCAGAGCAGACCCCACTCCCTCGTTTTCGGATTCTTGATATTCCAAATCAACTATAGCGACAAGAGACGAGGATTCCAGAAGTGCATTCATCGCGTCGAGACAGTCAGTCGGGTTCGCCGCTATGTGCCTTTCTACTCAACCTGTATCGACCTCGAACATCATGAACATGGACGATGGCAGCCGCCGGTAGTAGTCATGTCTCCGAGTCTCCCACTTTCCGTATATCCACTTCCCCGGCACGGGCCGCCGGGGTTGTTTCGGGTTTATACTGTACCAACTCGACGGAAGTTCTCCGCCATGGATATCACAAAATCTCGATACCGATGAAGCGGGAAACAGAAATAGCGACAGGTGCTAACCGGGTGCTAGTATGTAGGCCTTTGGCGACGCTGTATAATTCGGGGTTTCGGATTCTTATTTCGCATTCGGTAGTGTGTACTAACGTGCCCCTGAACCGGGAAATTCATCTTCTTGTGTCTCCGCATAATGGCTGCTTCGTACTCGTACCTGCCGGATCGTCGTAGTCCATTGCCTCATTGGGCAGCGGGTATTCAGGACAATTTATGGTTTTTCTCTAGGCAAAAACCCGAATTCGAGGAAAGGGGAAGGGGTTTTCATAACGTATTTAAGATGGTGGTAGCCAGTCTTCTTCACCTTTTTCGGACGGTGTTTGACCAGACGGTGAACCGTGGAGACTTACCCTTACCGACTCCTCAAGATCGCCGCAACGATGGCGCTCCTAAGCTTGGGTTTCGGGAACCTGGTGGCCCTGGCTATCGCTTCGGTACGTATAGCCCGCTCTGAATTGACTGGACGATGAGCCAATCACTGATTCATAGTCCAGGCCTTCCTTTACGTATTCGGATACGCAATTTATAACCTTTACTTCCACCCTTTGGCAAAGTATCCTGGCCCACTGTTGATGCGCGCAACACGATTAGGTTATTGTCAACGGTTGTTGAAAGGCACGTTGTCCTTTGACTTGCTGGAACTGCATAAACAGTATGGCGATGTTGTGCGTGTGGCCCCGAACGAGTTGGCCTTTGCGAACCCACAGGCTTGGAAGGACATCATGGGCCACCGGACCGGTCCCGGCGGTGACTTTGAGAAGTGGGACAAATTTTACCGCCCCGTCGAGGGCGTAACAACGGATATCGTCAACGCTGGGCGTGAGGAGCATGGCATGTTGAGACGGACGATGGCCCACGGGTTCAGCGACCGCAGTATGCGCGATCAACAACCGCTCATCAAAGGATATATCGACTTGTTGATGCGGAGGCTGAGAGAGAACTGCGACAACGGCAAGAAGGCGGTGGATCTCGCGGCCTGGTACAACTTTACCACTTTCGATGTTATTGGCGATTTGGCTTTTGGTGAAGGGTACGGTCCCTCGTCCTACATTAAACAGTCAGCAACTAACGGCGAAATAGTTTCGGGTGTCTTGAAAAATCTGAATATCACCCCTGGGTGAAGAACCTCTTCAAGATGGCTTCTGCTGGCACAATTTTCCAAGTCATGTCGCATTATCCACCTCTGACGAAGCTCATGCTTGCGCTTGCCCCCAAGAGCCTCATGGAAGAGCATGAAAAGCACACCGAGAACGCCAAGGACAAGTTGCGCAGGCGTATGGAAATGGGCCAGGATCGGGCGGATCTCGTCGAAGGTTTACTGAAGCGGAAGGATGAGTGGGGGCTCACGATCGACAAGCTGCAAGCTAACAGCGCCATTCTCATCATCGGCGGATCAGAGACGACGGCGACCCTGCTGGCGGGCGCTACATTCCTGTTGGCGACAAGCCCGGTTGCTCTGAAGAAACTGACTGAGGAGATCCGAAGCTCCTTCAACTCTGAGGACGAGATCGACTATGCCAGCGTCAGCGTTCTGCCGTACCTCTTGGCCTGTTTAGATGAGGCTCTGCGCATGTACCCCCCTGTTCCGACAGGCTTGCCACGTGTGGTGCCCAAGGGGGGAGCCAGCATTGCGGGTCACTTTATTCCAGAAGATGTGAGTCGATGTCTCGTGAGAGCCCAAAGAGGTTGAGGCGGGACCAAGCTGACAATGACATGTAGAGCATTGTCGCCATTCACCAATGGGCCATGTACCACAACGACAAGCACTTCAAGGACCCGTTCACCTTCCACCCAGAACGCTGGCTCAACGATCCGGCATTCGAGAACGACCACAGGGAAGCCTTCCAGCCGTTCCACATTGGAGCCCGCAACTGCCTTGGCAAGAAGTGAGTCTCTTCCTCCCCATCTCCCTGGATGTTTGACATGACCATGAGATGCTGATCTTTGCCTCTTTTTTCTCTTTAGCCTGGCGTACCTCGAGATGCGCATCATCCTGGCTCGTCTGCTCTGGAACTTTGATCTGAAGATTGCCGAGGACAGTGTCGGCTGGATGAAGAAGCAGAAGATCTTCAATTTTTGGGACAAGGATGCGCTTAACGTGTACCTGACACCGAGGAAGTTTTAGAGGGAAGAGGAGAGGAGAGGTACATACATAGACTATAGAAGGATGGGTTAGGGTTTAATAGGGTTAATCACTAATAAAAAGTCGTGCTGGATCGATTGGTTGTCTTGACTCGTTGGAATACCTCTAGCGTCGCATGAGAGGACCTTGAAGTTGAAAGCTGACAGCAGGCACTGCCTTATCTCAGTACTCAGACCTCTATTTCCTAGGCTGATGTTCATTTGGGGACCCGCCAGCTGGCGGGCCCACTTTTTTTCTAGGACGCCTCTGAAAGAGGTCTGAGTTGCCAATGCGGAAAAATCCAAACCGTGTCTGAGATCCTATACAAATGGGCAAAGGTACCTCGACTACATTTCGGATGCAAACCACCACCCTTTGAAGAAAAAGGATCAAAACCTCCTCGGAGCTAGAGTTTTACTCCAGCTTTCTAATGATACCATTTTTATAAGGGTTCAATAATGATAAGGTAGAGAGGTAAAGGCAAAGCTGTCAAAACGGACCGTGTCTGAGATCCTTTTCGGGCTTCTTATCTAAGGATGGGCATTGGAGTAACCACTTTTCTTGGTCGCAAACTATTAAAAATAGTATCATTAGAAAGCCAGAGAAAAGTTCTAGCTCCGAGGGAGTTTTGGTCTTCTACCCTCTCAAGTTGGTAGTTTGCATACGAAGTGTTCAATTTTGGGTGGTACTTCTCGATATGGTCCCCCCAAGGCCTACATTTGCAACTCAGACCACTTGGGGGCCTGGAAGCTGACAGCTGAGAACGGCCGCCAGAAAAGTGGTCTGAGCGCTGAGATAAGCACTGCCCTGTTGCAGCACGGTTGCAGGGGGCTGCTCACAGCCGGAGCCTGAATGACCCCCTGGTCAGGCGCTTGCAGTGGTCTCCCTTGCTGCCCTGGCAGTGACTTTCTGCTCGGTGTCGTCATGCCCGACAGCTCGCTGAAAGGATCGTTCTTGGCGTTTGGACCAAAAGGAAGTGAGGAAATTGTGAGAAGCTTCCACCTGTATGAGGCATCGCGGCCTTGTCAATGTGTTGGGCTTTTCCATGTAACACTCCGGTGAGAGAAGGAGGGGCTGTTCCGGTTCGGCGCAATTGTGCAAATCTTGTCGTCCCGTTCGGTCTCAGTCAATGGCACACTCGGTACCGTGATGTAGGTGCGCCATTTGTGACCCCTGGAGCCTGTCCCGTCTATGAGGGACAATGTTGTGCAAGCCGGGACGCGATCCCGTCAAATCGGAGAATGAAGGTGGCGGAGGGGCTGCTGCTGACAGGTCCAAGACTCCCTGTGGTGGAAGGAAAAGATATGGGACAGAAAGAGTCGGAGAGTTTGCCAATGCTGTGTCTGGAATGGCACTCAAAGAGTGGTCGACGGGAATGCAATCAAGTCAACCTCTGAGGTAATCAGACAATCCACATGAGAGACAGCAAGTGGCAGGTGATGCGATGCAGTGCGTGTTGGACAAGTCGTGTGTTTCTCTCTGTCTGGTCTTTGAACCCGAGTTTGATATGTGCCTGTATGTTGGTCTGGAGTTCCGTCCGGCGTGGATCGCAGTGACAGGACTTCCTTCCTCGCCGGCGGGGCCCATGAACGTCGGGTCTCCAATTTTTGTGCTGGTGCTCTTCAAAGTTCCCTTCAAGGCTCTATTCCCCTCCATCTCCATCTTAAAAGCACTTATCTTATCCCGTGACTTCTAACGAACTGAACTACAAAGCGTTTGCCTTTTGTTTCCAAGCTTTCCCTCTGGTAGCTTACGTCCTCGTTATCAAACAACCGACCATCCCCGTGCTCTGTTGTCTGATACATACAACTTGTCCCCCGGCCGCCGTAGTTGCGCCGGTCCACGATCCCGATCATCATTTTTTGGAGTCCATGCTCCATCCGGGCCGTCTCTGACAACCGCCAATCAGCCCCACTACCTATTGGATCGTTGCATTTGCACTTGCTTGGCGTTTCCCGCTGCTTCTGAACAGTGCCCCGCCTTTGCTGCTAGCACCTCCCGCTTCCAAGCTCTCACAGCACTGCGCATCCGCTGGGCTCCATCGGGGCCTGGGTTGGTTGACGTACTGCATTGTTCGCTTCTTTCAGGCCGGCCATTCCAAGTTTCCAATCTTCAACATTTTGCATTTGCTAACCTCGTCCCGTCTTTTTCCTGTCATCCTTCTTTTCTTCCTCTCTTCCCCTCATCATACAAACTCTTCCTATATCCCATCTCTCCCGCCGCGGGTGTGCGCATTCGATCAAGGGAGCCGACAGCCAGCCAGCCAGCCAGTCCCGTCCCGCCCTCTCCAAGTTTTGGCGACGCCGTTATTTTGGAGCATTACCGCCATCCATAAATACATCATCGGTCCTCCCCGCGATCCATTATCATCAACCACCACCACCACAAACACAACCGTCACAATGCCCGGTGCCGTCGACGAACAAACAACCGGCTCCGGCCGCTTGCTGCTCATCTCCAACCGTCTTCCCATCACCATCAAGCGCTCCGATGACGGCCAATACACCTTCTCCATGTCCTCTGGCGGCCTCGTCACTGGCTTGAGCGGCCTGGCCAAGACTACAAAGTTCCAATGGTACGGATGGCCGGGCTTGGAAGTTCCCGAGGCCGAAACTGCCAGCATGAAGCAGCGCCTGAAGGAGGAATACGACGCCATTCCCGTATTCATTGACGATGAGCTGGCTGATCGTCATTACAACGGTTTTGCGAGTAAGTGTAGCAGTAGCAGCTTGCGTCACTCTCTGTTATCTGCTTCTTTGTCTGACACCAGTGCCCCTCCACAGACTCCATCCTCTGGCCGCTTTTTCACTACCACCCCGGTGAGATCACGTTCGACGAGTCCGCCTGGGCTGCTTACCGCGAGGTCAACCGCTTGTTCGCAAAGGAGGTCGTCAAGGATGTCCAGGACGGAGATATGGTCTGGGTCCACGATTATCACATGATGCTGCTTCCCCAAATGCTGCGCGAGGAGATCGGCAACACCAAGAAGAACGTCAAGATTGGCTTCTTCCTTCACACCCCCTTCCCCAGCAGTGAAATTTACCGCATCCTGCCTGTCCGGGAAGCGCTTCTGTTGGGTATCCTCGACTGCGACCTGATTGGCTTCCACACATACGACTACGCAAGGCACTTCCTGAGCAGTTGTTCCAGAATTCTGTAAGTCGGCACAGTCGTCAATCCCGATGCGCCTGATCCCCCAACCTTGGACTAACGTTTCAACAGTCAAACCCCGACCACCCCTAACGGCGTTGACTATAATGGCAAATTCGTCACTGTTGGTGCCTTCCCCATCGGTATCGATCCCGAGAAGTTTGTCGAAGGCCTCAAAAAGCAAAATGTCCAGCAGCGTATCGCCGCACTCACACGCAAGTTCGAAGGTGTCAAGCTGATTGTTGGTGTCGACCGTCTCGATTACATCAAGGGCGTGCCACAAAAGCTACATGCCCTCGAGGTCTTCCTTACTGAACATCCCGAATGGATCGGTAAGATTGTGCTAGTCCAGGTGGCCGTACCCAGTCGACAGGACGTCGAAGAATATCAAAACCTACGCGCCGTTGTTAACGAGCTTGTCGGCCGTATCAACGGCAAATTCGGCACCGTCGAGTTCATGCCCATCCACTTCCTTCACCAATCCGTCTCCTTCGATGAGCTCACTGCCCTTTATGCTGTCAGCGATGTCTGCTTGGTCAGCTCCACCCGTGATGGCATGAACCTCGTCTCGTACGAGTACATTGCCACGCAGCGTGAACGTCACGGTGTCATGATCCTGTCCGAGTTCACTGGCGCAGCCCAAAGCTTGAACGGAAGTCTGATCGTCAACCCTTGGAATACGGAGGAGCTTGCCAATTCGATCCACGAAGCCGTTACCATGAGCCCCGAGCTGCGCGAGGCCAACTATCGCAAGCTTGAACGCTATGTCTTCAAGTACACCAGCGCCTGGTGGGGCCAGAGCTTCGTTGCCGAGCTGACGAGGATAAGCGCAGAGGCTGATAAGAACGCCGATGCGCAAAAAGAGCAGCATCCCATCCGCGAGGGTATTGCCAACGCGGCCAATAAGGCTATTGAAGGTGTCACAGATGCTCTGAAGTCCACCAACCTTACTGGCAACCAAGAGTCGTGAGTGGGTGGCGGGTTTTGGCAGCAAGAGTTGGGTTAATAGATGATTTTTTTTTATTCGTCATTTTTGTTTCTTCGCGACGAGTTGAGCAGTGTTAGCGGGAACCGAAGAGGTTGCGGTTGTTAAACGGGTAGCATTATGGGTAAACGGGAATTATGCTTTATGGAATGGCAACTTCTGATTGTCATTGTCGACTTGTTGTGGTGCCCGGCGAAGGGAGAATGTCTTGGAATGATAAAAAATGACCAGTGAATAGAGATAGCATGAAGCCAGGCGTTGATTTAAGAACGCGATTTCTTAGCAGTCCGCGTGTGCCATGTTGATATTTAGGTGGGTGACAGCCGCTTGAAGTGAGTGATTCATGTTCTCATCGATAACGGCAGCCCGCCATCTACCTATTTGCTAACCACCCATTGGATGGATCCGTATCTTGTTTATACCTCTAGGTGTCATCTAATTCAGGATCACCAGGACGTCAGCCAACTCTTCGGCTACACCCGCGCCATAAGGGAAGTCCAGGCCCAAGACCCCTGGGGAAACGCTGCTTATCTGGTTTGGGCCGGGTTAGTTCCGCGCTGATCCGGCACCCATGGACATCTTACTATATCTCTCCCATATTAGTTGAGTATGTGGAGGTTTTCGTTGTGTTTGGTTTGATCATGATATCGCCAGCCCTTCGAACTGGTGTTTGTCGTCGGGTGAAGATAACCTTTAGGAGATCCTTTCAGTAATCGATGACGTCATTCATCCTCGCACTATCACCGCACCCAAGCAATCCCAAAGTTCGAGGAGGTCCAAACAAACATCTCCATCACCAAATCTCATTCGTCGCAGCAACGGCGAAAGACCTTATTCCAGCCCCACGTACTCTTGTCCCAACCTTACACGTAAAAATCGCAAACGCAAATCACAATGCCCTCAGACCTCAAGGACAAAAACGGTGAGCCCATCCATGTGGGTGACCACGTTTTTGCTCGCTCCCGTGGCGGAAGACATGAAGGTGTAGTGGAAAAGGTAGTGACGAGCAAGGAGGAGGCGGAGAAGGAAGGGGTGAAGCATCCGCCTAAGGTAGGCTTCGTTCGAAAAGGAAGCAAATGTTGATAGCTGTGGGCGCTGATTATTGGGGGTCTAGGTTCTCTTTACCGATCAACATGGGCATCGTGTGGAGCATAACCCGGAGGCGGTGCAGCATGGGGAGTATAAGAGGTAAAGTTTCGATGAAGGGGAGAATGGTATGTGATGGTAGGGTGCTTGCGGGCGTGATCTAAAGTTTGCGAGCGACAATGGCCTCGCGAACATCGCGAAGCAAAACGACTTGGGGAGCTGGGAGTGCTGGCATTGACGAGGCAGTACGAGTGACTCCATTGCCCGAGTCGGAGTTCTTGGGTGGAATACTTGAATCGATTTAATATCCATTGGTCCGATGGTGTAGTTGGTTATCACGTCAGTCTAACACACTGAAGGTCCCCAGATCGAGCCTGGGTCGGATCACATTCAAAATTCTTTTTTCCTCATTTTTTGTATCAAACCACTCTTCCTCCCGTTTTCATTTTTTGTCCCCCTCTTTCTTGTCCAGACTCCAGACAAGAGAAAGGGAAACACCAACCCGACCACCAAGCAACCCGGTCTCCAACACACTCCAATCCCTCAACCCAAGAACCTAAGAAGGCAACCTCAAATGAACCGCCATCCGGTTATCAGCAACATTCAGCAACTGCCCGCCCGTGAACTGACCGGTGGTGCACTGATCCATGATCTTGCCCGCTGTCTGCGCCACCGCCTGGCAGGTTGTCGACACGTAGGAGACGGGTCCCGCGACGCCCACTACCTGCGCGCGGCCGCTGGTCCAGAAGAAGGACACGGCGTTGGCGACGCAGGCTTGGGAGCCGAAGGAGGCGAGCTTGTTGATGCAGATTACTGCATCGGGGACCTGGGGAGGGGGAAGGGGGGTTAGTCGGGCGTTTGGGATGGGTTGGGTCCCGGGGTTTGGTTTTGGAAGGGGAGGGAAATGAGAGGGTGCGGGAAAGCGATGAGGTCTTGGGATAAAAGAGGATGGAAATGAACATACATAAGCCTGATCAGCCATTCCCACACAAGATGCCGCTCTCTTTGACAGAGCCTCAGACGAAGTGCCGTTGGTCGAGGCCGTCCATGCCTCGATCGCCTGCTCGGGAGACAAAGCTGTGTCGGGGTTGGCGATGATGGAGTCGACCCATTTCTCGAAGGAGAAGATTTCAGCGGGCTCACGGGCCTCGACGAGGGCGTCTGAGACGGTCGGAGCTGCTGCTGCGAAGGGCAGGGCGAGAGCGGCGACGCCGGCGAGAGTGAGGAAGCGGTAGTTGACCATTGTGAGAGTGGTAATGGAGATTTGACTGGGCCGGTGTGAAAAGGGGTGGAAGAGGTGAGTGATGGCTGGTGGCTGGCTGGCTGGGTTATTCTGTTTTGGCTGAGGATATCAAGGCATCTTTATACACCTTTCACGACGTTTGAGTGTTCAACATTCAGCTGTTGTCTGGTGCAACCACTGGTATGAAGTTGCCGTCTTCCATGGAGTCCGACATCATTTGCTGAGCCGCATAGGCAGCCTCAGATGAACTCCACTGCAATATCGACGATGGTACCTACGATGGTCGAAGGATGCGGCTAAACTATCGCTTATAGTGTAAGCCACGCTATTAGGTACGTCAAGGTAACGGTCTTGGTTGAGTGCACCGGTGCAAGGATTGTTTCCGAGCCTCAACTCGGACTTCAGAGGGAATGGAACCAATGCAAGCATTGAATACTAGGCCGTGGTCCGACAATTCACCTACATCAGCATACTCAAGAGGACTAGGGTCTCAGCCTTAGGAGGTAGCGGTCAAGACCATGTCACTAGGAGACTATGGTAGCATTCAATGAGGGTAACGGATTCATTCCCCTGCAGGCTTATAGTGTCTCGGACTTCAATGGAGAAAGTCATTGTCTGTTATTGGATCCAGCACATGGAAAAGTCTTCAGACTTGACTGTGATGACAACATTTTCCCAGCTGTTATTCTAGTGTTTGTATCTCAAGTCGCATTAAGTTTTTTTTTTTTCGTCCCCTCTCTCTAAAGTCCATAAAGAACCATCGTGTCATAACATCATGATATCTAACCCAAGATCCTTTCATCAGTCATAACTTCATAAACCGGAAACATGCCTGCCTGCATCCATGCCCCATAACATAGCTGCGCCTTCATTCATCACCATTTTCCCGTCCCCCCAACCACCCTCAACCCAACCCACCTTAGTACCTCAAATCCTTCCTCAAATCCTTCCTCGGCCCATTAAGCATCCGATTAATCACCAACCCGCCCAACGCACTCCCAATCTTCCCCTTCTTATCCCCCCTCCCATCCTCATGTATCTTCCGATGATCCGTCGCGGCCCCCACCGCCGCCGCCGCCATCGCCGCCGTCAACACCCTCGATCCCTTTCTGCCCGTCCAGGGGCCGGGCTCCTTACGCACCCTGATGGCTTCGATGGCAGCGGCATCGAGCGCGGCGTCGATGCTCCGCGCCCATCGGCTTTTGGAACGTGGGTCGCGGCTGTCTCCAGTGCTCCGATGGCTGCTTCTCCCACGCTGCTGCCCGTGTCTGCTCTCGTATCGCTCGGGAGAGTAGGAGTAGGAGCGTTGTCGGTTTAGACTGGCGCGGGGTGGGTAGCGGGAGGAACGAGTACCAGTGCCATCACGGTCGCGATCGCGGTCGGGGGAGTGGTGTCGTGATCGGGAGGAACGTTTCTTGTTGTTCTGGGTGTGGGTGTAGTTGGTGCTGTAGTCGGTGTCGTAGTCGGAGTCGTCCCCATGTCCATTACGATAGCGGCCGGCTGACCTGGGTCGTGCATCTTTATCTTTGTTGAGGCCGAGATTGCCAAATGTGGAACCGAGTCTGTCCAGGGCTCGACGGCTTATGGAGCGGTGGCGCTTGGGAGGGGCCGTTGCTGACCGGGAGGGACGGTCGTAGTCGGAGTAGTCTGAGTGGTCGTCATCGTCGTAGTAGCGGTCTCTGTTTGAGCCTCGTCCTCGCGCGCGGCGTTCTGACATCTTGGTATTTGTGTTTGGTGATGGAGACCTTGGTGTTTTAGTGTGGGTTGGGGTTGACGGTTCAATGTTGTCTTTGTCGTCGACCGGAATAACCAAATTGTGTTGCAATAATGATCAATAGTGAAGGAAGAAAGGTGAACTAGCGCCAGGGGTCTTGCTTCGGTTATCAAATTCTTCAACGGGGGTTTGCTCCCTCATACCGGTAACTCGAGCTGGAATCGCCACATCATATGCAGGCTGATCAGAAACAAGTTCACCTGAACACAACCATCCACTCACTCAGCCCTAACGTCATACCGAACACACCACACTGGTAGGTTACATTGGGATGTCTTGGCCAGACCCTGAACGCATAGCATTGGCTGAACTGAACTGGGCACGTTGATCCGAGACGATGAACATTTCAGTGCATGGAAGTTTCCCCCAGTCTTTGCAAGATATATGGAGAGCTATGCCCAGTCTTCCAGATCAGGTTGTTGACCGAAAGACTGAGCTGTGTTCGATGCTATTCGCATCACTGGAGTGCTTGGTGCTTGGGGACAAGTGACACTCCGGCGCTATCTGTAGAGAGGCAGCAACTCAGCGAGCACCAACTGGGGGGCTCAGTGTTTAATGCTGACGCATTCAAAATCAGACACATCGGACCACCTATGAACACACTGCTTCAACAAAATTTTGAGATTCGAGGTAAGGAGGCTGGGAGGGCTAGCGTGAAGTCGACGCCGTTGACGCCCTGAACATCACCGTTAACCCTAACCCGATTGAATGGATCATGACGTCAATGCAGCAGAAGTTGGAGATCAAGTGCCGACCGACGGTACGATAAAAGGCTGCCAATCAACTCCCAACTCGACGCCAAGTTTTCCATTGGATGCTGCCTCATAACGTCACCAACCAAGTCTCAACTCTGGAGGGTCATCACTAGACTGACCACTGAACCAGAATGAGCACCACCACTTTTGAGCCTAAAGCAAGCCACCAAACTGGCTGAGACCAGGTGGGATTACTTGCATTTTATGGCCGGCGATCCATGTGGTGGTGTTATCATGACGCTCCACACCTTTCCTGACGAGGAACCTGGC
Source organism: Neurospora sp. CHS-2018b (assembly GCA_009806015.1). NCBI lineage: Eukaryota > Fungi > Ascomycota > Sordariomycetes > Sordariales > Sordariaceae > Neurospora > Neurospora sp. CHS-2018b. The sequence goes on from RAOV01000003.1 coordinate 3,199,501, forward strand.
GCGCTTCCTCTGTCGTGCCTGCTCCTGGTGACCCTCCTTTTTGCTTCTATAACTTGACTCGGATTCGCCTCGTGAGATTGTTGATTCTTCATCGCCTCTTTCCAATCCACACACCGATCATCTTGAGGGAAACGGTGCCTTTCAAGCACAGCATCGGCCACTTACAGCCCTATCAGGGGACCGTGATCGACACCACTTGGTGTTTGCGCCCATACAAACCCATTGCCACTCGACAACAGGACTCAATCGGCCAAATCTCCTCTTTCCAATCATCGGAATAGCCCCCAGACGACAAGCAATCCCACACAGTCAGAATCTAGAAGAACACACTTTCGAAATGGCCCCAACAAAAACATTAGCCTCATTGGCCAGCCTGGTCATCCGCCAGGACCCACCCACGGCCACCGTCACCGTGGTGCAACAAGCCGACAACGACAACGGCAACGGCGGTGGAAACGACCATCTCAGCACCGGTGCCATCGTGGGCATCGTGATCGGAGTCATCGTCGGTCTCATCCTGCTTTGGTGGATCTTCAAGTCGCTGTCTCGCGACAAGAACTCGAGAATGGCACCGGCTCCGGACCGCCAAGCGTACGACCCCGACATGCCGCCCGCTGCCATGTACCGGTCTCGATCTTCCAGGTCGCGCTCGGCGCACCGCTCGCGCTCGCGCGGCCACCATCACCACCACCACAGACACTCGTCAAGGTCATCTAGGTCGAGACCGGTGGTGTATGATGATAAGATGTATGTGGCCACCCCGGTACAACCGGCGGCTGTGTACACGTACCCTGATCGCAGGAGTCGGTCGAGGTCGAGGTCGAGATACTAGGTTTCTTATCCAGAGGTTGATGAGTGGAGAAGTGTATAATGAACGAAAGATGATCGGGTCGAAAACATGAGGGCACATATGAAAAAGGCTTTGCCTCCCTGCCGAAGAAATGATCTTGACGGGAAGACGATATTGATGAAGTTACGAATAATGTGATGAACCAAATTGGCATACCACAGCGACGGACTGTTACAGTCACGCAACGACATGGATGATAATGGTAGTGCAGCGAAGGATGAAGATGGACTGTAAACATATACTTAGTATTACTATTTCCCTAATGTATTATAGAAACAATGATACCAAACAATGACTTACATCTACTCATTCAAGGGTCACTCATTTTTTTGCTTGTGAACCTGAATGAAATTGGTTGTTGTTGAGGCGGCTGGGTCTTCCTTTCCAAGTCGTTCCGGTTCGTCCTGCCCAGACGGGGTCCGTCTAGCAAGTCATTGTCTCTGCGTGGCGGGATCAAAGTTCAGTTTTCGAGTTAGGAGGGAACGAATTGAGTTGCAAGTGCCAGCTGCGCAGCGCGGATGCTGAGGGAGATTAGATCGCTGGATTCGGTTCGAGGTTGTTCACTGTTTTGTCCGCTGTCATCGCGGGCCTTGGCCTGCTTTTTGGACCGCGGCGAGTGGCCCGAGCCCTTGCCTGCCGCGGGCGCCGGGTACTCATTTTGACCAATCAACATCGTTTGCGCTCGCTGTACAGGCCGGCCCGCAACAGCGCCAGCGAACATGCAGCAACAACAGGGAGCCAGCAGTGCACTGCAGTGCCCGGAATTGTTCAGTTCAATTTCGTCTCTTCAACTTCCGTCTGTCCCAGAATTTCCGAGGCGGCGGGACAACTCAACGCCAACCCGCGAACTTGATCGGACGCAATCAGAATGAAGAGCTCACGGTTTTGCCAAGGGCTCTACCAATCTTGTCGCTGTATTCGACGTGGTGTTCAAGTTCGGACAAGATAGCCATAACGGGAGTAACCGCGCTTAGATGGCCGGCGCGCTTACTCGCAGACGACCTCATGGCGAAGGACACCGAGCGCTTACGGACCCTTGCCGGACCATCACCTTGGGTCTCCAGTCGGCACATTCTTCAATTGACCAGGTTTGAATTACTGACTTTGAGTACAGTGTAGCTCTACTGTTCGAACTCGGACAGCTTCCCGAGCGCTAACTGTTGGTACCTATCGGGTCAAGATGGCCGTCAATAACCCCGGTCGATCTGGAAATGTCAAGTACATATAGGAAGCTAGAGCCTCACATAGCCAGTTGATATATGCAATGCCCATTTACAAACCTCTAAAGCAGTCCGGCTCGCTCTAACCTCCAAAATGTGCACCTTTTGTTACACCCCCTACATCGGGTGCCCCAAAGGACGACGACACTACTACCTCCAATGGTTAAAATGCAAGACAGCCATCAAGAACGGCCACAGCTACTGTCCCATCGGCGAATCCACCGAGGTTAGAGAACTCCAGAAGCTTTCTGGGAATGTTCTCGCTTGCCCGTTCCATACCCATATCGCCATTCAACAGATTGAGTTCGAGTTCCGCCAACGAGACGAAGTCCCAAGCCCGATAGACTCCGAGGAGCCTTCTTCTCCCACAACATCCAACACAACTTGTGTGACTTCTGACGACGAACCCGATATTGAGGTCAACCAAGCAAGTCAAAAGTCCTTATACCGACCTTCTAGCACCGCGGTATACCTCGACCTAAGGTTTCCCAACTCCGGTCCCATCAAGCGGCACAAGTCAGCAACACCTATGAAGACGGAGACCAGAAAAATACAACGAAGCACAGGCAGGAGCCTAGACAGCCGAAGTGAACCAAACACAGCCTTTATTTGCGTCAAGTCTTCACCCAGCAGCAGCAGCAGCAGCAGCAGCAAGAGAGGTCCGGTCATCAGTCCAGGCCTCCCAGCTAGCCCGGCTGCATATCGTCAAAGTCGAAGCCAACCCCAGCTACAACCACATGCCAAACCTACCTTGAAGGCACTCAAAACCGAGATTAATACGAGAAATAAAGAATTGGGGAACGCCAACAAGCTCTCAGAACCAGCCCACTACCCACCCAGTCCTCCTCCACCCGAAATCATCACAACATTACCGACACCAGTTGACCAGGCCAAGCCATCCAACCCCGACCTCTTGACTCGCCGCCTGGGGCCCTCGACGGCACTTACCATATCCATCACCAAAGCCCCAAAGCTTGCCATTCAAAAGATCACATCTTCCAAGTCCGAGCCAGACCTAAAGTCAAGATCCAAAGGGCCCGAGTCAATTCCAACTTCCACAATCACCACTCCCCACACATTTGATTCCTTCCTGACTCCCTCCGGCACTCTCCAGTCTGATTCTCACTCTACCACCACCCCCAATACCACCAAGATCAGCAGCAGCAGCAGCACCACCAGCCTCCTCACCCGTCTAAAAGACGGTACGACAACAACACTCCATCATCCCGCTCTGAGTCGTACACTCAGCGCCAGCACCAGTACCAACCGCCGCCGTCAAGCACCAGCCACAGACCAAAGGAACATCGCGCCATGGGATCAGGTGCTTTTACCGGCCTCTATCTCCAAGCCTGTCAACCTTGAAGTTGGAGATAATACCACCACCAGAAAGTCAGCAAACCTAGTAATAAATGACAACAATCGCGCTGGTTCGGAAACAAACGCAATCGACGGTCACCTCCTCCAAGGGAGGTTAGGGGGGCAAGGTCCGAGGACAGCGCCGTTGCCAGCCGAGATGGAGGTCATGATGTCGAAATTGGAATCAGTCGGAGTTGGTGTTGGACTTGGGATTGGACTGGGAGTTATCTTGAGTGTTGATGAGGTAAATCCTGTAGCGGGACACAAGAGGAGTTGTTCGGCTACTTCGCTGAGGGGGAGAATGGGGCTGGGGCTGGGCTTGAAGAAGAGGGGCGAATGTTGTTGATCGGATGGCTGTGCATTGCATTTGGGGCTCCTTGATCGACGTTGGACTGATTAAAAATGATTGGCCAATCAGGCCAGACTTAAATGGGAATTGAGGGCATTGCCAGTGCGGTGTAACAGAGAGTACGAGGGGAATGCATGCCAGTTCTACCTGTTCAAGTAAATGATCGTTCTGCCTCGCCGTACACTAATCCCAACACACGTCTCGATAGGTACACTTGCACTATACAGAAGGTGAGCCAATGAGCTGGCTCAAGAATGAACGAAATGAGTATATAACGGGCAGTGTCCCAACGCTCGCTCCCTTGGCCTCTTCTCTCTTGTTCTTTGTTACCGACCCCCTCTTTTACCTTTATTTATTCCTGAGTCTCCTTCTTTCCAGCTACCTTGGCAGCATGTAAAGAGGAGCTCAGAATATCGGCGGAAGGTGACGAGGAGTTGCTGTGGTGGTCGGCTAAGAGCAAAGGTCGGAAGAGAAATGAAAGTGGAAAAAGATGAATGGTGAAACGCTACTTTGGTCACCTCATCTCTCTTCAAGAACTTCGATTACCTCAATGATCTACGAACACGGCCTTTGCTACCATTAGCCCCTTCTTGAAGCCTCCGGGCTGATCACGCGTCAATACTACATTTCATCACACTCATTTTTTCGTCGAGACGGCGGCACAAGCCTTCACCTTTCCATACCGCTCCCCAGCCTGTCAACATTAAATGCCAACTTCAAATCGAAACACATGCTACCGATAGCCAGCAAGCTGAGTGTCTTCAGCTTGGGCAACACTACAACGCTAAGAGATTCGACAACACATTTGCCGGGGATGGATGGGTTTCACTCCTGCGAAGTTTCGACAGCCAGGTATCGGGTTTCTCTTGGGGGTTCTTGGTTGCGACGGTTCGGGTCAATGTCTTTCTCACCTGAAGGATAATTTCACTCGCCACGGTTAAGTCACAAAAAGTTGCTTATCTAGACTCTGAAGGAAGCGGATGCAAATGCAATGTCTCGAAAGCATTACAGAGGTATCAGGAAGCCATTAATCCATTCATTACCCCTTTCACCAGAATAGCCATAGTAATAACAATTTCCCCCCTCCCGGCATCTTTTCCCAGGGTATTCAGCTATCCTCTCCTTCCGACTTCCGATCTCTTCCACTCACCAAAAACTGTCCATAAAACGAAAATCAGACAAAAACAAACTGGGTATAACTTCCTCACCCCACTGTCCTCACCTGACACCTTTATGTCGTCACGATTCACACGCCTCATCACTCCTTAACCTTCCCCTCGGCTCCAACCCCTCCTCACCATGACACCTCTATGTCGTCACGATTCACACGCCTCATCACTCCTTAACCTCCCCCTCGGCTCCAACCCCTCCAACCCTTCAATCCTTCAACCACGCACGTCGGTGACCCGTAATTCCTCCCCCTACAACTAGAGCTTAATACCCAGAGTGAATCCCAGTCCCCTGGCTATCAACCCTCGGATCCAATTTATTCAACAAGTCACTCCTATGCGGTCCGGCCGTGTTCGGCGCCGGGCCCGGTAAATTTGCTGTCGGATTCGGATTACCGCCCGAGCCCTAGTCGTGATATCCCGTCCCGGCGTGATGCCCCGAAGCAGCCGTAACATGCTACTGTGCCAGGTGTTGATTATTATGATGCGCCCCCACCGCACCCAAACCGTGTCCAGTCCCCGCGGCGGCGACGGTAGAAGCGTTGGTGGCCACGTCTACTCCATGATGAAATCCGTAACGGTGCGGATGATGCTGCGGAAGTGGAACGTCGCTATTCGGGTTGTTCATCCGGTTGTTGTGGTTGGGGTCGACGTGCGAGTCGAGGGTGTTGGCTAGGTGGGAGGGGTGTGTTGGGCCGTAGGTGATACCCTCGGACACTCCATAGTGTGGTTGGTTGTACTTGTAGACGTGATGAGATCCGGTTGCGGAAGGACCAGCGGCGCCGTACATACTTGGGCCCATGTCAGCGTGTTGCTGTCGTTGGGAACTTGATTCGTGAGGACCGTGTTCGTAGATACCCTCCGGGGCGGCCATGGCGGCGACGGGCTGATGATCCATGGTGCTGTCGACTCGGGGATCGAGCTTGTTTAGGATGTCGTGCTTGTGGAAGCCGGCTGTGGTGGGCGCTGGGCCTGAGGCAGGGTGTTCGCCGAAGGTTTGGTTGGGGTTGGCGGCGGCCGAGTGGGTGTTTGCCTGGTCAGCGCTGGCGCGACGAGTTGCTCGCTCGGTTGAGGAGAACATGTTGTATGGTAGGTATAAATGATGTGAGATTATATTAGGTTGTTGTGGCGTAATGTATAGTCGTAGTTGCTAATGTCAATAGGGAAACAGGGGGAAATGGTGTGTTTGTTTGTTGATGTTGATGAGATAGATTGTCATCATATGCTTTCCCAGACATTGATGTTATATACCAGCTCACTTCACAAAGCCCGTTGCCAGTCGCTCTTGCATTGTTTCCCCAACATTGGACCGAAGAAGAAGGACCCTGCTGCGCCCTCTTGGCCTTTTGTTTCATTCTACTCACGTCATGTTGTTGGCAACGTTTAAGAAGTGTGGTTCACTTTTGCCAGGAGCTGCGGAGGAACTTGTCCGGAGAACTCAAGTCAAATTTGGGTCAGGGCGGGAACCAATGATCTCATACCACTGGGTCACCTGTCTGAACAACTCTAGATCGCGGGGAAGGGGTACCGGTTAATTGGAAATGACGACAGAGCACTCGCTCTTTCTTGGCTGCAATGAATGCCACTCTGTGTGTGCACACATTGGGCGGCCCTCCTCACCTACCTCGATCATCGATTGCTGATATCGATACACATCTCCGAGGAGTCACGAGTGGTAAACAGGTAGACAAACATATGTCTTGCTACATACCTAGCTACTGAATGAAACCATACAGCTCATTCCAATCCATCACACCTCCAGAAACCTCTCAAACAAAACATCAAACCGGCTTGAAACCATAAACTCCTGGGCATCACCAAGTTCCCCATCATAATCGTGTCGTAAAGTAGGCAGCTGTCCTCCTATTCATCCTTTGGATGTACCGTCAAATAGAAAAAAGAGAAGTCGTCATAATCATGGAAAATCTTCCATCTCCAATACCGTTTAGTACGGCGAGTTGACAATGTCTTCCCTCCTCAGCCTCTGAACAGCCGGCGTCCGAGGACCACCGACTCTGTTACCCGAACCCCTCCTCGTGGCGCTGAGGAAATCACCGGCAATGCTCTCTCTTGTCGGCTTCTTGAGACGAGTGTGATCAACCATGTTGACCTCGTGTGGAAGTGCGACAATAACATTCTTATCTGTACCGAACTTGAAGTCGTCGGCCTTGACATCGTCCGTATATCGCTTGATGAGATACGGTGTCTTCCTGCCGGTGAGCACCTTCTTAAGGTTCCATTCAATGATGTACGGACCAGTGGCGGTAATGATGCTGGTTTCCTCAGTTCCCGTACCCGTGTTGAACTTGGCAGGCGTGAAGTTAACAGGCTTGCCAGTCTCATGGGTGAACTGGGCCACATGCTCAGGAGTCAGAGCAAGACGGCGTGGCTGAGGCTTGGAGTCGGCAGCAAAAGACTTCTCGAATCCAAGCTTGCCATCGTTCTTGCCTCCCTTTTGCAGGGCATCGACCAGCAGGAGGTAGTTGCGGCACGTGGCAAGGACCCAGCGACCGTCGGCAGAAACGTCAAGACCTAGAATGGGCTCACCAAGAGCGGGAATGTGTGTCTTGGCGTTGATACCAAGACGGTCAAACAGACGAATGTCACCCTTGTTGGATGCCACGGCGATGTAACCCTTCTCGGTAGTCGCGAGCGCAGAGAAGTCGTTCTTGCTCGCGTACTGCTTGAGCTGGCTGTCGACAAGCTTGGTACCAGAAACACGAGGATCTATACGGTAGAGTGCGTTTCGGCTGATGCCCAGAAAGGTAGGTTCGTGAGTCATCTGGGCGAACTTGTTTTCGGGCGCAAAGGTAACAACGGGAATGTCGTCATGAACCTTCCACTCGTCGACGACCTTGCCGTACTCGAGATCCATGCGATACAGCTTGTTCGGGTCACCATCCTTTTGGAGGACAAGGTTCCGATCCTCATTGTGGAGCATGACCTTGGTAGGCGAGAAGAGCTCGCCTTTTGGCGTCTCGACCTTGGAGATGTTCGTGCTGAACTCGAGATGGTTACTCGGCGTATGCTTGAAGACACCAATCTTGGAGCCGCGGACAACAAACGACCGATCGTGCTTGTAACCAACAGCAATCGACTTGTTGGTGTCGGTGTCCTTGGGCTTATATTCGACATCATCATCCTCTTCGTCGGTGTCGTAGTGTTCGCTTTGGGGGCCGCCATCCTCGGCATCCTCAAACGCCTCCGCTTCTTCTTCCTCCTCCTCCTCGGGATGCTGGTCCTCAAGTACCAGGTCGTTGAACGCATCGAGAACATAGTTCTGTTCAGTCTCCTTGATCTTGGCCCATTTCATCTCATTTTGCTGTTCCCAAAGAGCAGACGTCAAACCCTCTTGGAATCGGTCGAGGGTGGGCTGATCCTTAAAGCGCAATAGCCACGAATAGGCTGAGCCATCGTCCGTGAACTGGTTGAAGATGAAAGAGAGATATTCGGGGTTGAAGACTGGGTTGATCTCCGAGCTAATGGGAATGCCGAGCCACTCACGGTCGGGAGTCGAGACTTGCAGCCAGTACTTCCAGTTGCCAATTTCAGAGACTGTTGCTGTAACCGAGTCGGCCTGGAGGACGAATGCTCCTGACGGGAAATCGTAGAAGTGTAGCTCGCCTTTCTCGGCGGCCATAACCTCACGGGCCTCGGGAGGTACTGTGGCCTTGGGAGGGCTATAGTTCCTCTCTTTCTTCACAGGAGTAGACTTGGCGGGCGTAGACTTGGCGGGCGTAGAGGGGCCTGCGGCGGCCTTCTCCCGCTTGACACTAGTGTTGGCCGAGTGTAGAGACATGGCGTCGATAGAGTCGATTGACCGCGTAAGGAGGGCAGGGCTGTGGATGGGACTAGCCTGGGGGATCGGTGGCTCGTCAAAGAACTCGAATTGCTGGAGGTCCTCGTCCGTGGCCAAGGTATTGGGTTTGCGATATTTGCGCTCGTACTGGCACTGTTTGGCAGCGAGCTCGAACTGATCGACAAGCGAGGATGAGATGGTGGTGTCGCAAACAAACTCGTAGACGTCTCCCACGTCTCCGCTCAGGTCGCGCCAGGCCAGGACGTGATCACCACCTTCTCTCTGTTCGACGCGGAAGTGGAGGGCCTCGTCGAGTAGGAATGTCTTTTCGTCGCGTTCGGCAGCGAGGATGTCGGCGTCGATGTCGGCGTCCTCACCTTCCTCTTCGGCGAGCAACTCGGCCTCGCCCTCTTCGTATGCTCGCTGTACGACGAGCTGGTACTGGAAGTCCTGTGCTGTGCGACGGATGCGCGCCGAGGCGTCCTTGAAGAGAAGTTCCGAATATCCCTTGGGAGAGAGGGGTCTGACGAGGTAGAGCTGGCCTTGAGGAAGCTCGACTAGCGTTTCCTGGTTGTTACCGGAACCAAACAGTAGCTTGGCCGCTGTAAGGCAAGTAAGTTAGCTGATAATCGTAACGAGGCTTTGATTCTCAGTCAAGAGTCGATGTTCGCGTGGCTGCGTGATGTGATGTGGTCAACGTTGAATGGGCGCGGCGTTCTGTGAAGGAAGACCATCGATCGTGAGGAAGGTAAGAAGTGTAGATTGGGCGCGTTGCTGGGGCAAGCCCAGCGTTGCTTCCTGGTGGATGCTCCCACCACTGACTGCCAGCGATCATATGCCACAACGGTGGGGGAGTGCTTCAGGGTTCGCATGAGTGGAGGGGAATCCACGATGACTTACCTCCTCTGAGGACAAACATTGCTGCCGTCGGTCGAATATGATACTTGATTAATCGTATTGGACGTGATAGGAGCTTTCTCAGCTAACAACCGGCGTGGACGGTGCGTTATCGCTGACTGTGAAGTGTGAATGTCGAAGGGAAGGAGGGGGATGTTGAAAGGTAAAAGTAAATAGACCCAAGAGATAAGAGAGGATAGCGCTCTGATCAGTGGGGACTTTGCATGTTCTGGGCTTCTGGCCTTCCTGCCTTCTGGAACGAACTTCAGGTGCAGGGCAGCAGGCAGCTTCAACCTGGAAGCTTGGGGGAGACGGTACCACACGGAACGTGCAAAAGCTGCGTCATAACAGGGCAAAGCGTGGCGGTGCACATCGTTTGAACCAATCAAGACCATGATCGACAGAAACGCCACACACCGTCAAAGCCAAGCTGAGTCCGTCACATGCGTGCCGCCGCTCATCTTGTCTCACTTTCAACGACAAAGGGAGGCGTTTGACTGTTAACGCCCTAACATTCTGCCGCCTGAAGCTCACCAGATTCTGTTACAGACCGTCACTCAACACCATCTACCATGAACGGCCCTTGTGCCATCTCGTCGATGCCAGGAGATTCCTGAGCACAAGCTGGAGAGATCTAGGCCAATAATTACAAGTCTAAAATGGTATGTGATTTCGCTCTTCATCCATCATTTCGCTCTTATCTATCATACATAATCAAGGACAAACGCTGGAAAGCAAGAAACAACCGAAAACCCCAGCAACACAAGAGGCGCCTGGACTCCTGTGTAAACCCCGAAGTGGAGGTCTTCTCTTCATGGCAAACGGCCGTGTGCGTTAAAGGTCCAGCAGCGGCATCTGCGGCAACTCAGTCGGCCGTGTCTTGGGAACCTCACCCGCCTTCCGCACTCCTCCCTTACCAGCGCCTCTTCCTGCTCTGTCACAAGTCATCTTGAGCTGTTGGCCTGGCGCCAGGCTACCATCACGACTCTGGACACCACCGCTCTCTACTCCCCGCATGTCGTCCACAATCAGTCTTGCCACGTTTTTGCCCATCAACGCGTTGGTCTCCATGGTCGAGATGAAGCTCTCCATACCAGAGGTGTAGTAAAGGCCGGTTCCGACAATGGGGTCCTGGAATGTTACGCGAGGCTCGGCCTTGGGATACGAGTAGAACACATGGGGATAGTACCACGAAATGGGGCTGACTTCAGCACTTGACTGGTCGTTTGGCTCGGTGACAAACGTCTCTGGGACCTTGACACCAAAGAGACGGCTGAGAAACTCGGGAGTGACCTTCTCGGGAGAAAAGATCTTGTAGGCGTACTCCTCCTTTTGGGTCTTGGGGTTCACCAGCTTACGCAACATGCTGATGCTGAAGAAGCCAGCGCTTCCCGCGCCTTCCACTCCCGAGGTCGCGTTATCGTTTTTGCCGAGTGTTGTGAGCACTGTTCCGGGGAGAGCTTTGGGATTCTCCAGACCAAAGAATCCGGGGCTGTAGCGGAAGGGCGAGGTGAAAATGGTGACATGAAGCCGCACATAAGGTATCTCATCAATGTGGGTTTCCAGCACACCATCCGCGATTTTGATGTTGCTGAATTGGTACGGATTGGCGAGGATGACATTGTCGAACTCCACTGGGTAGGCTGTGTCCTCCTGGGATGATGAATGAATAGCTCGGAGGCTGTACCTGGCGGAAGTGGTGCTTTCGTTTCCGGTTTTCGCGAAATCGATAGATGTCACCGAGGTGTTGTGCAAGATGCTGGCCCCCGAACTCTCAACCATCTTCTGGAATATTTGCCAGTTGCCACCCTGAACAGCTGTCGAGCCCACGGGCGCCATCGAAACCATGGTATCGAGTCCATGGAGGCGGCCAATATTGGAGGCATAGTTGACCCGGGTGCTGGCTTGAATGATGTCGTGGGCATAGGCACCATAAATCTGGAAACCGTCAGTCAAACAGTCGACCAAGACTCGTTCCGCAACTTACATCATTCGTCTTCAAGAACTCCTCGCCAGTCGCCCCCGTAACAGAGGTCAAATCAAGATCATATGCGCGTTGTGTCAGAGATTTGAAGGGAAAGTACGGTTCTTCGTACATGCGCAAGAATTTGGAAACAGTCTCCTGAACGAGATCATTTGTCCGCTTAGGGGTCCGAACGCCGTACTGCCAGACGATGTGCCAGAGCTGGGAGATCCAGCTGCTGCTCGTGTCAATCTCAAAGACAAACTTCTCGCCGTCCCATATTCCCATTTTAGGGTCGGAGCCTACATCAGGATCCTTCTTTCGTAAGCCAAACTCCTCCACCGACTTGTTCAGGATGTAGTTCTTCTCGATGAAGATGCTGGCTCCCAGTTCAAGTCGAAGTGAGGGGTCATCATAGGGGTTGATGGTGAGAGTCCGTCCACCAATATGATCTGTCTTTTCGAAGATGGTGATGTTGACAGCGACGTTGTATTGTTCGGCATACTTGCGCAAGTGGTAGGCGGCGGAAGACCCGGCTGCCCCAGCTCCTGTGTGGTGTGTTAGCTTCTTGTGAGTATTGACGATGTACGCGAAGAAGAATTTAAAAAAAATACACGAAAATTCATGTGAATCAAGGCGAAACTAGAAAGCTTACCGATGATGGCGACCTGTCGCACCGGTGTGTCTCTGGTTTCGAGGTCGTCTCCCTCGATGGCAACGGGGATTCTGCGGGCAAGAGCTGGCGATGTAAACAGAAGCAGCGCCGCAGCGGCGGACTGCAAATCGCATGGCAGTCTCATGCTGTGTTTGGGAACGTGGCGGTAGGTACAAAGTGGAATGTATTGCCTTCGTGACGAGTTGGTTGAAGTGAAGAAGCAAGAGCACTTGATGAACACGATGTTTTCAAAGATAGATGAAGGAAGGAAACACTTGTCTATTTATTGAGTTAATCTGACATTGAATTTCTGACCAGTCGTCGTTCCAAGGGAACAACGCGGTGTAACACAAGCTGCATTTGTCGCAGCTTTATTTTGAATACAGCAGGAGCTCAGTTGGTATCAAGTAGAGAGAGCTTCCCGTCGTACTTGGTGAGCCGTTGCACCCTGTCGGAAAGTGGCATGAAGCCACGTTCAAGTGATATGAGAGTACGCCAATTTCCTTTGTGTTTGCTCATCGAACAAAGTACACACCTATCATCTTGCCGCTATCTTTAAATACCTACGCAGACAACAACTTGAGACGTCAGGGCAGGCCACCTGATGGTGGAAACAGCTCAGTTTGTACGGAACGTGGTCCTAGCTTCTTGTTCCATCCCACCGCCTGCCCCCGCCCCTCCATGCCAACACCGACGTCCAAAATGCCAGCACTGACGGGAGCGGGACCACAAGCTGTACCTATGACAGGGGCTGCCTGCCGCATGCCATCCGCTGCCGCCTCCGCCCAAATCGTCGCCTGGACTGGAACACGACGGAAAAAAAAGTTAACGTAAGATCGGGGAACAGCTCCTTTACACGCCAAAGAACATCCCGCCCCGCAATCGCATCTCTCCTATACAAACAATCTCGATATCCTCATACCACCTACCAGTTAATCCGCCATGTCTGCTGCCCAGCTTCTCAACCCCAAGGCCGAGTCCCGGGTACGAACGATCCTTCTGTCAAGCGCCCCTTGAGGCCCAAGCGGGTTGTTGCTAACTATGTCAACAGCGGCGGGGCGAAGCTCTCAAGGTCAACATCACCGCGGGTGAGGGCCTCCAAGATGTCCTCAAGTCCAACCTGGGCCCCTCGGGCACCATCAAGATGTACGCAAGCTCCGGTTGCATCTTACAGTTTTACTTTTGGCTAACAACAACTGCAATGCAGGCTTGTCGATGGCGCCGGTCAGGTACGAATTCCATAAAGGGGGTGGAAGGCGGGGATGCCATCAACACAACATACATACTGACCGCCATGCGCTGCACAACAGATCAAGTTGACAAAGGATGGCAACGTCCTCCTCCGTGAGATGCAAATACAAAACCCCACAGCTGTTATGATCGCCCGTGCTGCGACCGCCCAAGACGACATTTGCGGTGACGGCACAACGTCGGTGGTGTTGTTGGTGGGAGAGCTCCTCAAGCAGGCCGATCGTTACATCTCCGAGGGTCTTCACCCCAGGATAATCACAGATGGTTTCGAGATCGCCAAGACCGAGGCGCTCAAGGTCAGCATCCCTCGTCGCTTTTGTTTGCTCCCGTGAAACACTCCTGACACTGTCGCAGTTCCTCGATGACTTCAAGCTCCCTCGCGAGGTCGACCGCGAGCTCCTTCTCTCCGTCGCCCGTACATCGCTTGCCACCAAGCTTAGCGCCAGCCTGGCCCAGAGCTTGACCGCCGATATTGTCGATGCCGTCCTCGCTATCTACCAGCCCCCGGCCAAGCCCGACCTTCACATGATCGAGATCATGACCATGCAGCACCGCACTGCCTCTGATACCCAGCTTATCCGTGGCCTCGCCCTCGACCACGGCGCCCGCCATCCCGATATGCCCAAGCGCGTCGAGAACGCATACATCCTCACCCTCAACGTCTCCCTCGAATACGAAAAGTCCGAGATCAACTCTGGCTTCTTCTACTCTAGCGCCGAGCAGAGGGACAAGCTCGTGGAGAGTGAGCGCCGCTTCGTCGACGCCAAGCTGAAGAAGATTGTCGAGCTCAAGAAGGAGGTCTGCGGCAACGATCCCACCAAGAACTTTGTTATCATCAATCAGAAGGGTATCGACCCTCTGTCTCTGGATGTGTTGGCCAAGAACGGTATCCTCGCTCTCCGGAGAGCGAAGAGGAGGAATATGGAGAGACTTCAGCTCGTCTGCGGCGGTATTGCTCAGAACAGTGTCGACGACCTTTCACCGGACATTCTCGGCTGGGCTGGTCTTGTCTACGAGCAGCAGCTTGGCGAGGAGAAGTACACTTTCATTGAGGAGGTCAAGGACCCCAAGTCCGTGACCCTCCTTATCAAGGGCCCCAATGCGCACACCATCACTCAGCTTAAGGATGCCGTCCGCGATGGTCTCCGCAGTGTCTACAACATGATTGTCGACAAGAGTGTTGTTCCTGGCGGTGGTGCTTTCCAGGTTGCCTGCGCTGCTCACCTCAAGAGTGATGCCTTCACAAAGACGGTCAAGGGCAAGGCCAAGTGGGGTGTCGAGGCTTTCGCCGACGCCCTTTTGGTTATTCCCAAGACCCTTGCCGCCAACGCTGGTCTTGACGTTCAAGATTCCCGTAAGTTATGTTTCCACCCTACAGCTTTGCATATGCTAACTTGGCTTCTTCAGTCGCTGCTCTTCAAGATGAGCAAGCCGAGGGCAATGTCGTCGGTCTCGACCTTGCGACTGGCGAGCCTATGGACCCCACGCTGGAGGGTGTTTACGATTCGTTCAGAGTATTGAGGAACTGCATCGCCTCGAGTGCCAGCATCGCATCTAACCTTCTGTTGTGCGATGAGCTTCTCAAGGCGAGACAGATGGGTAGGGCCGGAGGTCCTGGACCTGGCATGGACGGACCCGATTCTTAAATAATTGTGTAAATCGTCTGCATGTAAGATACCTATTTAAGAACTTAATTCATGGCGACGAATGTCAAAATCTCAGTTTCATGCTGTCTTTCCTGCTTGTTACCTTACGCATACCCCTGAGTTGACTTATAATCAACACCTCAGGGGGTGGCTGCTCTGAGCAGGGGCCACATCAACAGCCCTGGACAAGACGGGACCTGGACCACGGTCATAGCGGGGCCCGTTGAAGATTTACCCCGCCAAAATTTGAGGGTCCCGCTGTTGCATTGGAAGTTCAGTTGCCCGGGCGCCAAAAATTCCAAATTCCATGCTTGACATGTTTGTGATCCACCGGATACCTTAGCTACTATATCTACCACTCTGGACTGAGCCTATTCCCGAACTACTTTCCAGTCCAACTTGCGACATCTAAACCGAACTTTATCGGCAAATATGGCTCCCTACGACGACTCCTCTGACGAGGGCGAGGATCTTGAGTTCACCGAGACCAACGTCCTTCTCGGCTATGCCGACGCCGACTCCAATGGCGAGAAGATCAGTCGCCTGGGTGGCCATCCTGTATGTTTTTACCATGTCCATTCGCGATCCCCGCCCATTTCGTTTTCTAACCGAACAAAACCTTCACAGGAATGGCTCGATGAAGAATCCCCGGCCTCGGCCGCCCTCGCCAAGTGCAAGGTCTGCAAGGACTACATGGTCCTCCTCCTCCAACTCAACGCCGAACTCCCCGATCGCTTTCCCGGCCACGAACGCCGTCTCTACGTCTTTTCTTGCCGGAGGAAGAGCTGCCGCAGGAAGGAGGGCAGCATCAGAGCCGTGAGGGGCGTCAGGGTGGCAGTAGATGCGCCCGCGGCCAAGGAGGACAAGAAGAAGACTACTCCCGCGGTGGAGCAGGAGAAGAAGGAGATGCCCAAGGCTTCTACCCTGGGACTGGGCGAGGCTTTGTTCGGCGCGAAGCCGGCTGCTAGCGGAGGAGGAGCAGCAAAGACCAACCCCTTTGCGTCCGGCGGCGGTGGTTCCGCAGTGAACCCTTTTGCGCCCAGGGGAACTGCTGCTGTGAACCCGTTCGCGCCGAAGCAAGAGACACCAGCAGCAACAGAGACACCGAAGCCGCAGGAAGACACAACATCAGAACAGCAAAAACAACAAGAACAAGAACAGGCCGAAAAGGACCTCCCAAAAACCTTCGCCCAAACCCTCTCCCTCAACAACACCACCCAGCAGACCCAGACTCCCGCCCCGCCCCCCTCGGAGCCCTGGCCAACCGACGCCTCCGCTCTCCCTCCTCCCTACCCTGAACGCTGGATCTGGGACGCCGACTACGAGACCCTCGACCCGACCCCTTCTCTCCCCCCGCAAAAGATCGAAACAATGGACATCGACACCGAAGGCGGTTCTTCTGGCTCAGGAGGAGGAAAAGAAGACAAGGACGTCTTCGAATCCACCATGGACGCGGTCTTCCAGCGCTTCGCCGACCGCGTCGGGCAGAACCCGGAGCAAGTGATTCGGTACGAGTTTGCTGGTCAGCCGCTTTTGTACAGCAAGAATGATGCGGTGGGGAAGTTGTTGCATGTCCCTGCTTCGAACGAAAAAGTGACTACTACGGGTAAGGGAAAGATCCCTAGGTGTGGAAATTGCGGTGCTGGAAGGGTGTTTGAGGTGCAGTTGACGCCGCATGCCATTGAGGAGCTGGAGTGCGAGGAGGACGCGATGGAGGGCATGGATTGGGGTACTATCATTGTGGGTGTTTGCGAGAAGGATTGTAGCCCGAGGGGAACGGAGAGGGGCGTGGCTGGGTATGTGGAGGAGTGGGCGGGTGTGCAGTGGGAGGAGTTGAATGTTAAGCGGTAAGCGGTAAACTTGGTGGGAAGTGCACTGCTCATGAGATAATTCGAGCATTCCAAGGTATTACTGTTTATGGGCATGAGGACTGGACTTGACGAAAGGGGACTGTGGTGACTTGTTTGTGTAATGTAACCGTGGGCAGTGAAAAGGCGTTAGGGAGCCAAAAAGTTAAGAGATATTTTCGGGGTTAACTAGACGATAAGAAACAAACTAGCTCTCAGAACGAAGCTAGAAAACGAAATTGCTGAGAGGCTGAAACGGCAACAAGCTCATACACATATCGGGCTGTTTGACGGAGGTTCAAAGTCACGTCGAGACTTGCCAAACACGGGACTACCAAGTGGTCATATCATCGTTTCGTATTCCGACGCCCTTGACAAAGTCTACCATGTATGCTCTTCCAAACACCATAGAAACCCGCAAGACATCCATCCACCACCGCCGGGAATCCCGCCTTCTGCCTCTTCTACGCGACGGCTGTCTGTTCCGAGACCAAAAGACAGTTAAAGTAGCTAGCAACAGTAGTGACGGGGTAAAACGTGCCCGCCCGATTCCGTTCTTTCAACATATTTCTGAAAACCCAAAAACGCCAGAGCTTTTTTTTTGCTACCAGATGCAAGAAATTGGGGCCCAATCACACACACAGAAGGATGTAATTATACGGGTATTGACATCAGGCCCCCCGTTGTTTCTCGTCCTCTTCTTCTTGTCCCCCTCCTCTATGTTTCGAAAGAAAGGTCATTTCTTCAAATCTCTTCCTCCTTTCCTCCGCGTTGCGCTTCGGCTTCCTCCACAGCATCTCATCACTGCCAAGTCGTGTTTGACGGCTCCTAAGCAGACTCCTCCCAGGCGCGCTTGATGACCCTCGCGAACATGTCGACGTTGACGTCCTCGCGGATCTCGGCCTTGCGCGCCTCGTTGTCGGCGTTCTTGGGGATCTGGACGAGGTCGCCCTCGACCTTCCAGCCGCACGTCTCGGTGATGAACTGGGTGGTGGCCTCGGCGTTGTTGAGGCCGAGCCAGCTCTCGAGCACGGCGAACTGGATCTCGCGGTACGACTGGCCGACGAGCTGGGCGATGCGGACGCGGATCATGTCCTCGAAGCCGGCGATGTCGGTGGTCAGGTCGGCGTACAGGTCGTCGCTGTCGAGGGTGGCCCAGAAGCGGGCGTACTCGGCGCCCTCGAGCTGGGCGTTGAGGGCGCGCAGCTTGGAGACGGCCTCGGTGAGCTCCGAGGACGAGTTGGGGCCCGGGTTGGACTGCGAGGGGCTGAGGAGGTGGAGGGCGAGGTCGAACTGGGGCGAGGGGAACTGGGTCATGGCCTTGACGAGGATGTTGGTGATGACCTCATCCTTGATGCGGTCGGGGTTGAGTTGGTAGCTGTTTGGGCGGTAGGCAGACAGGCTTGTGGTTAGCAAAGACATTGTTCATCAAGGTGTTTCTGTGTGGCAACAAGTTGTGACGGAATAGAGGACCAGTTGTCAGATAGAGCTAATAATTGGACATCATTCGTGGATACTGTTCCACGATCAGATAATACATGCTATGAATGCACATCATCCAGGCCTCTTTGCTGGGTAGAGAGTAGAGGTAGTATGAAGGGTGTCGACGTACAGCTTGAGCAGCGCGCGGTTGGCGTTGCAATCGCAGAACTTCTCCTCACATTGTTGGGTGAGGTAGGCCTCGAGAGTGCCAGCGGCTTCGGGGTTGTAACGCTCGAGACCGTTGATGATGGCGCGGATGAAGTCGGGGCGCTCTTGGGGATCCTCGCCGTTCATGATGGGCAAAAAGTAGGACGAGTTTGGTTGAGGGTCGGGGGGTATTTATCTTCGGGGCGAAGGAGGAGAAGATGGGTGGGCGCGGGGGGGTCGGTGCTGGAGTTTCGGCGAGGTTGGCAGTTGATGGGGGGACAAATGCAGTGTCGACTGTCGAAGGGGCTCTCTTGCTGTCTTTTGCGTTCGCAAGTTTTCGGCCTCAATCCATCAAAGAGCAGGATGGTGGGGTTCTTGTCCGTGAACCACTGCCCTTTCATGGGGCTGGTTTTTCGTGTGTGAACGCTAGCGCCTGATTGGGGTTAGCTCGATGGGTGGGGCAAAGAAGGCCCTTGACATTATCTTCGGTGCTTCGAACGTGAGGGAAAGCGTGTGACAGCTTCGACAGCTTGAGACAGCTGGTCGGTCAGGTGGCCGCGTGGCAGGCTCGTGCAGCTGGCAAACGCGCTGTTGCTTGTCGCGATCAACCGGGAGACGTCATCAACTCGGCTTTGTCCGAATGCAAACATACATCTGAGAACTGAACAACACCGACGAGTCCTTGTGATGAGACCGCCTTGAACCTCACACAATCATGAGCCTCTTTGATCCGTGACTTTCTTCTGGACTTCAGACTCCAAACACGTTTCCACCCAAAACATAAACATGTCCAGTCCAGCCAAGAAACGCAAACTCAACTCGGGCGCAAAGCAATCCTCTTCCGTGCCCAGCAGAGGCCTCGAATACTTCTTTGCTAAACAGAAGCAGAATGGTGCTTCCAAGGAACCATCTCCTTTGGCAAAGGAGTCCGACTCACAGCCAACTCAGTCAGAAGAGCAATTGACCGATGAGGAACTTGCACGAAAGCTGCAGGCCGAATGGAATGCGGAAGCAAAGGCATCAACTCCAAGGGAAAATAGGGTCCGCCCGCATGATGTGCCAGTGCCAGAAACAGGGTTCGTGGACACAGTTGCGGTTGAACCAACCAAGGAGTCATCACCATCCAAGGCCCTGCCGAAAGGGAAGAATCCATTGTCACTCTCTTCAGCAGCCGCTGCAGAAGACCAGGCATCGGCATCCATCCCACTTGACGAGTCTCCGTTGACCTTCGATCCAGCCAAGTACATCCCCCAACTCCAGGATTCGTGGGCCATTGATGGAGGCGATGCGTCCTACGCCCTCCTCACACGATGCTTCGTCTTGGTTAGCAGTACCTCAAGCAGGATCAAAATCGTCGACACTCTGGTCAACTGTATCCGATTGTTGATTGAGGCAGATCCGTCCAGCTTGTTGCCCGCAGTTTGGCTCGCAACGAACGCCATTTCCCCGCCATATGTGTCTATGGAACTTGGTTTGGGCGGTTCTGCCATCTCAAAGGCCCTTAAGCAAGTGTGTGGCCTTGACAACAGGTCGCTGAAGACACTCTATGATAAGCTGGGTGACCCGGGCGATGTTGCGTTCGAGGCAAAGAAGAAACAGAGCTTTACTCTGCGAAAACCAAAACCACTCACAATCAAGGGAGTCTTCCAGTCACTGGTCAAAATCTCCAAGACTCAGGGGCAGGGCAGCGGTGATGTAAAGCAACGGATTGTTGATAAGCTACTCCAAGATGCTCGCGGGGGTGAAGAAAGCAGATATGTCGTCAGGACACTATGTCAACATGTAAGTTGGGCTTGTCCGAGCCATGTCATCTGGCTAACATGGTTTAGTTGCGCATCGGAGCTGTCAAAACCACCATGCTCATCGCTCTGGCTCGAGCCTTTTTGCTCTCCAAACCTCCAGGCGCGGACTTTCCAACAAAAGACCCAAATCAGCTGGCGAAGCTGAAGAAAGAAGAGCTTGCCGAGGTCTATCTGAAGGCAGAAGAGATTGTCAAGGCCTCCTTTGCCCGACATCCAGATTACAACGACCTTGTCCCAGTACTGCTCGAAATCGGCGTGTCCGATGAGTTATTGGTGCGATGTGGTCTAACACTTCACATTCCCCTGCGGCCCATGCTTGGGGGCATTACCAGGGACTTGTCAGAAATGCTCTCTCGACTTCAGGGGCGTGAATTCGCTTGCGAGTACAAGTATGACGGCCAACGTGCCCAAATCCATTGCGACGAGAAAGGAGTTGTCTCCATCTTTTCCCGCCATCTAGAACTGATGACAGACAAATACCCCGACCTCGTCGCGCTCGTTCCCAAAATCAGGGGCGAAGATGTCCAGAGCTTCATCATAGAGGGGGAAGTGGTCGCCGTGGACCGGGCCACGGGCGAGCTGAAAAACTTCCAGACATTGACGAACCGTGCCAGGAAAGACGTTGCCATAGGCAGCATCACCATCGATGTGTGTATGTTCGCATTCGACCTCATGTATCTCAATGGACAACCACTCCTCGACAGATCATTCCGAGAGCGACGAGACATGCTACGATCACTCTTTGTGGAGATACCGCATCACTTCACCTGGGTCAAAAGCATCGATGCCACGTCTCAGGACTCGGAAACCGTCCTCGAGTTCTTCAAGTCAGCCGTTGACAGCAAGTGTGAAGGTATCATGGTTAAGATTCTTGACAACCTGCCCGAAATTGAAGCCCCCGGGCCCGACGACACCGCCGACCAAGGAATTCCCGAAGAGCAGCAGCTCCCTACCTCCTCCGATGCCGCCACAGTCTCAGCCTCCTCAATCAAGCCCCCCAAGGGAAAAGCAAAAGCAAAACCTAAACCCAAACCAACAGAGACGACCCCCTCCGATACGCCCGTCCCCGAAAAGAAGCCCCCCAGCCGCCGCAAACCCCTCCTAGCGACCTACGAGCCCGACAAACGTCTCGACTCTTGGCTCAAAGTAAAAAAAGACTACATCGGCACGTCCGCCGGCGTCGACACTCTCGACCTGATCCCCATCGCCGCCTGGCACGGCTCCGGCCGCAAAGCCAAGTGGTGGTCACCCATCCTTCTCGCCGTGCGCAACGAAGAAACCGGGTCCTTGGAAGCAGTGTGCAAGTGCATGTCAGGCTTCACCGACTCCTTCTATAAAGCCAACCGCGAGTTTTACGACAACGACGGCTCGTTTAATGATGACGGAGAACCGAAAAACGTGCACGCGACGAAACCGGGGTTTGTCGAGTATAACGGTGGGAATCCGGACGTGTGGTTTGAGCCGCAGGAGGTGTGGGAGGTGGCGTTTGCCGATATTACGATTAGTCCGACGTATACGGCAGCGATTGGGTTGGTGAGGGAGGATAAAGGGCTGAGTTTGAGGTTTCCGAGGTTTTTGAGGAAGAGAGAGGATAAGGGGATTGAGGAGGCGAGTACGAGCGAGTTTTTGGCGGGGTTGTGGAGGAAGCAGGAGGCGAAGGCACCTGCGCCGCTGGTTGAGGGTGGAAGGGAAGTTGATGAAGCGGATTTGGAGAATGAGGATGAGGATGAGGATGGGGAATAGGACGTTGGTGAGTGTTCAGCATCCCTTGCCACGTTTTTCTTTGGCAATGCCTCGATCAACGCCGACTGGAAATCATCATAGATGCACAAGGAAGCGAATTGTAAGAGCATCATTGTGTGTAACAACCACTTTGCATTCGTGCCTTCTTTTTGGTATCTATCTCGCATCTCTTATCGTCCTCCCTCCCACTCCACACATCCTTACTCCTTCCACGCCCTGTACAGGATCTTGCACCCATACTTCTCTCCCTTCTTCAGCAACATCTGCCCCTTCCACTCGGGCACATTGCAAGCGTTGACCCACCTGCTGGGCTCAAGGCAGAAGCCGCTGCGCGGCTTGCGAGCGGGAACGCCGTCCACCGCGGGAATGTCAATGTACTTGCCCGTGTAGAACTGGAAGGCGGGCTCAGTGCTGTACACTTCCAAGTGGATCTTGGACTCGGGGTGGTACGCGCTGAGGTTCTTCTTGAGGGGCAGCGAACGCGTGTCGATGGGGACCGACGAAGGGTCCTCGTTGACGATGAAGCAGTCGTCGATATCGGGCTCGACGGCACCGAGGGTGAAGGGGACGTTGCCGGCCTTGACGGCAGGGTCGGGGAAGGGCGCGGGGCCGCCGGTGGGGATACCGCCTTCGTCGACCGGGAGGTACTGGTTTGTGGCGAGGGTGATGATGGTGCCTTCGATGGAAGGGCCGCCGGTCAGGTTGAAGTACCTGTTGTGAGCGTCAGCCTGTCGGTTTCCACTGGCCCACCGGGAAGACGACGGGGAATACGTACGAGTGGTTAGTCATGTTGATAACCGTCTCCTCGACCTCACCATCCAACAACTCCGCCTCATACTCGATTCCCAGCAAGACCTTCTCCTTGCCATCCTCGCTCTTCTCCTTGCTGACCGTGTAGATGACCCTCGCCTCCACTTTGCCAGGAAAGCCCTCGTCGCCGTCCTCGCTCACGAGCGTGAACTGGACGCTCTCACCACCGTCGATTTGTGCGCTCTTGCCCTCGAACGCGGGGATCTCCTTCACGCCAACGGGCTTAGGGCCGTTCCAGACCTTCTTGCCCCAGCCGACCACGCCGCCGTGCAGATTGTTGGGCCCGTTGTTGGCGGCCAGGGTGTACGATTGCCCGCCGTTGAGGGAGTCGATCTTGGCGTCCTTGACCCGGTTAGCGACGCGGCCGATGGTCTCGCCGAAGAAGCAGGCGTTGTGCGACTCGTAGGCCTTTTGGGAGGGGAAGCCGAGGACGATGTTGGTGCCGGAGACGTCAAGGGACTGGATGATGGCTCCCAGGGGGATGAAGGAGGCGGTTGGGTTGGACATGTTGGCTGTGCTGTGATCGATAGGCGCTGCTATGCTCAGCTACTTTGGTGATAGTGGTGGTGGTGCTTGTTGTTGCTGGAGGAAATTTGTAGGATGAGTGTGTCGCGCAAGAAGAAGGCGATGATGTCACTGACGGTGTTTCACAAAATGAGAGAAATGATCACGAGATGGAAGTCAGAGGGAACGAAGGGAAAGAACGACGATTTGTATTCCATGGTGCTACCACAGGGTCAGTACCGAGGAGGAAGGAAGCTCACCCCGCCGCGACTTCCTCCCGAACGGACCGATTCCAGCTTCGATCCATGCAGTGCCGCCAGTTCGATGTGCGGTTTCGCGTTGTGCAATGGTGTGACACAGGAAACTGGAAGCTGCGATGGGTTCGATGCCAGGGCAACAGATGAACCTTAGAGCGCCGGGTGTTCCACATGACGGAGCTACCCTGATTTCAGCCTATTTTCCTGGTTGTTTACACCTTCCCCTCAATTCACCCGGCACGAACCAGCTGTGGACCACTGCGATTGACATGGTTGACAGGGTCTGGCTTGCAAGGGGGTAGTCACCTGTTTGGTGGGGGACTGGAGCGCCCTTCTTCCCCGTGGTGGGGGGTCTCGGGGTTTCTTCGCTTCTGTGGAGGAGACGGAGACTGCGGGGTGCCGTGAAAGCTTGCTTGGCGGCAACGATAATTGCTGGGGAAACCACCGGGGGTCAATTCAATATTTGTATCACGATAAATACACTACCTGCACCTCACGCCAGTTCGATGTGTAAGTCCAGAAACTGTATGTATTCATGGACTATTCAAATTTGCGCTATTCCAAACCATACCGACTTTTCCACGGTGATTTCCAGTGGCAGATCTGCGGTGAAAATCATACGAGGGGTATACATGTGGTTTTAGCAAGACCAGTACTTAATTCCCCGACCAGAACGCATACCTTCTCCGTCCGAGTCGCCGTTGTTCTATCATATAAATATACCGCTTCCTCATTTCTCAACGCTAGGTCCACGCTTTCCTACGACACCGTATGTTACCCAACTGACGCGGTCATCTTACCGTCCGAATATCACGGCCGTGTACCGTCGTGCGCCTCTTGTCGAACTGAAGCAGCCCTCTCACCAACCTAGTCCAAGGCCTTTCCGAACAAGACCTGTATTTTGCGATCTGGATTCGGTATCCTTCACTCTATCCCAAACCCGGAAATGTTGGAAGATCTCCCTTGTGGTCGAACAGTTGACAGTACCGGGACTGGCTCCAGCTGTCTCCTCCGCAGGATTTGATTGTGGGGTTACGTCTTGGAGAGTTATCGTTAATGAAGCTTCTTTCTTGGTGATTGGAATGCATAAGTTGATATGGGACAAGCCCGGCAGAACAGGTTCATGACTTACATAGACCAGGGTAGTCCTCCCTGAACTCTTTGACTACCACTCTCCTGCTCCCGTCGTTCCAGTCCACATAACTCGGAGCCATCAACTGGTAGAACGACATGAACCCCCAGGTTTGTTGCTTGTCCACGGCATGACCATGAAGCAGCTCAGCCCGCAGTCCACGCAGACCATCTCGAATCAGATTCAGTATGAACCCATCAGCCTGTTCATCTGAAGACGCAAAAGTACTCACATCTCCCACCTTGTCAATGTCGTCTTCACTGGGCAATGGGCGTGTGAGCTCGTATCCAATGTATGACTCAGTGGGCTCCAGGGAGTTTCGGGGGTCGATTCTGCTGCATCCCGGTTCCAAGGCTTCGGCAACAAACAGAACGTGGCAGAGATGGGCTTCGCGTGGGTGCAGGACGGGATTCACAAACTGCGCGAGCTCCACTTCAATCAAATTCTCCGAGTCCGAGTTCTCTTGACTACCCGTATCACGGGGTCCCCGCTGGCAGTGGAAAGCGGCGCACATCTCGTTCTCAAGAAGCTGGTTGAACCTCGAAGAGACATAGTCTGGGCAGTGAGCGTAAGCGGTTACTTTCCATACTTCCCCCCGATTGGTCATGTCAATCCGTCTTTTCAGCGGCGCAACAAGAGGATTGATAGACATTTCCAGTTCCAACTCCTCTATAGTGATGTAGATGGATGGTTGATTTCCAAATCGGTTCTCCACTTTCGTCATTGAAAGGTCGACAATAGACCTCGGCTGCACACCGAGCAAACTCAAGTTGGGAAGAAAGACTTTTTGCAGATAAATGATCGATGGCCCATTGGAGGAGAGCACGTGAGCGCCTTCGGCGGTTTTGAGCGTGAATCTGTAGTCCCTTGGGTAGTAGTCATAAGTGCCGATGTCCCGAGACCCGAGGTGGCAGAACAAAACATAGGGAAGGACTGTGAGAAAGAGCATGGCAGCAGAGCCATCAAATTTCACCATGGTTGTTGGCCCATCTTGGTCCATGATATGCGGGTCGAACAGCAAGACGGTGCGGATGAGATCACTGGTGAACTCCGCCATGGCCAGTTTCGATAGAATCACGATGGCCGACACATGTTCTGGGTAGGGGACGTCTCCTGGTAGATGGGGCATTCTCTTGATCAGGTAAACTGGTTGCTTGAAGAGACCGGATAAAATAAGGGAGAGGCGAAGTCGATCGAGACCGCCCTCGTAAACTGAATTGAAGCCATCGAGATAAATGGGATTGAACCTGGGATCAGGCTCTGAGTTGTCTTTGTGTTGATGCCAGGAGCCAAGGATTTGCTTGCGCCAGGAGGAGGCGCCCGTTGGAGCTTCCATCGCGATGTCCTTCAGAAATATGCTCTTTGGTAACTGTTGACTGTTGATGTTCCTGTTGTTCTAGTGTTGCTGCTTGCTGGGGAATGCGGTGGACAGAATGCCGAGTGAGTTGTGTTTCGTCCGAGATGATCACACTGCCTTTTATCGACAAACGCGGTGTGCCGCGACTTGATGGCGTGTCACGAGTGCTATCAGGCACGATGCACGAGTTACTTCCTCCCAGACCTTGGCTCCTTCTCGTTGGACGCATGGAATGGGACTAGATGCTTGTAGAGGTAGATACTTACCTATGCTAGTGCCATGAGTCCCGAGTAAAAGGGAAGTGACGAGGAAGATCAAAGCACCGCAGCAAAATTGGGCAATTACGTATTTGGAAAGACCTTGTTCGCTCTGTACCGGTTCACCAGAACACGCAAAATCCCCAAGACCGTTTGACTTTCTAGCTTTCAAAAGCTCCCTTTACCTTAAGAGTAACTCCCGGTAAAGAATGCAGGAAGTACCTATCCTCTTGCCGTCAGTAATACGATTGGCGTTATGATCTGAAGTCGGATTGCCTTGAGTCGAGGCCAAGCTGGTCTGGAGAGTATCACAATTAGATGGTTCCTTCGGTATGAGCATCTAATCGACATTGATTCAATGCCTTGCAAATTGTATGAACGATTAATGGTAGGATAGGTGTAGTTTTGGGGAGTTATAGGAAGGCGGACATAGTTTCCATATGGAAGCGGGCATTGTTGGGGACCTGCGTGGTTCGGTATATCAAGACCGAACGAGGCTGGTTCTTCCACAGCGGGTTTAGCTCAGTTGGGAGAGCGTCAGACTGAAGTCCACTTCACTCATAAATCTGAAGGTCGTGTGTTCGATCCACACAAACCGCATCTTTTTGCCCTTTTGGCGATTTGACCATATCCATCCAGCATTGGTTCTGTCTGATCCGATGATGCGCATCATTGTTTTTGTTGTTTCTTTTTGGTCGGACAATGAAGGTGCTGCTGTAGAGATAGAGTCTTTTGGCCATAACGAGCATCTTGTTCACCTGCTCCTGTTTTATAGAAGAAGGTCATCCCGATGCATGATATCGTCGTGGAAGTTGTTTGAAAGGCATGATCAACTTACCTTGGAAGTTGAAAGTCGTGTGTACACTTCATAAGGCATCGTCATCGGGTTGCTCGATGTGGTGAGTATACAACCCGGTGCAGCCAATCGCCGCATCCGGAAGCGGGTGGAGTCGCCGTTCCAGCAACATTCCGGGCCCGCGCGCTTCCCCCCCGCCCGCCGAAGTCGCCGAACCCTCTGCGCTGGCAGGGTACCCTTTACACACACCGTCTCGTCTCACCAACATCTTATCGCTTTCCGCTTCTCAAACGACCTTCCAATCCTCACTAACACTTTCCATCCACCATCTCATAATCTCTTACTGCCGCTCACAACGACACCATTAAGAATGGCTCAAAACGAAGTCTTCCAGTACTCCCTCATCTCCGCCCTGATGGACGGCGTCGCCACACACGGCACCCCCATCTCGCGCGTCCTGGACCACGGCAACCACGGTCTTGGCACCTTCAAGTCCATGAACGGCGAGATGATCGTCCTCGACGGCGTCTGCTACCAAATGAAGTCCGACGGCACCGTCGAGCACATCCACACGCCCTCGGAGGTGATCACGCCCTTTGCGACGGTGACCCGTTTCAACCCGGACGTGTCGACACGGGCCACCATCTCGAGCAAAAAGGACCTGTCAGCTTTGCTGTCCAAGCTATTTCCCCAGGGCAAGAACCACTTCCTGGCCATCCGCATGGACGGGACGTTCAAGAGGATCGAGGTCCGGACGGCGGGGGGTCAGTGCTTTCCGAGGGAAGGCATGGTGGCGGTTGCGGAAAGGCAGACGACGAACACGTTTGAGGGCGTCAAGGGCACGATCATCGGGTTCAGGTGTCCGGCGTACGTGATGGGGCTTAATGTGGCGGGCGATCATCTGCATTTTATCGATGAGGAGAGGCAGAAAGGCGGACACATTTTGGAGTTTGAGACCGAGGGCGATGTGGATGTTGGGGTTTCGCTGATGTCCAAGTTTCATTTGGAGGTGCCGACGGAGGATGACGAGTTCAATGAGGCGTCACTGGTGCATGACAAAGATGGTATCGAGAAGGTGGAGGGTTAGAGAGGCTGGAACAAACAAGGACGGTGTGGAGGAATGGATGCATGTCACGAAAGAATATGAAGATAATGATAATTCACAAGAAAGGGAAAACGGCCCGGGCAAAAACGATGACTTTAAATGGTTTGGCGCAAAAGTGAAAAAGAGGAAAAAGATAACTTGGTAACTCCCTCGGTAAGGATCGAACTTACAGCCTCCAGATTAACAGTCTGACGCGCTAGCCAATTGCGCCACGAGGGAGAACAGATGATTGGTTGTTGAAAAGGCGGGGCAAAACTGGCCCTCATGTAGTCGTATTAGAGAAACAATGCCGAGAGGTGAAGACAGAGGAAGTCACGGACTTCAAAGCTGTGCCAAAGATTCGACAACGATTGTAGTACGTAGCAGCTCAAGACTTAAGACATAATTACTTAAGAGAATATTTGGCTAACGCCATACATGCTCGGAATGTGAAAACCTCATTCTCTAGGTAGGAAAAGGCTGTTGTTAGAGTGGTCTCACTGGAGTGAAACAAGAGTGCTTCTTCCCTCCGAAGGGGTAAGAAATACCTAGACCCTTTGTCCGTGTTTTCTTGAATCTCGGTCCAAAGTTGAATGGTAAAGGACAACTCGTACGATGGATCAAAGAGAAGTCTCTGGGCAATTCTTGGCTAACTCTTCGTGAGACCATGCGAGGGTAAGAAACTCAGCAAGGCCCGGCTCCGAGATCCCCGCAACTCCAAGATCACAAGCACTGACGCCGCTTCTCGGCCCGCGTACCGAGCAATGCCTGCCGGGCTTCAACTTCCGAACTAAAACAAGCCATCGGAACTTAACCCTTGATGTATTGGCGGGAAAAGTTACGGCATCAGGACGTCAACGGTAACCCTGCCCTTGGAGATGGCCCTGCGATGTAACATGCACCCCAGAATCTCGGCCACTCGAACATGGGTACAACCACAGCATGAAGCTATAAGTCATGCACACGATGCTACTGTAGATCAAGATGCCCATTTCATCGATGCGATGCCGACTCGCAAGATATAAAGCTGGATCGCAACATACCTCTGACACTTGCACCGACAAGGCAAGCTCCTCGACGTCGATTGCAAGTAAAGACACCCCAAAATGGCTCGCTCTCTGCACGCAGTCAGCCATATCTTGGTGGCAGCACTAGCCATCATCCCATTCACCTTCGCAGACCTTACCACCACCATCGACCCTTCCTCCAACTGGGGAACCTGGGAAGGATGGGGCACGTCCCTAGCCTGGTGGGCAGCAGCCTTCGGGACGCGTGACGACCTCGCCAACATCTTCTTCACGACCCAAACCACGACCCTCAACGGCGTCTCCCTGCCCGGGCTAGGCTTCAACATCGCGCGCTACAACGCCGGCGCGAGCAGCTGGAACAGCATCAACGGCACCAGCATGGTGGTCTCGCCCAAGATGATTCCCTCGCGCCAGATCGAAGGTTTCTGGATCGACTGGGCCTCCACCCGCCCCTCTTCAGCCAGCTGGAACTGGTCCGCCGACTCTGCCCAGCGCGCCATGCTCTCCAAAGCGCGCTCGCGCGGCGCCAACATCCTCGAGCTCTTCTCCAACTCGCCCATGTGGTGGATGTGCAAGAACCACAACCCGTCCGGCTCCGACGACGGCAGCTCCGATAACCTGCAGTCGTGGAACTACCAGAGCCACGCCGTCTACATGGCCACGGTAGCCAAGTACTTTGCCGACCACTGGTCCACTAGTTTCACCAGCGTCGACCCCTTCAACGAGCCCAGCGCGACCTGGTGGAACGGCAAGACCGGCACCCAGGAAGGGTGCCACTTTGACGTGTCTACCCAGGCCACCGTCCTCAACTACCTGCGCAGCGAGCTCGACTCGCGCGGCTTGTCATCGACCGTGATCTCCGCGTCGGATGAGAGCTACTACGACGACGCAGCCAAGACGCTCCAAAATCTCGGCTCGACCGCGCTCGGAAAGATCGCCCGCGTCAATGTGCACGGCTACCAGTACGGCTCCGGCCGGCGCGACAGCGTGCGCAGCCTGGCGACGCAGTACGGCAAGAAACTCTGGCAGAGCGAGTACGGCGAAGGCGACGCGACCGGCCACGACCTCGCCAGCAACCTGCTCCTGGACCTGCGCTGGCTTAAGCCGACGGCCTGGGTGTACTGGCAGGTGCTCGACGGCGGCGGATGGGGGCTGGTCGACGCCGATAATGACAAGAAGACGGTTGGCCAGCCGACGCAGAAGTACTTTGTGCTGGCGCAGTTTGCTAGGCATGTGAAGCCGGGGATGCGCATCCTGGATGCCGGGAGCGATTACGCGACGGCGGCGTATGATGCGGCGACCAAGAAGTTGGTCATTGTCGCGGTCAATTGGGGCAGTGCGCAGTATCTCAACTTTGATCTGTCCAAGTTCAAGACGCCGGGAGTCAATGGCGCGGTGGTGAAGAGGTGGGCGACGCAGATTGGCGCGTCGACGGGGAAGAGGTATGTCGCATCTAGCGATACGACTATCAGCGGGACAAAGTTTTGGTCGTATTTCGAGAAGGAGATGGTGCAGACTTTTGAGATTGAGGGCGTTGTTTTGTAGTGTGATGGTTTGGTGGGGATGTGGCAGTCTAGAAAATTTCCTTGGGCGCACAAATGAATAAGGTCAAAACACCAAGCGGCAGAACGCAACATCGCCAAAACTCCGAACTAAGGGGAACAAAAGCTTTTAATAACAACAACAAAAAAGAGAAACAATCGAGATGACGATCGCAATTCAAAGGTCATCATGTACGTACCGGGATGCAAGAGCAAAAAACGCAAAAAGAAATATCTTGACAAGAGTGGGATTCGAACCCACGCCCTTTCGGACCACGGATTTCTTGGAGAAGATTAAGGGTTTACCTTAACGTGGCGCCTTAGACCGCTCGGCCATCTTGCCTTGATGTTGTTAGACGTCTAATTCTGCTCATCATATGATCAATCGCATAAACTTGCATATTTCAAAGTGTTATAAGAACTTCGCGCACAACCGAAACACTCGACGCTTTTTGTATATATAGCTGGCGTTTTCGTAAAAGTTCGATGATTAATGAAGCCAGAGCCCTACAAAGCTTCGAGTGTTTAATACGTTTCGTTTCTTACAGGTGGACGTTAAGCTTCTCAATGGTAGTGTCCAAGGGGTGCGTGTAGGCTGGTTCGAAGTGGACTGAGAAGCACCTGTGTATTAGGTTGATGTGTTTCAGACGCGCTTTTATCTATTAATGATACCAGTCTAAGGCTCCAAGACGGAGAAAACGAAAAGAATCTTTAGCTACCTCACCGGCGAACACAGCACCGGTAACTCCCGTCTCCACAGCATCGACAGGATCAAGCTCGCACCTACTTGGCGGATTCCAGTGACATTAACCATCCAAAGCATAGCCGCTAGTATCTTTCGTCTTCAAATACGCCACCGCAATCTTCTGCAACTGATGTCTCTGCACCTTGCCCGTAATAGTAAGCGGCCATGTATCCATCCCCAGCTCTTCCAGCGTGATGACCTCCCCGAGCGAGAATCCCGATCCCCCGGGCACCATCTGAAGGAACATCTCGCTGACGTCTGTCGCCGTCACATTCTCGGGTAAGCGGTCAAGAATGACATAGGGCATCTCGCCGTGCATAGGGGACGGGATACCGATTACGCAGGCCTGCGAATTTGAAAGGGTTAGTAACAAGTCCGCACGCCTCCCCGTCCACTCGAACAGTGCTTGAAGCAAAAACGGGCAGTAAACTTACCTCAACCGACAAATACCTAGCCAAGAATGCCTCAATAGCCGTGGGGTTGAAGAACCCGGCAGAGCTCTTCACGATATCCTTCATCCTGCCCACAACAAACACCATTCCCTCCTCATCAATCACCGCCAAGTCGCCTGTGCGGAACCACTTCGTGCCCTCCCCATCGCGATAAAACATCTGCGGCGCAAACCCGTCGAGATACCCATCGACAAACGCCTCATTCGAGATGTGCAGCTCGCCCTGCTTTCCCCTAGGCACAACCTCCCACTCCTTCTCCTTCTCAGCAGCCTGCTCATTCTGGGGCATCTGAGTTGTCTCCGACACCTTCTCAACATCAACAACCTTAACCCTCGTCCCCGGCGTCGCCGTTCCCACCGGCATCACATCCCCCAACGGCTTCGGTAACCCCTCCTTCAGGACAGTAGGAGGGTACCCCAAAGCACCAACGCCCTCGGTCATACCAAAACCCGCCACAAACACCACTTCTTTACCAACGCCCAACATCTCCCGCAACCGTTCCAGATACCCAACCGTGATGATCTCGCCACTAACGATCACACCCCTAACCGACCGGATTTTCGCAGGGGCAAAGTCCTTGTGTTTAGCCAGCAGAACCAGCTGGCTGCGCATCAGCTCCAGATTAGTCACGCCGCACCGCTCGATGGCTTCCAGATTTGCAGACACGGAAAATATCCGACTGGAAATGACGACGGTGCCGCCGATGTGCCACTGGATTAGGGGGGCGGTCATGGAGAGGGCCATCATGTTGGCGGCGAAGATTAGGCCCACGGGCTTTTGGCCGCGGAGTCGAGAAGAGAAGGCGGTATGCGAAGCGACGGCCGCGCACACGTTTCTGGTTGTTCTCGGCACGCCTTTGGGCTGGGAGGCTGAGGTGCCGCTGGTGAAGAAGATGTTGGAGATGCGATCGGGCCGGTCGCGGGCTTGTTGAGACGAGATGCTGCTCTCTTGTTCGGTGAAGGGTGGCTGGGGGGAGGCGATGTCCGAGGCGAAGGAGATCCAGTTACTACCGGATGCGCGGCGGGCGGGGGTGAGCGGGGAGAGGCAGATGCCCAGGAAGAAGCCGCCGTCAGAGCTAGATACTTGATCGCCTGCCGCTGTCGCATCCTGCCGTAGTTTATCAACAATCTCGGCGGACTCCTCGTCTTCAACGACCACGACTGCGGGCTTCAGCCGACGGAAGTAATACTCCTTCAGCTGCTGGTCGTCTGGCAGAGTGGAGTGAAGAAACTGGACAGTTCGACAGACGAGGGTATGACACTTCAGTGCGGCAGCCCACATGACGAGCGACCATTCGGCGCTGTGCGGAATGAAAGTGAGAATCGTCGAATCAGCCGGTACGTTGTACCTGTCAAGAATGGCTCCAAGACGAGCAGTTCCTCGCTGCATCTGGTCGTACGACCAGATCAGCATCGAGTCTTGGTGCTTGGGATCGACCGTGGATTTGGCGGGGCATGATGGCTTGCCCACGAGGGCTTCAAGGTGGTTGGCGGGCTGCCAAAGGGATACGACGGCAGCCCTCTCGGGATCAAAGTCGATGCCGTGCTGGAGGATGGACCATACGGAATCACCGCAGGGGGGCGGCGGACCGCCATCGAGCTCAGAGGAAGGCAGAGTTTGGGTCATTGTTGTTGTTGTTGTTTTTGTGGTGGAGTGGAGAGGTCGAGATGCATGGGACAGAATCCGCGGCTCGGGGGATGCGGGGAGGTCTCCTTAAGTAGAGGTAGCTACAGGGTCAGATCGACGTCGACTGTAAATCTGGCGAATGATCGTGACCTGCTCGACTCGTTGGTGCCAGGGTAAGGTTAAGGTATGTTGGGAAAGGTGGGGGGCGCTCACCATCCACAACCGTCACACAAGGATGTTTCCCGGAGGAGGGCAAGAACTTCGGCTGAGGGATATGCTTGGTGCCCTCGTTGTTTGCGTCTCGATGTATGTAATATGATCTCAAAGTTCTGATATCACCTGGTTTGGTCTGAGAAGAGGTTCGTTAGGCGCAGCGTGGGTGGCAAGGAGGGCGTCCGCACTAAGGAGCCAACTGATGGGTTGTGCGAGCTGGCTTTGGCCCCAATTCTGAGACAATTCCAATTGTGGATCAGAAGATAACCGAAGATCGCGCGGGTGCGACGGCTGCCTGGATTGACGTGTGCTTGAGTACCTTAGTTGTCGGACCCGACCAAGGTATGTGTTGGACTTGGACGACGGAATATAGCTTGATTGTGGTTGTAGTGGAAGAGGAAACGGAAAACCAGGGCAGCCTAAATACAGGTAACCAGGACGGGAGTGCCGTGAATGGAAGCACAGTGAATGGGCGCCAAGGCACGGCCGGCCAACAGTATGGGTTGCAAGAAGTGGGCTACACGTACACACGGAGCTCTGTTATGGCCGTCGAGAACTGGGAGAAATGCTTTTCATAGCTAGAGTTACGACAGGGGCAACAGAAAAGAACCTGTCTTCGACGCACTCAGTGACAGGGATCAAGATAATCTGAGGCAATCGGATTTTTTGAGCGATTTGCCTCAAATTGTTTAAAATCGACCAATTTGCCTCATTTCATTGTTGAAATCATTTGCCTCATTTGGGAAGCAAATTCGGATACCCATTTTTCCGGTCCCGGCANCAGGGATCAAGATAATCTGAGGCAATCGGATTTTTTGAGCGATTTGCCTCAAATTGTTTAAAATCGACCAATTTGCCTCATTTCATTGTTGAAATCATTTGCCTCATTTGGGAAGCAAATTCGGATACCCATTTTTCCGGTCCCGGCATACCAGTAATTACACACTTCTATTAGCCGTATCGGCACCAAAACACAACAAAAACGACCGGAAAATAGGTACACTCAACACCCTCAACACCAAGTCGGCATCACCAACTTGAGCGAATCAAGAAGTACGCCCCCCAGCATCGTCAAACGCACGCCCAACGAACCCCGAAAACCCTATCAACGGGCCGTCGGGAGTAGACTTTTTATATAGCGTTTGAACGGACACGGTACCAAGCGCTAGATATTGTAAAGAGCTGGATTCCCAGCCAAAATCTACCCCTTCATATGTTGGGGACCATGGTAGAGGTCAGATTGCCAGCTAAGGCAAACAAGCAAGCAAGCCAGACCCGGTCTATATAGCGTTTGAACGGACACGGTACCAAGCGCTAGATATTGTAAAGAGCTGGATTCCCAGCCAAAATCTACCCCTTCATATGTTGGGGACCATGGTAGAGGTCAGATTGCCAGCTAAGGCAAACAAGCAAGCAAGCCAGACCCGGTCTGATTATTTGCGATTTACTCCAGATTGCCTCACCAGATTGCCTCAGATTGTTACTTGTTATTTGTTATTTGAATTGTCTTAATCCCTGCTCAGTGACTATCAGCACATGCTCGGCTCATTCATGAAACCATTCGTGAATCTCACCGTTAATTCCATGCCATTGCCCTCATTACCCTCACTTCCATCATTACCATCACTGCATCGCAATCAGCAAGCACTCCTCGGCTAGTCATGCCCAAGACCAAGAAGATCCAGCCACTACTGGCTCTGATATCTCTTCAACAATGTTTGCCTTCTCAAGAGCAATCATGCGAACAACCCAGCATCTCTGTCAATGATCTTCGATGTGTACAATCTGAGACCCTCGTACCTAGCCCGTTACGAAGCTGCACCACCCAAGCACCAAACTCGTGAAACTCAAAACCGGCAGACGTGAGAGTACGTCACCAATCAAGATATACAATGAAGCAATAACGGCAAAGTAGATAAATGGAAAACGGTCTGCTGCAACTCAGCAGTCCTTTGATGATCGATTTGCTTGACTACCTCTTATGAGAGGCACAATGGAAAGAAAACATGACTGGGTATCTCTTGCAAACGTGACGCTAGACAGCCGGAAAAAGAAACAAGGCGACAACAACACTGCAACCCGCCAACCCTACTACTCAGGCGTTCTCTGTGTGGAACAGAGCAGCAGCCTGGAGCGCACTGACACGCTGGTTCTCAACCGCCAACTTCTCTTTAGTCGCCGCCAGTTCTACCTTGATCTCCACCAACTCGATATTAGTCGCGTCCAACTCTTGCTGGGTGGTCGCCAACTCTTGCTGGGTGGTCGCCAACTCTTGCTGGGTGGTCGCCAACTCTTGCTGGGTGGTCGCCAACCCTTGCTGGGTGGTCGCCAACTCTTGCTTGGTCGCGGCCAATTCCGCACGCACTGCCTTCAGTTCGTTGGTGAACTCGCCCATCCTCTGCAGGCAGGTGAGCATTAAGTTGCCGCTGCCCTGTTGCTTGGCCTCGAGGAAATTGAGGCGGTTGCCATGCTTTTCAATAGGGCCCACGTAACGGCCGATCTGGTCTTGGACAACATTGGCGGTTTGAACCGCGGTCCTGATGTCCTCGTCGACTGTTTCGAATTTCTTCTCGAAACGACGCAGGACGTTGACCTGCTTGTCGATGGTGGCAGCCTGGTTCTGCAAAGTGATTGCTTGGGCGTCGACCTTGGCGGCGAGGGCGCTGTTCTCGAGGACTGCATTGATATCAAGTTCCTGCATTGCAGGAACCAGCTGGTCCTGAAGTGCCTGTAGAGGAAGAAAAAAAGTCCAGTCAGCATGATGGAACACAAGCTGAGTAGACCATATGGCAAAAAGAACAAGTAAAATAGAGTCAGAATCTGTCCAGCTGTAATACTGCATCACCAGACCGGTCCACGAATGGTACCCCCACCGCGAGGCAGGATCCACAAACGCGACCTACTGAGCGCCATTTCAGCCGCAAGACAAGCTCCCCAGCCCGGCAATACGCTGACCAAGCGCATGCCGCCGGCCAGCACATATGTGAGCCTGGTGATGCGCCGTGGGACAACTCTGGGTTCAGATGACAACATGAGAAGTTGTAGAGCTGGGGCCACGTGACGCTTGGACGGACGACGTATCCGGGAAACTGCCCCATAGGACGCGGCCCCCCAGGAGAAACTCCTTTTGCATTTTGAAAACTGGCTCCCCCGCGAACTTGAACCCGACCCAGGCGCTAAGAGTCCCAGGCCGGCGGCGGGCATGTGGTCGAGTCTCGGTTTTACATCCCACGGACGACTTGGCAGCATTACACGAGAACGATGGTGTATGACTGAACAGAAACTGGGCTGGACAAAAATGGACCTACCTCGGAAGATGAAGCGGCGGCGCCGTCGCTGTCCTCGGCAGCCTCGTGCTGAGCGGCCTATGGTATATATATGTCAGGTATTGCCCCGAGAAGTGATGGTGACATGGAGGAAGATGAAGGAATGTGAAGGTAGAGGACGTGCGATCAGAGGACCAAGATGTGAGTGCGAGGTGAAGAAGTAATAAGGTGGAGGCGGTTGATGGTAGTAAAGCGACAACTTACCAGCTCTTCCTTTCTCGCGCGCTTCTTCGCGCGCTGCTCCGCGTGAGGGGCATGACTAACCATGATGATCACTTGGAAGTGGGTGATGCGAGTGGGTGATGCGAGTTATGGGAGTCTGCTGATGCTCTTGCGGAGTAATCAAATCAAACAAGGCGAAGACTTGAAGCTGTCAGTTCAAGAAGAAGGTGGAAGAGGGAGAAGGGGAGGGGGAGGGGAGATTTAAATACTGGACTGAGAGGCTGATCCGGGGACCCACCCTGAATAACACCCGCAGCGTGAATAGAAACGAACAATAGCAAGCCAAAAGCTATTGACGGTTCAGGTTGCAGGTGAATCGTACGTCTCGAGATGGGACGAAATATGGAAAAGTGGGTCGAAATTGTGGTGTTTGCTTGCGAGGTGAAGGCAACTGCGAGGACAGGTGTTGGCGCTTCAGTCACTGCGCGGTTGCGTCGCGGGGCTCCCGCGAAAGATACATCGAAAACAGCCAGACGGAAACACGCACACTGGCTCATTCACGCTCTTGTGGTCGGTTCTCAACCGGATAAAAAGCGGCCGATGCTCAGTAGAGATAACTGCACAGGCTGAGTGTCATCTGGACATGATATGGTTGGGAACTGGCCGCAAGCTGACCATTGGGCTGGAGCTGGAGAGGAGCGTGGAAGTACACCAGGCAAGTTCACGCAGGGCGGGGAGGGGGGCCCGCGAAGGACGTGAGAGATGGGATGAAAAGTCGAGGCAGTTTGCAGAACGGTGAATGTTGACTCTGGACCCATCCAAAAGTACCACACGGCTACCAGGTGACGACAGCCACCCCGCTTAGCCACCCGGGGAAGGGAAGGAGTGAAGTCAGGTCCAGAACCCAAGTCCAGGTTGCTACCAGTAGGTATGACGAAACAAGATGTTGACGTTCTTGTCTGGGCAGGAGTGCTCCGTGATGGAAGCTAGGAAGAAGTGAGCAAGAATACTGTGTACACGAGCCGCAGACCGGGTCTCTTGCTGGTAATTGACTTGAAGCTGATGCCCGTGCTCGAAGCTAAGCTTTCACTTCGACGGCATATCCGCCTGTGTAGAATCTGATGTATGCTTTCTTCCGTCACAGCTACAGTCGTAAGATAGCGCACCAAGGTAGCCTCTGCGGTGCCCACTGGCATAGCGACCCTTGCCGCTTTCAGGTTGTCTGAGACTCCAAGTGAATGGACCGACGGGACAAAGGGTGCAGGTTCCAAGAGGCAGCTGGATGTGTGCGGCACTAGTCTCGCATCAGGGTAGCCGTTCAAATATCTGCTCCGCTGTCTCCCACCATCCTCTCTTTTCCTCATAGGAAAGCACGGCCATTGAAGAGTGAGAACAAAGCCGTAAGTCCACCGCCCAAAATGCCACGCTATAAGCAGACAGCCCGCTGGGCCGGCGAGAACTCTGGCGCGACTCCGCGCTGGCAACCCTCACAGCGGGCCTCTTTCGAATCTGATATAGCTCAATTCCTCGAGCACACGGACGACAGCGATACCGAGAGCCATCCTCAGCTAGAGAGGGATTCGAAGCGGGGGGTCTCTTTCGATTCTGATATAGCAGAATCACTCGATCAACTGGATGACAGCGATATCGAGAGCCATCCTGAGGGGGCGAAGGATTTGGGCAAAAATGCAAGTCTGACACTGGCAGAGTCTCGTCTTCATGGCACTGCCACACGTCTCTTCCATCGCCCTTTGCCCATATCCCATATACTGTCGAGTAACAAGTGGAAGCCAAGTACTGACTCTGCCGTGTTAAAGACTGAAGAGAAGACCAAGGAGGACAAGCACAAGGATGAGAAGCCCAAGGAGAAGAAGCCCAAAGAGGAGAAGCCCAAAGAGGAGAAATCGTCCTTTGCGAACCAGAAGCATAAGTCCTTGACCAACCTCCGCTTTTCGCTGGAGGTTCTTCAGATTTTTGGATTGGCTGCTTTTTGCTTGTGGGTGCTTCGTCGCCTTGCTGACCTTGAGTCTCGCATCACTGCAGAAGCCGCCTGACTGAATCTCATCGGGATGGACATGCTGGAATCACGCTGGACGGCATCGAAGAAGCTCTGGAGACGACAGGCCGGGTAGTCTGAAGGCGAGATCTTGTATGAAGGAACACGCCAAGGACGACGTCAAGGCGTCGACTCAGGACTCTCGGAAACCCAACAAGCCTGTTCCGGAGAGACATCTTGACACTGGAGCTTGAGTTGATGACATGGGAAAATGGATGAACGCATCGTTTAACAGGAAGAGGTGTTGCGGTATTGCGGAGGGGATTCCGATCTTCGGCTTAGGCG
Organism: Neurospora sp. CHS-2018b; assembly: GCA_009806015.1. Classification (NCBI taxonomy): domain Eukaryota; kingdom Fungi; phylum Ascomycota; class Sordariomycetes; order Sordariales; family Sordariaceae; genus Neurospora; species Neurospora sp. CHS-2018b. The sequence continues at coordinate 3,239,308 of RAOV01000003.1, forward strand.
GCACCAGAATAGACATGGGTACTGAACCGTAAAGCAGACCGGCAGACAAGGGAAACCGCATAAATATCAAATGGATGAATAGTTCAACCAGTGATTAAATAGGAATTTCAACAAGAAAAGGGAAAAACATGGTGGTTGGGAACTTGCGTGATAGTGATCATTGAGTCTCGTACATGTATTGATGAAGTGACGTTGAAAAGGAGTCACTTGACTCTGCACGTGATGGTGGGGTTGGTGGGGCTCGCTTTCAGGGGGGCAGACAAGCGCAAGGTGAAATGGACGGCAGTGGAAATGTGACGGGCGGTCAGAGGTTTTGGAGCAGGACAGCCGATTGAGGAAGACAAACTGAATGGAACTGACGGAATTGCTTCCACTTTAAATGGGAGCTTGGACCGTTTGGCCCTGGGGGTCCATGCAGTTAACGGGACCCGGCATGGAGCCACCTGTACCTGCTGTACTGCTGGCTGCCACTGTGCCCGCTTGCTGTTGCCCCGCCTGCCGCCCGCTGTTCGGTGGGTGGGTAGGTGCCCCTGCTGCCACTGATGGATGGAACCTCAGTGGAAGGAGAAGTCCCTCCCGTCTGTACAGCACAGCAGCAGCCAGCAACCTGCAAGGCCAGACCACACCTCCTTACCTCAGTCCCATCCCGTCGATATTTTTCTGGAGCTCTGCGCCAAGACCCACGCCCGACCCGATTGCACGAGCCTCACAACATCACAAGTCGACCCTTTTCTCCCATCCACCCACCGCCCAATCTCTCCCGCTTTGCGCCGTTGATCCTGAAGCTCCGCCGTTGCTTGATCTTTACTATTCCGAGCTTTAATTCCTCTCCATCATGTCTTTCGGAGGCCAAACACCGACCATCATTGTCCTGAAAGAGGGTCAGTCAGCCAGCCCCTCCATGATCCCCCTCCTCCGCCCTGCCCTCTCCTTGCCCCCTTTTCCCTAGGTACTGATCGCAGACTGACACCACCGCCTCTCTTCCCGCTACAGGCACCGATACCTCGCAGGGCAAGCCCCAGATCATCTCCAACATCAACGCCTGTCTCGCCGTCCAGGCCACCATCAAGTCGACACTCGGACCCTATGGCGGTGACCTATTAATGGTGGATGCCAACGGCAGGCAGACAATCACAAACGATGGCGCCACCGTCATGAAGCTCCTCGACATTGTCCACCCTGCCGCGCGAATCCTCGTCGACATTGCCCGATCACAAGATGCCGAAGTCGGCGACGGCACCACCTCGGTCGTCGTGCTTGCCGGCGAGATCCTCAAGGAGGTCAAGGAACATGTCGAACAGGGTGTCAGCTCACAGATCATCATCAAGGGCCTGAGGAGGGCCTCCACCATGGCTGTCAACAAGATCAAGGAGATTGCCATCAGCACCAACGAGTCCAACCGTCGCGAGACCCTGAGCAAGCTGGCCGCCACCGCCATGACCAGCAAGCTCATCAAGAGAAACACAGAGTTCTTCACAGAGAGTAAGCGCATCAATGTCGCAAACACGCTACACGAGTGCTAGTACTAACAGATTGTGCGCAGTGGTTGTCGACGCCGTCCTCACCCTCGACCAAGAAGACCTCAACGAAAAGTTAATAGGCATGAAGAAGATCCCCGGCGGCTCCCTGACCGACTCGCTCTTCGTCAACGGTGTCGCCTTCAAGAAGACCTTCTCGTACGCCGGTTTCGAGCAACAGCCCAAGTCGTTCAAGAACCCCAAGATTTGCTGCCTCAACGTCGAGCTCGAGCTCAAGGCCGAGAAGGACAACGCCGAGGTGCGCGTCGAGCAGGTTTCCGAGTACCAGGCCATCGTCGACGCCGAGTGGCAGATCATCTACAAGAAGCTCGAGGCCGTGCACGCGACAGGCGCCAAGGTGGTGCTGTCCAAGCTGCCCATCGGCGATCTGGCCACCCAGTACTTTGCCGACCGCGACATCTTCTGCGCCGGCCGTGTCACCTCGGAGGATATGGAGCGCGTCGTCCAGGCCACCGGCGCCACCGTCCAGAGCACCTGCTCCGACATCCTGCCCGAGCACCTGGGCACCTGCGGCACATTTGAGGAGCGCCAGATCGGCGGCGAGCGCTTCAACTTCTTCGAGGACTGCCCGTCGGCCAAGACGTGCACGCTCGTCCTGCGCGGCGGCGCCGAGCAGTTCATCGCCGAGGTCGAGCGCTCCCTGCACGACGCCATCATGATCGTCAAGCGCGCCATCCGCAACAAGACCATTGTCGGCGGCGGCGGTGCCGTCGAGATGGAGATTTCCGCCTACCTGCACCGCTTCGCCGATCGCGACGTCGCCCACAAGCAGCAGGCCATCATCAAGTCCTTCGCCAAGGCCCTCGAGATCATTCCCCGTCAGCTCTGCGATAACGCCGGCTTCGATGCCACCGACATCCTCAACAAACTGCGCGTCGAGCACCGCAAGGGCAACACGTGGGCTGGCGTCGACTTCACGAACGAGGACGTTTGCGACATGATGGAGCGCTTCGTCTGGGAGCCCGCGCTCGTCAAGATCAACGCCCTCCAGGCGGCCACGGAGGCGGCCTGCTTGATTCTCGGTGTGGATGAGACCATCAGGAACGAGGAGAGCCAGGCGCCACAGGCTCCTGGTCAGAAATTGCCGCCCGGTGCGGCACAGAGGGCTTTGAGGGGAAGAGGCCGTGGCATGCCTAGGCGGTAAATGGGGATAGGAGTTATGTTAAGTTAAAGATGATAACAAACGTAATATAGATGGCATAGTGTGGGAATATACCTGTACGAAGATTCTGTCAAGCTGTTTTGGGCATTGTCGGCGGTTGGGCGATTCAGGTGACATGATGGGCCCGCCGCCCGGTGCTGGCTCTGGGCTAGTGCATTTCTCTGCCCTTCGGTGTTTCGCAAGGTCGTGATCAATGTCGAAAGTCTTGGCAAAGGTGTTTCAAAAGATAAAGCTGTTCTCTATGTACTCTATTGACGCACAGTTCGTGTATACCAAAAGCATTGGAAAATCCTCCAACGTCAGTAGTATCAATGTCGACAGCGAGTCTTGACAAAGATATTCTCAAAACACACAAAACTCTTCTCTATGTACTCTATTGACCAGTGATCGTGTATACTACAAGCGTCTGCAATTCTTCCAAGCCCGTTTTATCTTTACTCGTTGCCGTCAGTATCAGTGTCAACAGAAAGCAGGTGGCTCACATCCATCTTTCCACTTCCACTTCCACTTCCACTTCCACTTCCACTTCCACTTCCACTTCCACTTCCACTTCCACTTCCACTTCCACTTCCGTTTCCATTCCCACTACCACTTCCACCTTCACTCCCACTCCCACTACTTTCCTTCTCCTCATTACTGTTACCAACGACCTGCTCACCACCACCACCACCGCTGCCGCTGCTACCACCCATCACTGTATCCTTCGCTGAACCCTTGGCAGAGACAGAAGCGCCCCGTGAGCCTGAACCTGAACCTGAAGCTGTTGAATCTAGTGGTGCCACTGGCACTGATGAACCGGGACCCAATGCTGCCGCCGCCGGTGAAGGAGGTGTTACAACCGTTTCTCTTATTTCTGTCCCTGTTGTTGTGTCCATTGCATCTGGATCATCATCATCTGAATTGAAATCGCCGCGATCATGAGGATCAGTAATATCAGTATGATTGTTGTTGGCACGTTGTTGCCAATCCTGATCATCATCATCCCGATCTCGCTCTTGATCGTGGTCCTGGTCCTGGTCGTGTGGTGCCAAAACCTCCTCCTCCTCCGCCATCTCCATGTTATCTCCGGGCAAGTTTAGATCATGGTCCTGATCTTGATCTTGTACCTGGTCCTGGTCCTGGTCCTGGTCCTGATCCTCATCATTGTTGAGAGCCATCTCAATATCGTTATCATCGTGTTCTGGCGCTGGCGGGGTCGCGGACGCTTCTATGTGCGTGTCTCCCGAGTCTGAGCGTGCTTGTGTATCTGCCGCGTTTGCTGTGCTTGCACCCCCGGCGGCGGTTTCTTCGTTCTTCCTAGCTCTCATTTGCTTCCCATGGCCTTGTTGGTGGTGTTGACTATCGCCATCCACCGCCGCGTCTAAGCGGGGGTCTAGGCTCGGGTTGGTGTTCCTCCTTGCTGTAGAAGAAGAAGTACTTCCTCTTGTTGAACTCATCTTTGCCGTGCTTTCTGTCGCCGCCGCCGCCGCCGCCGCCGCTGCTGCTTCTTCACCATGGCGGTTTCGGTTATTGTTGATGCTTGTGAAATGTGAACCCGGAGCGGTGTCCATGCCCATGTCCACATCACCTCCACTGCGGGCGCTGGCATCCGACTGTTGTTCTCTTCCACTTTCCCAAATTGGCGTGGGTCCTCGTGATGACCTTACTGCAGCGGCCTTCTGGTACTCATCCTGACCTTCGTCCTCCCCATCCTCGCTACTGGTTTCAACCAACATGTCCAAATCCTTATCACCCATGTCTGCTTGGTCATCTGCCTCCGCCATTCCCTCTTCTTCCATTCGATGATCTCCTCTCTCAATCCCCGAGCTCCCTCCACCACCATGCAAGCTTGCCCTCTCCCCGCCGCCTTGTCCACCATCGCCACTACCACCGCCCCTTTGCTCCCCCCTGTGATCTTCCCTCCCACCTTCAGATCTATCCCCAGCACGCTCCTGAATTTGATCATACTGACCAACACGTCCATCGCGATGACGACGTTGATGATGATGATGATCCTGCTGCTGCATATGCTGAATCCCACCACCACCATCCATCAACCCGCCCCCGCCGCTCCCACTCCCCGACGCCACCCCATCACCCATCCCAATACCAACAGCCTCGGTACCCGCCACAGTCAACAAAGCCTGGAACGTATCGGAATCGGTATCAGGTTCGGAAGCAGAAGAGGCGCCGCCGTGCCCGTGGTGCTGCTGGTGTTGATGTTGATGTTGCGGGCTTTCATGCTGCTGCTGCTGATGCTGCTGATGATGAGGGTGTTGATGATGCTGGTGCGGATACGGGGACTGGTACTGATACTGCTGCTGATGGCGGGCATCGTGCTGCATGATGTGGTTATGACCGCCCATGGGAAGAGTCCTCGTTGCTTCGGGAGGGGGAGGGTAATGCTGAGCGCCATGGGACGGGTGAGCGGTGTGTGCTGTCGGGGTGTGAAGTTGGGATGGGTGGATTTGATGTTGCTGGCTATACACCGTCGTATGCGGCATCTGTGTGGGTGGATGAAGAGGATGGCGATGGTGGAATGGATTTGGATGATGCTGAGTGTAGTCTCGCTCGTTATGGACTTGCCCATGGTCGCTTAGGGAATGGTGATGGGCTGTGGTCGTTCGCGCAGATGACGGTCCTGGTTGGCTTATCATTTGTGGGTCGATAATGGGGGGCAAGGAGACGTGCGGATGATGAGGCTGGTGGTGATGAGAGGGTGCTGTTACAGAGTGATGTTGCGGTTCATGATGCGAGTGTGAAGGATAAGGAGGTGGATAGTGATGGTGGTGATGCGGAGGAGGTGATGGGTGGTGTGGTAGCATTGGACTTTCATGCGCCGCGTGACGAGTAAAGGGGTTATGCTGAACGGTGGCTAGATTTGTTGTATCAGGAGTTACTTGCATAGGAGGACCGGGGGAAGGGGATGTCAAGATGGAAATCTGGTGACCGCTGGCATCAGTAAAATGCGGATGGCTCTGGTTATAGTGATGCGATGAGGCAGCATAGGGATCTATGTGAGACGGTGGCTCGGGCGGCAAGGCAGGTATGGGGTGCGTTCTGGGCTGATCTCCGATGGTAACAGTATCACCAGCCGTAACAAAACCAGGAGATGGAGCGGGTGATGATCGCTTGGAGCTGCTGGCACCAATGGGCGGGCTAAGATTCGGACGCTTTATGCCGCTGGACGTGGTGGTCATGATATTAGACAAAGAAGGCTGGTGCTGATGCTGCTGAGCTTGGGACGTTGATGACAATGAAGACTTTCCCAGTTCTTTGCATTCGGAACAGTTCCTAATTACATCTGAGACCGTCTCCTTGATGCGACTCCAGTGGTAGCGCTCCGCAATGGTGGCCGTGGTTCTGTTGATGCCCGCATGCGACTGGTTGTGCACCTCTCTTGCAATGTCGTACTGTCGGCGCGGGTCCGAGATGACCTCCTTGTCCTTGAGCATGAGGATGTCACCGTCGACCAGCTTGTAGTGAGTCGCGGCGCTACGAAGCCTGCTTTTCTCGGCTCGGTCAGCCCCGTTCGGATAGCGGCCGTACTTGAGATAGAACTTGATCTTGTCGAAACGCTCTTCACTCACAAGTTCTTCGTTACCTGCCGCGTCGCCCAAGTCCCGCCCAAAGATGATGGCGTCCACCAGACGGTCCGGGTAACTCTTGAGGTTGCCGGCCCCCTTGACACGGCCGATGCGCTTGAAGCCCAAGCCGTCCCAGATCTTGCACGACGCCACGTTGGTCTCGTACACGAGGTTGAAGACCGAGTACGTGTAGCCCAGCTTGGGTGCCCAGTCCAAGTAGGTTTCACCCATCAGACGACCGACACCACGGTTACGGGAGGCATCCGTCACGATGAAACCGGCATTGCAGATGTGGCTGCTGCGGCCAGGGTAGTTGGGCTTGATGTAGAAGGTGCCCAGACACTCTGTCGACCAGTTCTTGTTGTCGACAATGTCCTCGCCGCGCTCGATTTGGCCGAGAAGCATGACGCCGGCAAAGTTTTGGAACCAGTAGTCGGCGAACTTGTCGAAGGGCATGGCGTCCATCATGGGGTAAGTGTCACCGCCCTCGATTTCCTTGTTGAACTGATCGTGGAGATAGTGCAGCAGGGAATCGGGCACCTGATGGCGCGAGGCAAAGGGGACAACGGTAGCCACCGTCTGGCGATCTCGCAGAGTCACATGGCGAGGGACAATGGTGGGCGGGAAAGAAGGATGAGCAGGGTCTGGATAGGGAGCCGCTCCAGAGACGCGGTAGATGGTTCCGGCTGAGGGGTCGTCAAGGATGGCTGGCATCTTGTCTTGTTGCAAGTCAATTGATATGAACGCCGTAAAACACTCAAATTCTCGCTTTGTCAATGTATGCGCCCTGCCAATGGTGTTAGCCACGATATCTAGGCGTAAAAGTGCAATCGATTGAGACAAAGACTTTGAAAGGTTATAGTATACGCACTTTTAAACAAGAGACAACTAATCAAAGCTAGTTGAAGCCAAAGAACAAACTCGTTGTATGAACCAAGAGAGTAAGTGTGCGAGATATATAAAGACGAAGGCGTCCAAATCGGGCCACCTAGTATACCGTATATAGATACTCGGCGGGGTTTTCAGAGCATCCAAACACGCCCTTAAGATGACAAGCAAGACCAAACTGGATGGCTGATCGATAGCTCGATAGTTCGATAAGTTCGATAAGTTCGAATCCGTATCAGGACTCGGGCTCGGATTGGGTGACACACCCACTCGGCCCCACCAACAACCGCCAATCCTCGGGACGGATTCTGTTTCCCGGTCCAACACGGGATTTCCGGAGGGAGAAACAACGGTATACCCGGGAGTCGCACCGACGGTACCGTATGGACTGGGTGGACACTCCGAGGTGCCGACAGGCCAATGTTGGATCACCAATCACCGGAGGGCTGTCCTGTCTTGTCTTTGTCTTGTCCTGTCACTGCTGTTGTGCACAACCAAGTGCAACAGGAACCGACAAGCATGTGAGTGTTTGACGTGACTGAATAAACGCGCCGTCGCAGCTCTGAGCACGACGAGCCCCGTGTAGCGTCGTGGGTGGTGCGGGCGGCGGCGGCGAGTCTGATACAAGCGTTTGGGTTGGATCCCCGTCGTTCTGAAATATTCGGCGTGGTGATGGTTTGTGCTCACTGGGAACAAATGAAAGAGAGGAGGTCTGAGAGTTTGAATGAGACTCTCCTCGCTTCTCACATTTTGGTTCGTGAAAATGAGCGTGTCCGCTGGCTTAGTCATCATCGTTTACTCATCTACACAGCTCCTCCCCCCGAGACTTCAACGTCGCGAAGCTTTGTTTGTGAGGTAAGAGTGAATAAACTCGCCCAGTGACGTTGTCCTGCCTTATAACACTTTTGAACCTTCTGAAACCTGTCTGCTGAATAGTTGAAGGTACTTGACTTGCTTAACATGCAATGCACGACTGGCCGGCAACTACCGAAACTCACCTCACCTCCCCAACCCAACCATCGTTGCAAAGACTAGGTATTCGGTATATAGTACAATAAAGGCTATTCTACAACCCCTTCACATGCTTCTTCCACACCCTCAAAAAAGCAGTTCCAAGGGGCCCAGGTCTGGTTTCTCTCTACCATGATAATACATTTCCATTCCTCTTTTTCCACCCATTTCTTATACACGAGCATCACCACCGAACATCGCCTTGAGCGCATCCTCGCTCAGGAACGTGTCCTTCTCCTTCTGCTCCTCCACGCTGTTGTCCTGTGCCTGTCTCCTCCGGGCGTCGGCCGCCCGCGCCGAAGCCAGCTCAAAGTACCCTTGCACATCGGCGGGCGTCTTCCATGTGACCTCGCCGCGCTGCGCCGCTTCGAGTCTGCGCTTCTGGCCACGCTCACCGGCACGGCCGAGGACACCGCTGATGAGGGCGGTTGCTCGCAAACTGTTTTGTGAAAAAAGCATGACATGTCAGCAACTAAGCACATAAAACACACCACACCCAGTAACATCTGTAACAAGCATCCACGGGTGGGGACGGGGGTCCTTACCTGTCATCGTTGGCCGGGATCTGGTACGTAACCCACGCGGGATTGGTGTTGGTATCAATAATACCAATAGTCGGGACCTTGGCCAAACTGCACTCATACAACAGCGTCATGTTCTCCTTGGGGTTCAAGCACACGACCAGATCGGGCGCCAGGGGTCTGCGGTCATGAAGATGGTCCTCGAACCCTTGGAGCGGGCGATCCAGCTCGTCCACCACGGTCAGCGGGACGCCTCCCAGCAGCTGCTCGCGGTTGGTGATCGTTCCGGGCCTCCACTTGGTGAACAGGTGGCAGGCCTTGGCCAGCTCGGCGGCGCGCACGACGATGGGCCGCTGGCCGGGGCGGGTGCCGACGAACAGGATCAGGCCGCCGCGGTAGGCGACCTCCTCGACGACGCGGGCGGCGCGGCGCAGGTGCGTGGCTGTCGTCTCGAGGCTGATGATGTGGATACCCTGGCGCACACCGTAGATGTAGCGCGCGTTGGCTGGGTTCCAGAGCGAGGTGTTGTGGCCCATGTGAGCCTGGGCGGCCATGAGGTCCTCGAGCGAAGCGTCCGAGGGGGGGTTGCGGAGGTACTGCTCGGGGATGTAGCGGACCTCGACGCCCGCGCCGAGCTTCTGGGTTTGCGCCTTGGTCTGCTTGAAGAGCTTGAAGTTGCCAGGAATGGCCTCGATTTGCTGCTTGAGCTTAAGAGCCTCCTCGTCGACGAGGCTTGGATCCCATGTCGTAATGGTCTCGGTGGCAGTAGCGGAGGTCGCGGACCAGGCCTCGGCGCCTGGGGAAGCGGCGAACTCGGGGATGGGCTTCTCAATGCTCTCGGCGTAGAACTCGGCCTGCTCCTCGAGGGTGGGCTCAGCAAAGGCTGTCTTGGCAGCCTGCTTCTTGGTGTTCGTCGGCGGCGGCGGCGCAGTGAAGTTGTCCTGGGAGTAGAATCGCGACTGGGCCTGGAGAGATGCCCGCGAAAGAGGAGTGGCCAGGGCCCGTCGGCCTGCAGCGAGAACGTCAGCTCTGCGATCATTTGGCTTGTACGAAGAGGAGACCGGAATACTCACCTAACCGCGCGCCGATATTCCGAACAATCATGGTGGAAATGCTGGGGTCGGACACATCGTCGTCGGGAAGACGTTGTAAATCGGCCGCTCAACTTTTCTGGACGGTACACGGCCGACGGTGGCCCGTGCGCCGATTTACTTTCGGCATTGCGCCCGCCAGACGTGGATCACTGCACCACTGTAGCGCGGCCTCTTTCAGGCGCTGGACCGGCCCCACCACGGGAATTCTGGGGTCAAGTGGCCGACCAGAGAGGTACGTACAACGGCAACTCAATCGATATCTCCTCACGTTCAAGACCCGGGCGGGAATAGGAGGGGAATCAAACAAAAGAAATGAATATCTAAAAAGAACGCTCTCTCGCAGCAGACCGGAGCTTGATATCAATGCCAAAATGTAGTCTGTAGTGTGTAGTAGTTTGCTCATAGTCAGAGGCTTTGTGTACATGAGTTTCTACGGTAACCTATACCAATCCGGCCAACCCCTCGCACTCTCAGGGTCCCGTTCCCGACCCTCCCCTCCTGCATTCATGCATCTACCTTTAAACAGGCGAATGAAGAATAATTGCTCGGATTGGGCAGCCCGTTATCAACAATCTCTCGAGCCCAACAACAACGACACACTGCTGCATCAATCATCATCAAAACCATAAGACTCTCTTGCTTCGTCTTCATCTTCTCTAAACTACCTTCTCAACCATGAAACCCAAAAAAAGTGTAAATTCTTATGCTTAACGGCTGCTGGTCAATTTCGAAATGGTAAACACACCAATAATCACCACGGCCAGGGTGACAATAGCACCCGGAAGCAGCAGCTCGTTGGGGAGACCAGCAATGACCTGGGCCGGCTCTTGTGGCTGAGACATTGTGCGCGTGCGCGTAGGACGGCGACGGACGGGCTCCTCCTCCTCACTAACCTCCTCGGATTCCTCCTCGACCTTCTTTCTCCGCTCACGAACCACCGACGAAGCAGGAGGAGTGGCAGGAATCGTCTCAATCACGGGTGCAGGCGTAGGGGCATGGGAAATGGCAGGCTCCGAGGGGTCGTGCACAAACAAGTCAACCTTCTCGCGAAGGCCGTGACGCGCAAGCAGGATGGCTTCGAGGAGATCCTGATCCGTGGTGATGGAAACCGAGTCGCCCTCGTCGTCCAGATAGCTGAGCGCAAATCCGCCGGAAAGCCTGCCGTTCTCGACCTCAGGGGTACCGCCAATAGCGTCCACCTCAGCACCGAGCTTGGCAGCGACAGCAGCGACAAACTCAGCCATGCCGTGGGAGGCTGTCACCTGCAGACGGTGGACGCGGCCGCTGGGAGCCTTGAACTTGAAGGGAAAGGGGATATCAGCAGGGTTGACCTCCTGAATACCACCCAGCTGGCTGTGGGAAGGCGACTCGATGCCGGCATGGCTCGCAGAGTCACCAGGCGCCACGCTGTCGACAATGCGCTCGCTGCGAGCGATGTCGGGCGACATGAGCGATCTAGGCCCATGGTGGGTGTGGTGGTGCGAGCCGTCGCCCGATACCATGGACTCGGTTTCGTGGTCCAGAGAAAGCCAGAACTTGTTCCAGGCAGGACCCTCATTGTCGCTACCGCTGCCCATCGTGTTGATCTGTTCGAGGGTGGCGTAGGTGAGCTTGAGGACGTCGACCATGCCAACAATCTCGCCAGCGTCGTTCATCACCGGTAGGTTGAGGTAGTGACCATCGTGCATCTTCCTCAGCGCAGCCTGGATGGTCATGTCCATGGGCGCAAAGTCGGGATGGGGGGTCATGACGCGGACCACGCTGCAGGTGGCAGGGTCAAGACCGGGGGCAATCACACGGAGGACGACGTCCTTGCTGGTGAAGATACCCGTAATCGCTCCCTGATCCTGTACCAAGACCGCCGTGGTGTGGTTCTCCTTCATCAACTGGGCTGCCTCCTTGACCGAGGTCCGGACGCTGACCGTGGTCGGGGGAATGCCGTTCAGGACAGACTCCAGGGTCGGGCCCGACATCTTGGATCGCAGGGCCTCGACGTACTGGATGATCTGCTGGGGCTGGCTGGTGCCAAGCTCCGACTGAACACCCTCGAGCGCATCATACAGCCGCCTGGACGAGGCATAGGCGCGCTCCAGCTTCTCCATCGCGTCGTAGAAGCACTTTGTGATATCGAGAATGCCCGAGATGTCCTGGTTCTCGTCCATGACGGGCAGATGGCGGAAGCCCTTGCGCACCATGAGATCAAGGGCGTCGGTGGCGCTGGTGTCGGTCCTAGCGCACAGCGGGTTCTTGGTCATGATCTCGGCAATGGTGACGACGTTGGCCTTGAGTCCGCCGCCGACGACGCGGAAGGCCAAGTCCTTGGCTGTGAAGATACCAGCAATCCTTTCATCGTCGTCGGTGACAAGAACACAGTCTTCGCGCTTGGCGGCCATCAACTGGGCGGCTTCGGAAACGGTGGTCGCGGCCTTGATCTGGAGGGCGGGACTCGGCTTGAGAGCGAGGACGGTTCCGGGAGGGGCTTTGCGGGTATGACGGGCTCGGCTGGTAAGGTGCTTCTTCTTGGAGAGATCGCTCTCCATCTTGCGGCGGATGGCCTGGCAACGGCGGTGTTAGACGGCATCTCCAACCTCATCGGGGCAGCAAAGGGGGCAAGCGGCGGTGACAAGTTCGGGATCACGCACCTCATCTCTCTTGGACTGTTTTTGTCTGCTCACGCTGACGGAGGCAGAGCCGACCTCACTCCCGGGGGCGGCATGGTTGGATTCGAGGACGGGGCGGGGGATGGCCGAGCCGGCGTGGTTCTGGCCGTAGGGCGTCGCGCTGCGATTCGGTTGCTGGGCGCTGCTGCCACCAGCACGGCTGGGGCCGCGCATGGTGGAACCTGGGTTGGTCGACATGATGAGGGATGCTCGACAACCAAGGATGCGGATGCGGATGTGGGCGCAATACTGTTTTTCGAGGTATCGTTTCTACGCACAAGCGGACAAGCGGCGGGAATTGGTCCTCGGTGTGGTGGTCGCGGTGCTCGACTTTCGTGAGTGACGATTTTTCGTGGTCCCTGAACCCGAACCGATTTGCGACGACCAGAAAAGACCGAGCTAGGCGTCGTCCAATAAGGTAATCAGATGACTCGAAGGGCGGAATCACACCTTGTCAGTCGCCAGTCGCAAAGCAAAGCCCGAGTCTGGGGAGTCGTTCAAAATGGGTCACCTCACGACGAACGACGACGGGGACTGCAGTATGTAGTGTACTGACGAGGGAAAACACGGGTCGAATGAAATGCCGCGCAATGTCAGTTGATTTCCTCTTTCACAAATTGTACGTCTCGCTCCCGTCGTTACCGCCGCGCGCGCACCGCACTTGCACCGCAATGAAGTTCCCCCTGTTGTTAGTGGCCACACTACCGCACCGCAATATGGAAAGCACGGGCCATGTCACCCACTGAGAAAGTGTTCCATTTGAGCGTGTGATTACCCCACCATAGCCCGCCCACGAGACCGCATCCCGTTTTCCTCGGCGATGGCGGGGCCTGTCTTTGCCTGTCTGCAAATTGAACGGCAGCTGTCAAATGTCTCTCGTCTCTCCTGTTTACGAGATGGTCATGTTACCGGCAAATTGACGATATTTCCCTTGCAGTGAGCACATGCCTATGGACCAGCCAATGGCGCAGAGGTGTTGTATGTTGTGCTGCGAGTTGTAATAGCATTACCAGGAGCTGTCTGTAACCGTGACGGTGAATGCATTGCAGGTCTTTTTTCATCTTTGATATTGGCGTGATGTTCGACTTGTCCGCCGTCGTCAAGTTCGTTGACCTCTGCAAAGCAACGAACAACCTTTTGTAAGAAAGGGGCCGCTCGCTCATTGATAAGATAATTAACATGGGCAATTGCGGGTACCGAAGAACGGTGAGCTTCCATGTTCTATTAATATCTCGTCAAAGACATGCTAATCTGCGATCAGCCCCAACCTCCTGGGCGGATTTCACGTGTGCAAGTGCCGGCCATACCGTACGTGAAGAAGTGAAGAGATTTCGTCGGTCGAATTCAGACAGCCATTTACTATCATGAGAGTGGGGGTTGAGCTCACCTCGGCTCATGACTGAAGGTAAGCATATACATATGAAATCAATGACTTGAAGTCATCATGATCGACCAAAGGAGTAGTTATCACTTGCTGTCGAGGTTTTATATTACCCGGTCAATGTTCACTCCACACTTGGAGTTGAGGAATCTTCCATCGTGGTTGTTCCACGACGACAAGCTCTTGGAACTACGGACAGAGAGATATTCACAACCCGCCAACACGAGAGAAGAGCATCGAAATATGACAAGATCTCCCCTTGAATATCCTATCCTCACACTGCTTACCCTACCCATTCCATCTGTCTCGATGCCACCCCAGCCCTGTTGGTAATCTTGTCCGCGTCCCGTTGTCTGCTTTCAATTAGGCGTCCGGGCAGTGCTCTCGTTGCCTTTGCCTGCTTCACGGACGGACGGTCTGCGCGTAATATAACATGCATTGGACTGGCATGCCCGTACTTTGGGTGCGGGCAGGCATCTCCGGGAGATGCAGCAGCAAGGCATGTAATAAACAAACGGTCTCGTCCTCGTGGTGGAATTCTCAACGGCGCCGTCATTTCTCGTCGTGGTGGTTTAGACTTTCGGACCGTTGTTTACAGTCGCATCGCTGACCCAAACCACCCCTGACTCGCGCGGGATGGACGATTCGGAGACGGGAAGCCACTGGAAACAACCTGGAAGCCAGCAATGCCAAGATAGGACTGAAATGCCTACCAAGTGCCTAAAACCCTAAAGAGCTTGATCAATTGCTTGACCAGCCGCAACGGATCGTGCATCCGGCAATGACGTCGATTAAACCCGGTTGGGACCAGCGGCCGCCAGTCCCGTCGCGCATCCCACGCACGAGACGTTCGGGCGACCCCACAGCAGACGACAAGGAAGCGATAAGCCGCCAGCGGGGACAAGTCCTTGTTTCGCGAACTGTGAATTTTCTCGGTCCTATTGCGGGTTCAGCTTCTAGGGGTCACAATGACTTTATTCGCTATAGTCATCTGGGCTGTAGCACTGAAATATTTACTTGTAGGAGTGTTCATGTCCAACGGCATGGCAGAAATCGCTTGGCACTCATCAGCCAAGCGTGCCCTGCGTTCAAGTCCATCGGAGAAACATTTTGAGATTCAGGTTGGTCGAGGTTGGTTGTCTCTTCAAGGGGTCTCGGGTTTTCATGGTTCGGGGCTCCTCGGATTGAAACAGATATGGGGGTTTCGAAGCCACACGGCAGGATGCGCCTGAGTATGTAACATGCTATGTTGCGGCGTTAAAAGCAAGCCCAGGGGTTCCCTTCGGTGTGCTGCTGTGCAACGCGGGAGTTGAGATTGGTGTTGAGGAATGTGGTGACCGTTGAGAAGTTGAGATGGTGTGGCAGCACAGAGCAAGCCGCAAAGGCCTTTATGAAGCACACCAAGCATCCATGTACCCTGACATCTGCCCCTGGTGTACAACAAAGTCTCGTCTCTGCTTTCCATTCTTCCCGTCCGTCACTGCACAGGCAACTTGAAGGCATCTGCATTTCCCACTTGCCCTGTACCCGGGCGTGGGCGTGGGCGTGGGCATGGAGGTGCTGTGCCAGGAACAGACAGACGGAAACTGCCAGGGACAGACGCTTGGTTTTGCCAATCACCCACGTCTTGTCTGCGTGTTGGCGATCATCCCCTCCTTATCCCCTCCAATGAAGGGTGATACAATCGGCAGCAGCCAACGACACGACGGCACTCGCAAGACGAAACACAAGCATCACGGTCCACGGCACTGGAGGTGTTTGTGCTGGAGCTTGCTGGAGCATCCAATCTTGGGATGACTGGAGTCAGTACACTAGCCAGTCCCGTCAAAGCATACCCAGGTTGAAAAACAGGGGCCACGCAGAAAGCCCAGAACGAACTGCCATTTGCACCACCACGGTGGCCGGGAGTAACAGCCCGGCTTGAGCCCGGGTCGGCGCTGCGTAACGTCATCCACTTTTCCATTTCTTGGCTGTCTGGCGATTCAGGTTTCTTTTCTTTTCCTTTTTCCAGTTTCTTCACGTTTCTCCGTGATCAACATCGATAGCTACAGGTATTCCCCCCTATCTTTTTGCTGGGTCCATGGTGCTTTTGCGTTGTCCTTTCTCTTCTTCTTCATTTCTCCCGCGGTCCTCCATTTTTCAATCGCTGCGGCTTTTCTGCATCACCACCCCGGGCGGCCTTGTCGAAGGAATTGAAAAAGAGGAACCGGAATTCCAGGGAGCAGCACGACGGATAGCGGACGCAACCCACTAAATTCGCTAATTCTAGACGCGGGTACTGACAACTGCCGCCCGCCGAACGACCAGCCAGTGCAGTGTCCAGCCAGTGGAACTTGCCGCTCGGCGCTTTTCCCGGCATCGAATCTTACGAGCACCACATCAATCGTGAAACGGTGGGATTGAGAAAGAAGGGAGGGAAAAACACGAAGACAAGTGCCATCAGACCACATTTCGCTGCCAAAGAGACATTTTTCTTTCTGGACAACATCTCTTTCACTATCGTTGATCAGGTACATCGACACCGACTTCAGCAAAACCTCAAACCAACTGACGGCCGGTGTGCTAAGCGAACCACCAAACGGGATCACCGCCTCCAACAACCCTTCCTCCTCCACCACAACCCTAGAGTTGGTAATCATCCTTTCGTTTTTCTACCTACGCATCGGCGATCGAGTCCGTTGCTGTGCAACTGCACGTTGCAAAAAAAAAAAAAAAAAGGAGTCTAAACCCAGCAAAGCGATCGGCATTTTGGTGTCGCGGAGAACATATATTGTTGGAAACGTCAAAAAATACAACAAGGGGAGCGAGCAAGCAACTTGGGGCTGCATCTCGAGGTTCAACCACATTTAACACAATGGCGCCATCTTCACAAGCACAAAGTCGCCCATCACCACCGATAATGGCCGCCATGTCGCGACGACAAGATTCCCTTCCCATGTCCAGTCGGTCTTCATTCCCATCATCATCATCATCGCCGTCGTTGACGACCTTCAAGCGCGCCGCTTTCGACGCAATCCACCATATCCGGGCATCTCTTGCATCTGCGACACAAAAACGCAGTAATGATCCCAATTGTTCGCCACAGCCGGGCGTGAACCTCTGCGAGAAGCCAGCAGAGGCAACCTCAAATGTTACCTGGGCGATAATTGGTAGTGTGCTGTGAGTGTTTGAACTTTTCTCGTATTCTTCCTTCAACCTAACCCCCCGGTCGATGTCCTTTCAAGGCGCCGCCACCACCCCTGACAATTGCCCAAAATGGAAACACCAAAAATAAACACTAGTTGGAACGACATGCCACCCGCCAGACCTCGAATACTGACAATGAATTGTAGCGGTTTCGTCGCGGCAACCACCATTATAGTAGCATATCTCCTACACCTTCGCCGGAAAAAGGTCCACAAAAAAGAAGATCAAAATGACCCGTTCCACATGTCCGACTATGGTTTCGACGAAGCAGCTGCCGCAGAAGCAGCTAGGTCAAAGGCGAAACTATTCCGACGATCCCAGCAATCCTCCACCACTTCGGTTTCCACGCCATCGCCACCAAACCCCCTGGAACGCAGGCTGTCCTTTGACGAATCACCCTATGCTGTTAGCGCCGCTGCCGGGATCCGATCATCTACAACCGTTGGGGGAGACGTCATCTATAGCGACATCAGCACTCCACCGGGCGCGGCACTGCCGGTTGGCGTCGGCATGAGAGGCGAGGGCCGATTATTAGGAGTACCGGGAATGGAAGGGATGGACTTGGGCGGTATGCCGATGGATCGGGAACGCGAAAGGGAGCGGTCGAGGTCGAGGGCCCGGTCGTCTTATTCCCACTCCTCTCATAACGGACCCCGTGGACAGATGCAGCGCCGATCCCGACCCTCGAGTGTGCAGAGCGCTCCGTTTTCGCCCGGACTCATGACGCCACCGCGAGGACCTAGGCCGGTTGGAGGAGGCGATGGAGCCAGTACCGCCAGTGGCAGTGTTCTTCGCTCTCCCCTTTCCGACGGCGCTTCCTCTGCTTCTGTCAGGTCTTCCGAGATGTTGCGCCCGCCTGTTGACGGTGATGTTGACGTCGCTATGCTCGGCCCGATGCCATGGGAAAAGGACCAGCAGCAGGAGAAGGTGGTGGTGACGGAGACGACGATGGAGAAGGAAAGCAGCAAAGGAATTGCGGAGGAAGACGATACGGTTAATGAGCCTAAGAGCAATAACGAGATCCGCGTGGTAGCCGCGGAAACAAAACCGGCCGATAAGGAGGAGGAGGAGGAAAAGCCCACAGCCGCTCAACAGGAGACAGTAGAGGTCAAGAAGGAGGAAAAGAACGAGCAAGCGACAAGGATATGACCTGATCGTGGTTTAATGAGACGCGTACGTGCGCGAGGGGAGTAGCATTTTGGATGTGTACAGGAGTAATGAATCATTTACTACTTACAGGAAAGGAGAAACGGTCGGCTGTTTTCTGGTACATTACTTCAAGAGATAAAACGGGTCACGCAAGGCCGGAGGTTATGGATACGTCTTGACTTTTTCCTATTCTTCTTCTATGATGGGCAAAATTTTATCTCTACCCGGTTTAGCGATGATATCATTAGTTTATCATCATCATGATTCACTGCGGAGCGTTAATGCATTGGCATTCAGTTTCTTTCGTCATGCTTCTTCTTTCATGTGGTTATTTTATCGATAATGCACGGAGGGAGTTGGGAGGTGGGAGGTGGGACATGCGAGGAGGGGAGGCAGGTAAAGAAACATGGAAGGATCTGATGGCTGATTTCACAATCGAATGTGTGATGGGATCTGAGGTAGCTTTCCATGCTTTGAGAATTGATAGAAGAGGAAAGGCTTCACTTGTGCCTGTACTGGGGAGCCAAGACCAAGTCTGATAGCTATCCGGTACTTAGGGTCTGTGTTTGGAAGGTACAGTCACCAAAACCACCGTGGGGGATACTGGCTCAGTCGGTAGATGGGGCGCCACATCTCACCTGGCTGACCAATTCCTTAGTAGAAGCGGCTCGTTCGAACCTTCCTTCGGGCAGCTTCGAACAACCATTTTTTGTCACTTTTTTATTCTCTCATTTTTGCAGACTACTACTATTGCCCACCAAGTGCGATATATACGCCTACGGTACTCACTCAGTGATCTTCTAGCAGTCTGATTATATTTTTGAGTCTCCTGTTCCTTCGTCGTTGTTTGTTTTAGCTAAAAACTCCCGGGAAAGTTGTGAAGTTGTCGGGCCTCAGGTACATCATGCTGTCACTAATGCGCCGCGGCCTGCCTGTCCAAGAGGGATCGGGAGGTTGGATCAGGTGCAATGGAAGTCGCTTGGTGAGATGGAGGATATGGCTAAGTTGGAAGTGGCCCAAAGATAAGACATGTCTACTCTACCAGAAGAATGTCACGTCGTGGAAATAACATGGAGTCTACTAGTCTTTACTAGCCTCTACGTGTTTCATATCATTGATGAGACTCCACGTATTCTGAGTGTTTGACGGTTGGGAAAGGCCCCCATATATGACCAAGCTAACAAACAACAGATGCTTGGGTGCATCTCTACCGACCGACACTCTTACTCATATACATAACATAAGGGGCTGTCATCACTGACAGTATCCATCAGCTTTTTTATTTGCACATCAGGCATTGTTGAACCGATGGCAATGGTTTCGTCTGTCGTGACGTTCGCGCTGGGGGGTTGGTCCAGGATGGTGTGCGTGCCAAAGACGCCCTGGGTAGGAATTGGCAACAAGTCAGCACAGGATACTAAAAATAACAGGAGAGAAGCTTCCTGGATATACACTACGCACCTGTCGGTTCTCAAAGTCCAAGTTCTGCCAGATCCACCAGAGGCGATCGATCTGCCCGTGATGAAGCCAGAAGGCCGGGTCGCCGGGTGATATAAACATGTCGGCGCCGGGATCACCGCCGATCATGAAGTGTCCGGCGATGTGAATGCCCAGCTTGCCCGGGTGGTAGCGAGGGTCGCCCTCCTGGAGTTTCTTGTTAAGCAAAATTTCTGCTAGGCCAAGTAGCCTTGAGCGACGGGAGGAAAACTCACCAGCGTGGTCTGGAACTCGAAAATATTCCTCGTCTGCAGTATAAGATCCGTCGTGTTCCTCAACGTAGCAAACTTTCTCCCCAATCCTTCGCTCAGGTCGCGCTTCAGACACCGCCTGTTATCAGCCAGAGTGTTCTCTGCCACGGTCAAGTTACCGGGTTCTCCGTATTTCGGCAGTCCTACGGGCCCGAGGTGCGTCTGCATGCCGGCGATAGGACCCGTGGTCACGCAGCCACCACCACGGCCGTTAGGCCCAGCCGGGAGAATATTCACTTCGGTAAAACCGGGGAAGATGAAGCCTGAGTCCCCGTGGGGGACCGGATCGCCGTTGCCACCGAGCGAGGTGTCGGAACCGTCGAAGATGGGGGAGACGAGGAGGTTTTCGACGTCGAGACCGTGATTCCAGTAGGCAAGGGTGCCTGTTTCATCCAGCTTTAGTTAGACCATGGTCTTGATTGGAAAAGGGGCTTAATCATGGAAGGGGTTCAGACGGACCTTTGTAGCCACACTTTTGGAGACCTCGCTCAAAACCGTCAAGGTAGTAGCGATGCCAGGGAAGAAAGAGACCCGAGAAATGGATGAAAGGTGTCACGTTCAAGTGGAGGTAGATCAAGTCGTCGAAAGCAGAGACAGCGCCGGGAACTTCGCCTGCTGGAAGACTACTGGGACTCTCCAAGAGACACTTGAAGGCCTTGATGTAGTCTCTTCTCTCGGATTTAGAAAGGTTGCGCCTGTTGATATGGTGTCAGTCTAGACTATGGATGACTGGTGACTTTGACTTGTGGAAGCCATCAGACCGTTTCATGTGAAAATACGTACCATTCCTTTCTGACCTTGACATTCTTCCTGTTGCACTTCCCATTGAACCTTTGGTAGGCATTCCTAGACGCCAATGCGTTGAGGTCTTGGAGAGCCACACCCGAGTCAATAGCCTTTTGTCCCCACGAGGGGAGATTCAAGGCCGACACGGGCACCGAGAGGGCCGCCGTCAACCAGAGCGCGGAAGAGAGGTGCATGTTGGCAATATCGGTAGCTCTGGAGGGTTAGAGACGGGAGTGACAGCAAGGACGCCTTATGTCAGATCACGACGGCGACCTTAAGCTTTATACCAGGGACAGCATCCTGCAGATCTCCCTCTCCCGTCTCTCAAGGTATCTCTGGCCGTCCCAGCTTCATGTATAGGCATTCCATGGTACCATTACCGACTAACAGTCTGGTAACCGAGCCGCGCGTTTTTGAATCCGTATGCTGGTCCAAATTCTGTACGCATTGCCGTATGTGTACCGTGGTTGATCATCTCTTGTATAGTGATGCCTATTACTACAGTACTTGAATGCAAGTAAGATGCGTGGTACCTTGTGGTCCTACCCTGAGCTGCCACTGGAGACCTTAGGAGCCACTTTTGCTACGACGGGAGAGGTAGTGCCCAGAAAGCGGGAAGAGGTTGCAGAAAATAGTGTAAAGTATGATCCAGTCTCTAGACAAAAGCCGGGGAGACGAGGTAAAGACGCCTAAGAATAAGGTATCCCTGAAGAAGCCTTGCCGGTCACAAAGACAAAAGTTGGGTATCCAATAGATGGTTGACGGAAGAGTTTGTCTTTCTGGTCTTATTTCCATGTCGCTGAGTTTCAGAGGATGGGTGTGGTAAGAGGGAAAGTTGACCTCCAGTTTGCGACTGGAAAACTTGAACCTCAAGACTTTTTCTGTTTCCTCTCAGTTAAGAGTTTGGATTCTCCAATGTCCAATGTCCTCCCATCGCGGCAATAACGACTGGCTCCAGTCTCTGCCAAGACCTGGAGTTGTGAGTATGGTTGTTAGTAGAGAAGGAAGGAACTGTGTTCCCATTGTTGGAATTTTCATTGAAGGAACCGGGAAGGAACCGGCCCGTAACCGTTTGCTGTCAACGGGAGCTTTGGCCGCTCGAGAAATCCCATCTGCGATGTCGCTTAAATTTTCCTCCAAACATCTTCACCCTCACCAGTGTTCTCCCAGTCCGCATTATACCCGCCCATGTTCCTGCAACGTCACGGCGAGGTGTAACCTGACGTTGACTTTAGCGAGGACAACGTGATATTGGGACGGCATGAAGGGCGCACTGGATGTAGGATCCCCGCATATATAAATCACACCACGCCGATCACCACAGCGAATAGCCAAATACCATGCGAGCTTCCAAGACCACCAACAGTCTGCTACCTCACTGCAGCTTGAGGTGACAATGATTGTGACCCTCAAACGCTTCTAGACTCAAACCGCCTCTTCGGAAACCGGAATTACAGTCAACTGGACAGTCAACTTTGCAATATTGTCTGTCACCAAGTCTTCCACCTCAAGAACCCCGAAGCTCATCGGGGTGGATTCCAACACCCGTATACTGGACCGAGGCAAAGTCTGACCAGCAATGGTTTCGATAGTTGTCACCCGGAGAGCTTGCTCAGATGAAACTAACTCAACCTTGAATCCCTGAACCAGCAAGTCAGAAAAGATCACAGAAGCATGGTTAAAAGAAGAGAAACCTCGGTACTCACTCCGTACATGTGTGGTATTGGGATCCACAACCTTGGGTCCTCCATTTCTGTCAAACACGACAGTTGTGGCATCCTGAATCGAGAAGGGTCGACCTGTCTCTGGGGTCAGTGCTAAGTAGCATCGATGAACCACGTTTCAGGAATCTTACAAGAGAACCAGCAGTATCCTTCATCAATCCGTGGAGCTGCTCTTCCAGGTGAGCGAGCCTTCTCTCCTCTACATGATGCAGAATTTCCGGCTTGAATGCCTCCGCCAGCTCTTGGTTGTATGCAGTCTCTCGTGCCGTCTCCGCTTTTTCTTCAAAGGACTTCAAGGTCTCTGTATATCAGTGCAGTCAGCTAATGTTCGAAAGCCGTCGTGGCAAAATAGGTCAACATACTCCACACGCGAGGGTCCGCTTGAGCCCCTTCGACGAGCTCTTCCCATGCTCGGTGCTCCTCAGAGTACTGGTCTTTGGGCGGCTTGCTACTAGCAATTATGTGCAGAGCTGAAAGACCACCGCCCTCGGCATCCAATGACCCAGTGTTGTACCAGTCACATTGTCGCCAGCTGTACTCTTTGCTGAGTGTCTTCAGAGCCCCAACCCAGTCCTTCTTCGTTAGCGCCTGATGCCACTGCTTGCGTCGTAAAGCATACTGCCTTGGATAGCTGCTAATCAATCTTCCACCCAGCCATAGTTGTACCGCCACATCTTCCTTCTCGAGGCCCAGAGCACCGGCAGACCCTCCGTCGAATTCTCCCAAGTCAAGTTCGTGCATGTCACGGATCTCGCTCAACATCTTGTCTGCCAATATCTCGTATCCCTGCACGTCTGATGGTGCAAACTCTGCCGCCAGCTCTGCACATGCCCGGTACTTGGATGCATCAACAAGCCGCCGAAAGATCTCGCGCTGGATCCTCTTCTCGTCAACGTTTGAGGAAGACTCGGTCGAGTGATCGCGATTCGAGTTCATAGTGACAACAATGACTTGAACAACGGGCACACCGTCCCCTCCATTTTGCTTGGTGGTGACAGACAATAACTGGAAGAAGGCGCCCCTGAGCAAAATCTCCCTTTCACCCTCCGGCGAAATATTGGCCACCGGCATGGCACAGATGGAAGTGACCACGCTATCCGGGTATCGCTTTCGATATGCCCTGATCAGGCCCTCATCAATGCCCCTCGTATGGACCTGAAGGTGCATGTGCACCAACCGCTCGTTCCCCGGCGACTTCTTCGTAGCGAATTCTTCCATAACCCTGGGATCGGCACTGGTCGACGTCAAGGCCAAAGGGATAGCAAAGCCGCGCATCGTCAAGTCAGGGTTCCGCATGATATCTTCATAGAAGCGGACAGTTTCCTGGTAGACAGGCATTCCGCGATGCGTGAGACCCTCAAAGTTACCATACCGCGGATCACCAAGTTGAGACAGTCGGAGATTATACAGGTCAATCGTTAGGAATTCGATGAGCGTGGTGGCAACCAGGAGATGCTCTTCAGCAGCGTGTTCCGTACGGAGGGTGTCGCTGACCAACTTGAAGAGGTAGTCGTAACCCGGGATAGAGCAGTACATCTCCAAGGCATCGTACTGCTCGCTGCTGCGGGTAGCGTCGGCATTGGCAGGGCGACTGACCGAAACGTCCCCGTAGTCGCGATAACCACTCAGCAGCCGTTCAAGTGGTTCGCGCACTTCTTCCGGGAGCCTTTCAGGCTTGCACCATCTCCGTACGGCCTCCACAAGTTGCGCATATGCGTCATTATCCAACCAAGCATTCCGCACCTCTTCGATCTTACTCCGAAGTCGGGACATGCGCTCACGCTCAACCTGGCCGGAAAAGCCGGACTTGAGCGTCTGGAGGTTCACGGCATCGAGTGGTGCCGAGAATCTCGCTCTGGCTGCCGAGTTGATTTTAAAACGAGGCATGGTTGCCTTTGTAAGCCGTGTCCTTGGTTTCGGTGAGTGTTCTCAAGATGTTTCTTGGTTGAGTGCTGATCGTTGAGCTATCCTGAAACAGCACAGCCGTACATTCGTTTCGTAAACTTCTACTTGGATAGAAGTGATGTCGTGAAGAGAAATTGAGGCCGCCCACCGAAGAGAAGGCTCCCCCTAATGCGATATCAATGACTGCTGTGATAATTGTGAAGATGGATGGCCCTATTTGGGTATTCATTGCGCAGAAAGCCTCGCAACTGAGTCACTATCCCACCCATATCCTCAAGCCAAGCCTGGGCTGAGGTCTGGAGGGTGTCACGAAACCCCATGAGCATTGAATGTGGCGCACGGCCTATAGGCAGTATCGCCCAATGACCATATCCATCACGTCCGACACTCCGCATGGGAAGGCAGACAGAAGCAACCACAACGTCAAATCTCCAGGTACCAAAATGGAACAGCCTCGGCCACCACGAACCACGAGCGGCCAGCCTGTTCATCGTGAACGCCGGTACATCCACGATATCAACCACACACTTCTGTTATAGGCAGGTAAGAACAAAAAGGGCCCCACATCCACCATCCAGAACTCAGGATGAACGGAAGTCTTTGCCATTTTCAGCTTGTATTCCCTTCCTTGCATAAGCTCCCACGTTGAAGAAAGAGCCTCATCGATTACCTAGACATCAAAGTGGTCAACGGCAGACTACAAGGCAACATCATGGCCGAAGTACTTACTGGTATTGCTGTTGCAACCGAATCCCTCACCCTTTGCATCAAGGCCGTCGTTGTCCTCAAGAGATTCTATGTGACGGTCAAAGAGGCAAGGGCGGATCTCAACAAGATCCTCAACCTGGTCGGACGAACAAGAAATCGCATCGAACTGATGAAGATGACGCTGATCGAGCTTCGAAAATCAACTGACCCCGGTATTGCTGCAGGCTTCATCACCGCCTGTGATGGGCTCAACCGAACTCTGGAAGAGCTGGTCCAAGAGGCATCGACCATTGCCAACGGTCAATCTCGGTTTGGTATTGCCAGACGGCTGAGGTGGTCAATGAGCCACTCAAAGGTTGAGGAACTTGTTCGCAAGCTGGCAGAGCAGGAGAAGGAGGTTACCAACTCATATATGATGCTCAACTCGTAAGTCAGAACTGTGTTTACTACGAGGAGTTTTGTCCTGACATGTCCTGACAATGAACAACAGATTAACCTCTCTCCGAACCCAACAAGAGCTGCAGAAGCTCACAAGGTCATCTGACGAAAGGTCTGAGATCACAATCGCCTTTTGCCAGGAATCGGATGAGCGCCTCTCCGACGTCTCTACGTTACGGAACGGCTCTGAAGAGCCCGCGAGTAGGGTTCGGACTTGGCTTGGGCATACCATCACCGACTACCACTCTCCGGAATATCTCCAATTACGGAACGAGCTATCCGAAGCCGTGTACTGGGGTGACTGGGAAGTTGTCTTCAACAAGCTTGAGGAGGGGTTCCGGACATTTGGTGAACTCTGGGGGAATGCGCCACGAATGAGTAAGTAAAAGTACCTCTACTTCGGATAAGAGGGATGAAAAGCAAGAGGCTGATACGTACGACAACAGAAGATCGATCGCAGTACCACAACCTCTCAATGTGGACTCCTCTCCACCAAGCAGTATATCATCATGCCCCAGTACATGTCGTTGAGCGATTGCTGGAGTATGGGGCTTTCAGTAGGTCGCCCACATAGTCTTATCCAAGTCCGCTCAGAGTAAGATTGTTGACGCAGGAACAGAAACGCTCCGAACAAGGAACTCCGAGTTCGGTTATCGCAACTTGACGCCCATCGAACTTGCTCATGAGATGGAAGTTTTCCACCTCTATGACATTCTCAACCCCGTGCTAAAGCGTCCTTTGCCACCAGACAGTCTGCAGAGAATCGAGTACAACTTCCATCGCCTGATTCGCAGCGAGGTAGGACAGCGTGTTGATGCAGCAAAACTCTATCTCCCTGTCCTCGAGGCCCTTACGGAGCTTGATGGCGAAACTGTGTGGTTCCCCATCAAGTTCGGCTATCCCGGTGCTGTACGTTATCCCCCTCTTCGAATCTGTTGTGAGCGTCACTAACAGTAACCGATTCAGGGATACTTTTTCCAGCTGTTGGGTAGAGAGCTTCAAGTCAAATCCGTGAACGTCCAGGGAAAGGCCTCGGAGGTCCTCTATTGCATTATGGAAGACGACATCTACGAGACTGACCAGATCTTCAACTTTGCCGGAGACCTCAAACAGGAGAAAGACATTACTGAAGAAGAAGATACCGCAGAATCCTTGCCCTTCAAGCTGGAACTTTGATGCTTCCAGCGCACGATTCTTCTTCCGGCTTTTGCTCCACAATTCGAGAGAGTTCGAGCATTCTTGGTCGACACCGTTGGCTGTGGGGCCCATATCAACGACTCTTCGCATTGTCAATCGACATATCATGGTGTTCGCGACATGAATCCCGCCACAAAGGCACCAAAAAGCACTGGACTGACCGAGACAAGCTGCGAAACGCACCCGGTCCACAAGAGTTGCCGGAGTACAACGTGCTGAGAGACTTGGTCCCCATCCCGCGACCGGCATCGGAAGGGGAAGATGTGAAACCCATTCACATTTCCGATTTCCATGAACCACACCGTTGTAAAGAACCACAAGGCACTGAAGGTTGACTCAGAGTGACGGCAAGCCAGATCCCACAGCTCGGCAACGTACTCCTCGATGGTATCTGGGCTTCCCTCCAGTGCGTCCGAGAAGCGAGGCGGTTGTACCCCCCTGAACTCGAAGGCCGACCGGTCAATTTCGCTGGAAGAGTAGCCAAAGATGGCATAGACGTGTTCCACCGCATCCCGGTAACCAGCATATCCCGTATTGGCATATCCTACAGCTTCCACCTTCTCAGTTGCCGACTGCGCCGCGGCGCCGCTTCTTGTCATCAACCTCAGGGTGCCGAGCTTCGACTTCGTCTCGTGAGACAGCTGCCCTTGCGCCATAAAGACGATATACTCGGCATGACACAAGGCAAACATCAAGTCGCGGCCAATAAGATGAGTATCGGGAGCTCGAAGACACTCGATCTTCCGGTTTGTTGTGTCGCCGTTCACCTTCTCTTTCGAATGTCCGGTTGTCGCTGGAGGCGGAGCATATATCCATCGCGCCAATCTCTCCACCTGCTCCGTCTCCAGCCCATCAACCGCCACTCGCTTGTAAAACTGCGCCAGCGTCTCCCGCAACCGCTCCAACGGCTCGCTTCGTACCCACCGGTTCGATCGCATCCGCTGGAACAGCACCATAATCTCCCCGTCTGCCGCGCGATGTTCATCAGGTATCTTAGGCGACCAGACCGCGTCGAACCCGCGGTTTGCCTTTTCCGAGTCGTCTAAGTCGGGAAGCACGTAGACTGTGC
Source organism: Neurospora sp. CHS-2018b (assembly GCA_009806015.1). Lineage (NCBI taxonomy): Eukaryota > Fungi > Ascomycota > Sordariomycetes > Sordariales > Sordariaceae > Neurospora > Neurospora sp. CHS-2018b. Next base: position 3,267,039 of record RAOV01000003.1, read on the forward strand.
CCTCGTGGTGGGTTGTGGGGAGGATGATGCGGAGTGCGTCGGGTCCGTAGCGATGGGGCGCGTGGTGGGCGTAAGGGTTGTGGGGAACGGTGTCGGAAAGGAAGAGAAAGAGGCCTGCTAGGGATAGGATGCCGTGGAGCATGTCCCCCGGGTTGGCAGCAGATGTTGCGAGTAAAGCTAGTGCTGGGACGCCGACCATGAGGAGCACGAGGGACTTGAATGTGTACAACAGCATCGGGTGCCCCTGCACCGCCGAAGTCCAATCGTAGAGTCCTCGAAGGCGAGAGCCGGACCAGAACCGCGGGCCTGCGGAGGATAGGAGGTACCAGAACAGCAGGACGAGAGAAGGGAGGATGGGTGCATATGAGAGGGCTGCTAATGCTTCGACGGCTGATGGCGCGTTGGCGACTTCGGGTATGACGGCGATCAACCAAGCTGATGTGGTGAACGTTATGACGGAGGCAACACGGCGGTCGGTGCTGGCTGGCCATAGCCAGAGGTTGAAGACATTTCGGCGTGGGCGTTGGCGAGAGTGTTCACGACGGAGCAAGAAGCCGCGGTCGAGAAGGATGCGGTGGAGGAGAAGCCAGGATATTATGGCGCTTAGACGGCATATCTCCTGGAGGGTGTTGTAAGAGAAGTGGGTTAGTTATGTTGTTTTGAGGAACTGGAAGGGAGCCGATACGGGACTGGGGACTTCGATAGGAAGCATGACGAACTACGGAGGATGTATTATGAAAGGTGGACCAAAGTCTCGACTGGGCCTCTTCGTTTGAACCCATATTCTCACTGCGTGGGATCTATTTTATGGGATGTCGTTCTCGTCGAGTGTCTCGAGGGTAGAAGATCGCTGTTGTTGGAAGAGAGAGGCCTATGGTGATACTTTTTTCCGGGCTGCCCTAAGGCGTTCGAATTATGGGTGGAAGTAGCTGACCGGATCATCATCTGCGGTTACGTATAATTTACACTTCATAGACGCATGAACTTAAGTCGCTTTATTCGAGGTTTTTGTTGATTTCCTTGACGACCGCACAAGGGCAGTTGAAGATTGCAAAAGTTGAAGTGCTCACCCCGCCCCCGCACTTCCTGAATCCTCATGCTTCCAATTCCAAGCAACCACTGCAGTCCTGTCATGCAGCGCGGCTATCTGCAGTCCCAATTGGAGGAGTCAAACGAGGTGTATGGGTACCTACATAGTTCCTTTCTCTGCTGAGGTACATACAAGTAGTAGCGCTGCAATGTGGCACAATGATTCCATCGTATCGCTATTGGATTCACGGTTTTAGCTCCAACTCCCGAAGCACACTCGGATCATCTCAGACAGATACCTGGTAGTTGAATTGGGATGATACCTTAATATTGTGAAAATTGACGCTCGTTCAGGTAGCCAAAGAAGGGTAGAGGGGGACGCTGTGGTTGAAGGTGCTGTATACCCTCCAACTCTTGCGGTCCAACAGGTATGTCCCTCTCCAATATCACTCTCTGTCCAGGAGAGGAACAGAATTAAAAAAAGAAGAAAAAACCAGAGACAAAAAAACTATACAGAACGCTTTGGTAGTTTGTCACTGGAACGACAACCGTTATTTTCCACCGTCTCCCTGCTTTTTTCCTTGTCCATGGCCTCCCGAAATCTCCTGAGAAAGGGGCAGTATTCCTCCAGAGTCACCCTCCACATCCTCACCACAATCGCCCTACGATTGGGATGCCTCACCAGACTCATAATCATCTACATCCTCATCGTTATAGATCTCTACCACGTCCTCGGAATATCCATCCTGCTCTTCCTCAGCCGATTGGATCACCTCCGTGACCTCCGTGACCTCCGCCTCCCCGTCCTCGTTAAACCGAATCTCGGTTACAAGGATGTTACACCGCGGACAGCCACCTCTCATAGGGAAGCCCGACTGGAGGAGGTCACGGCGTGAGGGATGCCCGCTGATGCCCGTATCGACGATGTACAGGCAGCCGCAGTTGGCTACCACGCCGCGGAGGAATAGGGCGGAGGATCTTGGTTCCGGTCTCGGCTGGCGAGCCTGGGAGGACTGGGAAGGCTGTGTTGGGTTGTTGGGAAGGGGTCTGCAGGTTTGAGTACTCCGGGACGCTGCGAGGGGCTGGGGAGAGAGGGAGTGGATGTTAGCTTTTTCTCCCTTTCTTGTGGACTGATATGGGGGATAGTGAAAGGGATCATGTTCAGAACTACAAAACCAGCCATCTTGCTTCTGCCTTTTTTCCTGGCCAGGGTTGTCTGATCCTTGCCCGACAAAGTAAATGATGGCTTTCCGATGCCTTGCATAGTTGCATCTCTGTCATCTCCGTTGGAGTCGAATTTCTCATCATAGGCCATCTGGTGCCCCTGGTCCGTCTAACACGGCAGCATCTTCCAAACAAACTGCCTAGCAAGCATCAAGTTTGGTGGCTATTCTGCTGGCAAAGCAAGAAGAGGAATAAGGAAAAAAAGAAGAAAAAATGACTGACCTTGTCTGAAGAATCTGTCGAGTTGCCATTCTTAGACGGCTCCGATGATCGAGATCCCGCGGACCCTTGGGTGGCGTGAGTGGTGTCTGCGTCGTTCTTAGACGACGGTGCCGGCAGGCCCCTCCTGAGGGCATCTGCGTAAGATAGAGCAGGGGCCTTGCCCTTCTGGTCCGACATCGTGACCGTGTGTTTGGGTTTCGACACGGATTCGTCGGTCTCGTTGGACTTTTCGGGGTTGTGATCTGCTAACAATCCCTTTTTGACGATATCAGCGTCAGATAAAGTTGGGTAGATCGGGATAATGCGCGGAAACCGGGGTACACGGTTCTCGTTTGACATGACGACTAGGCAATATTGCTGTTCTTTGAAGATGTTGTTGTCTTTCGATGGTTGGAATAAACTTACTATTGTTCTGTGCCTTGAGGTTGTCGTGCTCCCTGGTCCCACTTTATGACTGAAGTTTCCTGATGTGACGAGGTGTGGTCTTTCTCTCTTTGCCGGTTTGGATGTGAATGATCAAGTGTGCAAGGGAAAGAAAAGAAGGAGGACTTTATCAGTCCCATCCCGAAGATTTAAGGACAGGTTCGTTCTTTCACCATTGTGGCAGCTCATGCAATACCGCCGGATGCCCGGTGTTTATGCACGCCGCTCTTGGATGTCCGATAATTTGATCATGATATAAGATATCTGTCGGGCATATTGTTATGCGGAAGCCGGTGCCGATGGTGAATGTGTCCGACAATCGCAAAACTAATGCGGTCGCTCTTATACCGTAGTCACTCGCGAACGTGGGATTCGGAGAGGCAAGGTACAGGCATAGATATGTACACCGGAAACCACATACTACGGCATATATGCCGGTCCAAATTTGGATGCAAAAGACTGTGCATCTCTGCGCGCCACGCTCCTCCGAGATCTCTCCGTTGGAAAATTCGCTGCTAAAAAATTCAAAGCTTGAATTTACAAGAGACAACAGGATGCGGTGCGGAGGAATTTATTCAGCTGCCGACCGTTCGGACGAGGAACACGTTCTCCGATGCCAAAACTATTCGGCTAGAACATGACTTGATGCTTTTCGACGGCCATGAAGCTCGAACCCTGCCGGAGGAAACATTTGAGACGAAGCACATGGCGGGCCTGAAGGCTGGACTGTCGTTGAAAATTGAGAACGGCCGATTGTAAATAAACGGTTGTAGTGATCAAGACACCACGGATGATTTGTTTAACGACGGATTATTTTCCTTCCATCTTCTCGTCTTTCATTGCTCCGAAGACTCCCGAAGACTGAAGCACCTGGGTTGAAGTCAGCAAGTCCATCATGATTTCCGCCAAGAATAATTCACGACAGTTTCTTCAAAATGGTTGCGTGTAACGTCATATCGCCGCGACTCGTCGAATTTGTCGTCCTGAGAACCAGGAACACTGGCATATGTTGTCGAGTCGACTTGGTGATACTTAGCTGTGCATCTCTTTCGTTGTTTGGTTTCCCAAAGTTTGGGTCGTCGTCATCTGTGGATCCACTGTGAGGCCTCTCAGCCACTTGCGGAGAAGTGGCGCAGCGCCAAGCCTTGGACCCCTGGCTAGCCCAGTGTCTCTCAGCTCTCATCATCCGTCATGTTTCGTTTCTTCGTTGCTTGACATGAATGACATGCTTCATGATCGCCAGTCGTCACAGCACGAGGACTCAACCCTACAAGGCCCCAAACATAGGTAGTCAAACCAGGGCCTCGAATCAAGGCCCCGGTCAGGTCCCGGTGGCCAGGAACGGACGATGTGTTGGCAGCCATAGTTGCCATTCATCCAACTTATGTGACTGAACTGATTCCTTGCCTCACTGTGACCACAACCATTCTTTTCAAGCAGACTACTTTACAACTACTTGAACCACACCACCAAAACGAGGCGCATTCGCATCGCCAAACAGCCCCAGTCACAAGAAACTCCAATCAACCGACAAACCCCACCCATCAGAGCATTCAGCCCCTCTCTGACATCCCCTTTCGTCCACTTAACCCCAGAATCACAAGTCCAGCAATCCATTCCAAGTGCGCCAAGCCAGCTGCCGAGACGCATTGAGATCCATCTCCATCGAATCCTGTCCGTTCCATTGGGTCCGGTCGCTTCTGTAATCCTAGAAATCCAAAAGGGCTGTGCCGTATGCCATCATCATCAGAGCCGAGTAATAGATCCGTTTTGAAGTCCGCCGCTTTGTTCCTTATAAGTCTCGTCGTCCTCCTCTTCTTCTCCCCGATACCCTCACAAATATACTCCGTCACTTCCACCACTCCAAGCACAACAGAAACTAGCACCACCACCGAACAACAACAACAACCAACATCAACATCGACAACCATGGGAGGCGGTCCAGATTCCACCGGCTACCGCACCGTAGCCTACTTCGTCAACTGGGCCATCTACGGCCGCAAGCACCGGCCGCAAGACCTGCCCGTCGAGAAGCTGACGCACATCCTCTACGCCTTCGCCAACGTGCGTCCGGACTCGGGCGAGGTTTATTTGACCGACCAATGGGCGGACACGGACATCCACTGGGAAGGAGACAGCTGGAACGACTCCGGCACGAACCTGTACGGGTGCCTGAAGCAGCTGAACCTACTCAAGCGGCGCAACCGCAACCTCAAGGTGCTGCTGTCGATCGGCGGGTGGACGTACAGCAGCAATTTCAAGGAGCCGGCGAGTAAAGAAGAGGGCAGGAGGCGGTTTGCTGAGAGTGCTGTTGAGCTTGTACGTTTGGTTTCTCTTATCTTTAACTTCCTTACCTCATTACCTATTCCCCGTCTCTTCGTCAGGGACAACTTAAACTAACACTACCAACCAAATAGGTCAAAAACCTCGGTTTCGACGGTCTCGACATCGACTGGGAATACCCCCAAAACGCCCAAGAAGCATCCGACTTCGTCTCCCTGCTCTCAGCCTGCCGCTCCGCCCTAGACGCCTACGCCTCCACCGTGCCGGGCAACCCACACTTCGAGATGAGTGTCGCCTGCCCGGCCGGCCCGCAGAACTACGAGAAGATGGACCTCCCCGGCATGGACCGGTACCTGGACTTCTGGAACCTGATGGCGTACGACTACGCGGGGTCATGGGACCAGGTATCCGGCCACCAAGCGAACCTGTTCCACTGCAACAGCAACCCGGCTGCCACGCCCTTCAGCACCCAGCGCGCCGTCGAGTACTACCTGTCGACGGGCGTGGCGGCCGACAAGATCGTGCTTGGCATGCCGCTGTACGGGCGCGCGTTCCAGGGCACCGAGGGGTTGGGGCAGCCGTATAGTGGTGTTGGTGAGGGGACGTGGGAGAATGGCGTGCATGATTACAAGAAGCTGCCGTTGGAGGGAGCCGAGGAGCGCATCGATTACGAGTCGGGCGCTACGTACTGCTATCATCCGGGGACCAAGACGCTGGTGAGCTACGATACGCCCGGCATGGCGAGGATGAAGGCCGAGTATATCCGGGAGAGAGGCCTCGGTGGTGGCATGTGGTGGGAAAGCAGTGCTGATAAGGAGGGCCCTGATAGCTTGATTGGCACCGTCGTCGAGGGCTTTGGCGGCCAACAGGCGTTGCGTTGGGATCAGAACTGCATCGAGTACCCGAACACCAAGTATGACAACTTGCGGGCTGGGTTTCCGGGGAACTAGGTGTAGATGATGTAGAGTTGAGTATTGGATAGCTGGTGCCGTCGTCGAGTTTGTAATAGCGCCACAGTAAATGAACATATTCACAATCAGTCAGCAGCGGATTTAAAGAGAGACAAGATTCGGTCAAGTCGGTCATGCCATTCCCATTTTTGCTTTCCCTCGCCAGTCAAAGGTACCCTGATGTCCGCTCAAAACGCCATACATGAAGTCCCAATCGTAGCGAGATGTGGTATTGTCATTCCCCGTCCCGGATCATGCCCCTAAGCTTTCCAGCAATTTAAGAGCTCTTCTCGAAGACGTAGGTGAGGTGGCAGCGACCGCAGTACTGACGATCCTGCATGGCAGCCATGAAGACACCGGCACCGCACTGTAGAAATTGCGTTAGCGAACGATGGGCTTTGGTGAATGAACAGAGCAACTTACGGTCTCGTTGGGGCACTCGCGACGAAGACGCTCGATCTTGCCATCGGAGTCGACCTTGTAGTACTTGAGCACGGCGAGTTTGGTCTTCTTGCGCTTGTGCTTGATCTTCTTGGGGGTGGTGTAGACCTTCTTTTTTCTCTTCTTGCCACCACCACGGAGGCGAAGCACCAAGTGGAGGGTGCTCTCCTTCTGGATGTTGTAGTCGGAGAGGGTGCGGCCATCCTCGAGCTGCTTGCCGGCGAAGATCAGGCGCTGCTGGTCAGGGGGGATGCCCTCCTTGTCCTGGATCTTCTGCTTGACATTGTCGATGGTGTCGCTCGACTCCACCTCAAGGGTGATAGTCTTGCCCGTGAGGGTCTTCACGAAGATCTGCATGATTGCCTACTGAGAAGTGGTAAGGAAGTGTTAGAGAGACAGAGACACAGCAGAGGAGAGGTTGCGATTCCTGCGATTCCTCGTGATGCTGCGCCCGGCTAAAACGCGCAAAAGATGTTTGACTGGGGATGGGATGTGATGGGAAGCGCCGAAGCGTGGAAATATCGTTATCTTCCCTTCCTCCCGCCCGCGGGAGAAATCCCCAGCAAAGCGATCATGGAAAATAGCGACTTGTGTGAATGACAACAAGAACGAGGGGGGTATCATAAAAGATGGGTGTAGAAGCCGAGCACAGCACCACGATTCATCACAGCATCGTGCAGACGTACCTAGACACAATGTCTTCCTCAGCAATCTGTAGACGGTGTGAAGGTGCTTGACGAGGAAGAAAAAGAAGTCGGGATTTGAAGGCGGCCGCGAAAGGCGGATTTCTTTTGTCAACCGTGCCCCACACAAAAGCGGAGTCAGCTGACTTGGGCGGGCGGCTCGCACACAGCAAGAAGGAACCTTAGGGTTTCTGGGAGCGGTAGCCCTGGGGCCAAGCGCCAATTCACCTGGCCCCAGCGCCCGCAGAGTGGGTTGAAGCCCTCTGGCACTGGCAGCACTTGCAGCACAAGCACCCACTTGTGCGGGTGCACTGACCACCGGTGTCAAATTGTGGGCCCCACACAACGCTTGGCCCGCACCCACGCTCCGCCCATCGTACTTTTGCACGTCCTGCCTTTTGTCGAATTCTTGAAATTCCTCCTCCCGTCCTTCCAATCGACAGCAACATCTTGAGAACCGTATCCCTCAAGACACCGCCAAGATGGTCAAGAAGAGAAAGAACAACGGCCGCAACAAGAAGGGCCGCGGCCACGTCAAGCCCATCCGCTGCTCCAACTGCTCGCGATGCACTCCCAAGGACAAGGCCATCAAGCGCTTCACCATCCGCAACATGGTTGAGTCCGCTGCCATCCGTACGTCGACGACGATACCACTGGTTTGATCAAGAAAGATTGCTGACCATATCCTCCCCCTCGCAGGTGATATCTCGGATGCCTCGGTGTTCGCTGAGTACACGGTTCCCAAGATGTACCTCAAGCTGCAGTACTGCGTCTCTTGCGCCATTCACGGCAAGATTGTCCGGTACGTTTGTCCGCCAGGCGGGGACAGCCACGTTCGCTTCCAAAGCGACGTGGGCGGCTGAGATGAACCTTGGTCGAACCTCTGCTCCCGCCAAAACTCTACAAAGTATCCCCCGTCCGTCCCACTGACATGATGACTTATAGTGTCCGTTCCCGCGAGGGCCGCCGCAACCGCGCTCCTCCCCCGCGTGTCCGCTACAACAAGGACGGCAAGAAGGTCACCCCTACCCAGGGTGGTAAGACCACCGCCTAAATCAGGCGACCTTGACACCGACTTCCTTGCGACACACCAGCTTCGGGGTTAACAGGCGTTTTCTGCATTGGTCGGCATTTCGATTTTCTGGGGGGTATATGGATTGAACACAAGGCCGAAAGGCAAATGATATCATGACATGGCGCTTTTTTGCATAGGAGCAAAGGAGCTGGCAACCACCGGATACACAAACGGAATCGGAATGGCGTGGGTTCCTTCGATCAGCAAAGGGATACCAGGCCGATAGTCTACCAATAATGAGCACCTGTTGATGAACAACCTACTTGTCCCTGTGCCTCCGCTTGCTGTCTGCCTTTGATGTTGGAGAATCACGATCTACTAATTTTAGGGTCCTGCTCGTCGACCGACATAACTCACGCCAGCTTGACATCGCCCGCCCTCTCCGACCGGTCTTTCATTCGACCCGACAGTTGTTCATCTCGGCCAAGTTCTGTTCCTCGCCCTCTCACTACGCCGCTTCGCAACTCGGCCCCATCGAAACATTCCCGACACGCCGACAGCAGCGTCATGCCGACATCGTTCAATCGCTATGAGCAGAGGACCGTCGAGTGATGCCCGTGGAAGTGGACGGAACGAAGGACTTGGTAGTGGTGCTCGGCTCCCTCCGTGCCGTACTGCTTGGGGTTCAAATGGCAAGCTAGGAGTCGAAACCATTGGGAGTTTACGTTGACGCTCAAGGGCGTTCGGTTACTGGGCACTTCGTGCGGCCTCGGATCTTTTGCGCCGTCAAGGTGACACCCCTAGGCTGGCTACTCAGACCTCGCTGCGAACATCAGGGCGATCAAGGGATAGATGCCACGACAGGACACTGACGTTGGTCATTGCGGGTCGATACTCAAGGAAGTTGTGATCACGACGGGAAGGGAGGTGCTGGACGAAGACTCTCGCCGAGCACATCACTTTACTTGGATGTTTTATGTTGGCAGCGAATCACAAGGTCATACCTTTGATTCCATTGTTCTTACTGACTTCTCGTCAGGGTGAGAGGCCGGATGCCGAAAAGCGAACCACATTGCTTGGAACATGAGAAGAAGCACACACCCTTGATTATCTTAAAACACATGAACTCGGAGAAGAGTGCTGTCACAACGGGCAACAACTGCAAACTCTGCTTACCTAGTATATAGCTAAGCCGGAGATGGGGAAATCCAAGTCAACAACGTTACGATCTTCATCGCATACATCCCGGGATCATGGCAGGACTCATTTGAACTAGAAACATCCCTCCCGGCAGTGGACCGTTCAAGTGAACATCTCACCAGTCCAAACATCGACCCGGCGTGGGGCGTTTTGCTCACGAAGATATCTTTCACACAATCACCATGTCTTGGACCCTCGCCATTTTTCCGATATTCGATGCTATAGGGGCATGCTTCGACAGCGGCCATGTCGATGACCGTAGCCCGAATGGGGGATTCAGGCGGAGACAATGGCGTGACCTCCGAGGAGGAAAAGGGCGGTGTTGAAGGCGTTGTTAGCAGGGATTTTCGTTGCTGAGCTAGTCTGGTATAAATGGTCGTGATGTCGGCTCTCTCAGGTCTCTACAGTTGCTGTGAAATTGTACTTGAAACGACGTACAAAGCTACCGCTGCAACAAAGACAGGAAACCTTGTAACTCTGGAAAAAGATGCATAATCGTTATTGCTGGTTATTGGTGTTAAAAGGGAATTGATCGGTGTGTTGTCCGATTAATCGAGTCAACAGGAGCCTCTCACAGTACGAGGAGAGATAGGAGAAATAGTACAAGGAAAGTGAGACTTTAGTCTTTCCATATACACTCACACTTTTGGAAGAACGTAAATATTCTCGTCGTTTTGTCTCGCTTGGACCCGACGATTATGTATCGAAAGACGAGGATTACGGTGTGAGCTATGCTCTAAATTTCCGACGCAGATGATCAGGGAACAACCATTTTTATATGAGGCCTCATATATCGAAATTGTGAGAAGGCGTATTACAATCTGATAGCACAAAACAATGGAAGAAGTCCACGAACAACCGCGGGTGAAGTTCCACGTATTTTTTTTATATTTTTTATATTTTTTATTTTTTTCACTTTTAGTCACTTAGCTGCTCATCCCCAACCCTCGGTGGTATTATAAGGCCAACACTTCAAAATAGCCTGATGTTGGTCAAGAGCATCATCGACCGTAGAGCAGGCCTTTCTGTATGGGGGAAATATGGAATGATGTACAAATTATCAACTGGCAGACACGAAAATGTCATCTACTGTTAGCATTTCATGACCTTTCGTAGAAACTCGAGACATACGGAAGTCGAGTCTGCAAATAATTCTAAATTGGCCACATCTCTGTCTAGTTCAGACAGCCAGATCAGCGTACCTAGCTCGGAATAGGTGATTTCTCAGAGAATCGTGCATTATGTTGCGTAGATTCCATCTGAAGCAGCAAATGTATAACCAAGTTAACGGAAACTTCTGTAGACCTGGATCTCGGATGTCTCGAGCTTCTTCAGTTTTTGCCTCAATGGCACGGTTTGGTGGGCATTAAGTGGCACTGAAGCCCGCCACCATGTTCCTCTCAGGGCATGCTCGGCTGGTTGTGGGTTGTTTGCAGGACCGGTTGCTTGTCTTTCCTCTCGTCTTCTACCAACCTACTTTTTCAGTTTATTTTTGGTCTTCCCAAAACAGGTCAACAGTAAGCATCTGAAGTCAATTAGATAATGAACGTGACGCATTTGAAGAGGACTGCTGAGTGATGCGTCCTGCTTCGATTGATCACTATCACCCCCCAGATGTGTGAACACCATGATGAACCGTTCGACCGTGATGATTGGACTGATTCGGCACAAACGCCTTTGAAAATCAGGTAGCGGACAATGGCTGCCCTGGCAGAAACGTGGCAGGAGCCGCCGCAAGCAACGTCAGTATTGGGCTTGGATATGAGGCTGTTGGGTAATCATTCGAGGTGGCACAGATGGTCGAAAAGCAGCTTCCTGAGATGGACACCTAAGTATCAGGGCAGGTATGGATTGGATGGCAAAGAACGAAGAGGACCATGTACAGGACTCGAAGCTCTTCATAATATTCGAGTAAGTAGAGGTATGGAAGACACAAGCTTGTGATTGGTTGTACAGGTGAAATCATGTGGGGATAGCTCCCTTGCCGCGAGGTGTGGTCCCTTGCCTGCCGAGCTACACCCTGGAGAACCCTTGGCCGCTAAACCCACCTAGGCGAGCTGGGCTGCCACGAGGCGGGATGCGGGGCCAGCTATGGAACTAACTCTCCGAGCGTCACTCTCAGTTCGTCCAGGGCCTGTCACTCCAGGTCCCGTCCATTGATCGATCCATTGGGGAGGAGCCAGACAGCCATGGACAACACCCACCATCTTCCGGCCGCCGGATCGAAGGGACAATCGAGCCTCAGGTTCTACTAACCGGAAGCACCTTCACTGCTTCCTTCCACTTTTCCCGTAGATGCTTTCCCTTCGTCTATCGGGTTGAGCCTGTGTTCCATTCCTCTTCCAACAACGGGCACTCCGGCCAGCAATCGCGAGTACCACCAAGCACCGGCAGTCGGGTGTGCAGCAGCTACCTCTACGGCCATCTCAAGCAAGGGCGCACGTCAACAACCACCTTCACCAACATAACCCTCCGTACATCTCTACTCACTAATACCGACCCAACTCGACAATCTTCTAGTATCAAGTTATCCATTGCTTCAAGAACTAGCTCTTGGCGCGTTTCTTGATTACATACCCGGATTCTTCTTCCACGCCATACATCGCCGCCGCCACTAGGTTTATCAACCCGCCTTACATCTTGCATCATCCTTATCGCTCACTTAACGGGCAACGTACCTTGCAGCACCTCACCGCAGAGACGCCGTCTTGGTGTTGTACAAAGCTGAAGAGAGCAACTGCAGCCGCGACACCACATCATCTTTACTTCAAGAGAGCCTGAGGTGGCTCCAACCCACGCCCGGTGTCGAGTGCCTAGACTAGCTTCCAATCCCAACAAGCATGGAAGCCCCGTCTTCGTTTTCGACCCCCAAGCGCAAACGTCCATTGCCTTTCGAACCGACAATCCCCAACCTCAACCAGACCAGGGCCTTGACTGGCTTGACAGGGGAGTTCACATTCGAACTCCGCTCATCCACAGATGCTGAGGACGGCAGTAAGAGTCCGCGGACCACTGTAGCACACAGACTACAGCACCTCTTCCTAAATGGCGGGGGCCTCGGCGGTACCTCTACCGGTGGGGTCTTTGGTGGAGGCATTGCGCCCGGGCGAACATCAATCTTAACGGCATCGCAACCGTCCCTGTCGCAACCACAGCAACCATCGTCGCAAACCGAGCAGCAGCACTTTGGCTACCCATTTCCACGCGTATCACGGTCGCGAGACATGCAGGAACTCGATGAGGATCATGGGCGACCAGACGGGCCCCGGAAACGAGTTAAACTCCCCGATCGAGACGTGGACATGACGGGTGTTGCCGAAACCCCAATGCGGCCTCCCGCCTCGACGAACAATGGCAGAACATCCTTTGAAGCCACGGGAGTGACTTCGAGTTTTTCAATGCCACCGCCATCGACTCCTGTATCTCAACAGGCAGGCAACATCATCACTCCAGATGGACCTTTTCCCAAACGGCGACTGGCGCCCAAAGGCGTCCAGTTTACCATGGACCCCACCGGAAATCAACAAACCGAAATCAGAGACAACCCGGGCACAACAAGCGATACTCAGAACACACAAACACCAAAGAAGGATATCCAAATACCCTCTTCCTCGCCACTCTCGTCAATCACCAAAGCGGTCGCCTACCCCAATTCTACACCAACCCAGAGACCCTTAGCGCCGAAGCCGGCCAACATCAGTATGGCTCCACCGTCATCATCGTCGTCAGCAGCGGCCGCAACCAAGAAGCCTCGCAAATCGAAGACACCGCCCCTCCAACCTCAACCGGCCGCATCCACCTCGACTTCCTCCCCCACCTCCCCCACCATCATCGATCCGCTCCGTGCCAGCCTCACCTGGCAAGAATCGGAAATCACGATCTACGACCCGGACGACAGCGACGACGACGGTACCGGTATCAACGGCATCGGCTTCAAGCCCACCCCGGAGATGGAACACGCGCGCAGGATGAAGCGCAAGAAGCAGCTGGCCGAGTATCGCAAACGCGAGATGGGCGAGGCACGCGCCAGGAGGAAAGAGCGAAGAGCGGGTGCTGACGGATTGGTGGGGAGCGGCACTGAAGGTGGTGGAGGTGGTGGCAATGCCGGAGTCAAGGGAAAGGATGCCATGGCGACTGCTAAGGGCAAGCTGAAGGCCGAGAAGAGAAGAGTCAGGTTCTTGGAGACGGTGACGAGGACGGTTGTTGAGATGCCGCCGCCACCGGTTACGATGATGGAGGGTGTAACGCCGACTGAGACGGCAGCTGCGGTGGAGGTTCAGGGAAGTACAGGAGGGAGTGATGGCGGCGATGGTGATACAAGCGTCTCTGGTATGGCTGGCGCTGGCGCTGACCCTGCTGTGGTTGAGGCTTGATTGACGGCCTTTTTTTTTCTTTCTCGCTTATGGCTCTTCTGTTTGTCAGGCAAGCAAGTTATGATATCCTCTTCTATTTCGGTTGGGATGAGCAACTCATGGCTTACCTTAGTTCATTGGCAAGTTTGGCGTTTGGGTGAGGGATTGGACCGGATACGATAAGGCGCCGTCAATTGCAAATTGCCGGCGGAAGGGATTATGGGAAATTTCACTTGAGCATGAAGTACGACTGGTTTGAATGTAGGATACCTCAAGAGAAGGACAGACTCGCACATGAGTTCTTAGTCTACTTTTTGGCAGAGCTGGGGCGCCTCGAGGCTAAAGTACTCCAGAGGCGTCTATTTTCCTTGCTTAATATCATCGATTAACATGACTTCGAAGCGTAGAGAACACGCCTTTGTCCCCGGAGAATGAATGATAACATGCTGAAACTCGCTGCCGTGATGCGCCATAACCATGCTTCCATTGTACGTAGGTATCCAAACGCCCAGAACTGCCCGGGTATATATGTCCATGCACATCATATCCTACATCCCTCCTATCCTCTACGCCCTGCTCCCTCAGTCCCAGCACCACACCAATCCCCTCTCCATCCCACCTCAACCTCACCAAAACTTATACCAACTCTTCTTCTCCTCCCCCTTCCCAGGCACCTCCCCCTCCTGCTTCCCCTGCCCCAGCTCCGCCTTCTCCCTCCTCTCCTTCGCCTCTTTAGCTTCCTTCGCCCTATTCTCAGCCTGCTTCTTCGTATAAACCGCCACCACCCTCTGCATCTTCTCCTTCTCCTTCCTCCGCTGCCACTGGCAGTACTCGTACTGCGCCATCGCCCCCACGATTCCACAGCCCACGCCCCAGTTGGCCGCTTTCGGGATCGGCAAGCCCATGACCCAGCGCAACACGCCGATGCCCGCGCCCGAGCCGATGCCTGTCATGAAGCCTTGGCGGGCGCAGGGCGTTTCGTGCACGGAGAGGAGGTCGGAGGGGGAGATGGTTGAGACTGCTTCGGTTAGGGAGATGCGGTTGGTGTGTTGTTTTTGGGGGGGTTTTGAGCCTGGGGTTGATGGTTCTTGGCTGGTGGTGGGGGATTGTGGTGGTTGTTGACCGGTTGGGGGAGTGAGATCTTGGGACGGCGCGGTGGGAGCAGGGGAGGAGGAACCGCCGCTTAGCCAGGAGCGGGCGGCGTCGGGGGTTGTTGTTGTTGTTGTTGTTTGGTCGCGCGACATTGTTGCGGTTTTGCGATTGGGTTGAGACTCGTTTTGTGTTGTCTGTGTTTTCGAAATGCGCAGCAGCAGGTGGACGTATGCTTGTGTGTTGGTTGTTGTTTTTCGGAGTTGTCAAGACAAGCACAATGGTGTTGAGTTTACGGGTTGAAACTGGGAAACAGGAAAGTGGAATTGTCCAATGGAGACAAGCTCGTTGACGTTCTCTCGTCTTCGCTCGGCCGGGCGTGTCGCGGGGGAGCTTTTTTTTCGGTGGGGACCTTGCGGGATTACGGGGAAGATGCAGGTACACACTAACACGAAGAGGATGGCCGAGCTAGAGATTCAGCTTCCAATTGTCCTCAAAGTTTCCGTTTGGTATCTTTCAACTTAAATCAAAAGTTGCTAGCTCAGATATCTAGCCCTCAAATTCGGAGCCGGCTACGGGACGAGCTTGATGTTATGACGGAGCTTTGACTCGGCAACACAGCGAGAGCTGGACGGGACAAGGTCCAAGCTTCTTTCCGATCCGCTTCATGGTTTCGTGCATGGTGGGGCCGTGTCCGGGGCTCTGCCGGCAGCCCACTTCCCCACCTTTCCGACCCCTGTTCAGCGCTTTGACGCCCTGTGAGTGCCCTGAAAGTCTGACACGATCAGCTTGACTGGTGGGGCACGCGTGTGTTTAGCGTGTCGCGTCAAATTGGACTGTCCAGTCGCGTCCGGCGCGTCTCCCAGTTCAATGACTTTAATGGGTTGAGACTTTCCAAACACTGCCCGACAGAACAACGGGTCACTCCGTACCTCTCAGCCGCAAACCCCGTCCTCTTTACGTTCCCTCGAAACTCCAAAGGAACTCTAGATCAGCCATAACTCGAGTTTTGGCTGGCCCTCCATGTCAACTTACTTGTGAGAAGACATATTACTGTTTTTCGTCCCTCTTTCCCATTCCCGAATTTTCTGCGACGGAGAGAGTGTACCGAACAGGACGAAGGACGAAGGGCAAACGAAAGCACAGGACGAACATCTCGAGGCCTACGCGAGGGCCAATCCGATTCTTCCAATATGCCCAACACTTCTCTACGGCGGCAGCCTCAAAAGGGCTACCGTCGTGGTGGCAAGAACGCCTACCATGGCGGATCCAAGACACGAACGTTCGCCGCCTCGGCCAGCGCGCGCGGCGAGGCTACCTCGATAGACGAAAAGTGGGAAAGGACAGCCCTTGCGAACCAGATCGACGAGAACATGGGCTTCGCCCGATACGATGCCGGAAAGAAGCGCGAAGGCTGGCTGGTCAACGTACAACCGACATCCATCGACGACCCCCGTATCCCCGGCGGCGGCGGCCGCGCGGCACTCGACTGCTACTTTATCGAAGAGGACGGGTCAACATTCAAAGCCACAGTCGAATACGAGCCATACTTCCTGGTCGCATGTCGAAAAGGTCACGAAGGCGAGGTGGAGGAATGGTGCAAGAGAGTGCCCGGTGGCGGCTGTGTCAAGTCCATCCGGAGGGTCGAGAAGGAAGATCTCAAGATGCCCAACCACTTGCTGGGCTATCGTCGAACATTCTTGGAGCTGAGGTTTCATAATGTGCAGGACTTGATGTCCGCCAAGCGCGATGTCATGCCCATTGCGGAAAAGAACAAGAAGGGCATGGATGCAATGGATACATATGCCGAAGTAGCCTCGTGGGTACCTCTTCTCATGTACAGGCTGACCACCGCTGCTGACACATATAACCCCCAAATAGAGCGAACGGCGGGTTTGATCTTTTTGATGACGATTCACGAAATGACGAGCGACGACATAATGCTGGTTTTGCAGAGGCGAGCGATTTCATTGTTGATATCCGGGAATACGACGTCCCATACCATGTGAGAGTAATGATAGACTTGGGTCAGTTCTCCTTGCACAACCCCAGCGTGTGCTCGACTGACCGTCCACAACAGACATACGAGTTGCTAAATGGTACCATGTCGAGGCCAAGAATGGAGTCACGACAGTAAAAGTAAACGAGGAGCGTTTGGCCATGGCCGACCCAGTCGTAATGGCGTACGATATCGAAACCACGAAGCTGCCACTCAAGTTTCCCGACGCCGCCATCGACCAAATTATGATGGTCTCATACATGATCGATGGCCAGGGTTTCTTGATCACAAATAGAGAGATTATCTCCGAAGACATTGCTGATTTCGACTATACACCAAAACCCGAGTACCAAGGTCCGTTTATGATCTTCAACGAACCGGACGAAAAGGCCCTTATCGAGCGATTCTTCCTGCATATCAAGGAGGCCCGGCCGACCGTCATCGCCACATACAACGGTGACTTCTTCGATTGGCCCTTCGTGGAGGCTCGTGCCAGTATCAATGGTATCGACATGTACCACGAGATCGGCTGGAAGAAGGACAGTGAGGACCAGTACAAGTGCAACTACAGCGTACACATGGACTGTTTCCACTGGGTAAACCGTGACAGTTACCTACCCCAGGGTAGTAGAGGTCTCAAGGCCGTCACCGTTGCCAAGCTTGGATACGACCCCGATGAGCTTGACCCGGAGCTCATGACGCCATATGCCAGCGAGAGGCCGCAGACGCTGGCTGAATACTCCGTCTCCGATGCCGTCGCCACATACTATCTGTACATGAAATATGTGCATCCCTTCATCTTCTCTCTCTGTACCATTCTGCCTCTAGGCCCAGACGATACATTAAGAAAGGGAACCGGTACGCTATGCGAGATGTTGCTAATGGTGCAGGCTTACCAAAAGGAGATTGTCTTACCCAACAAACACGTCCAACCCAAAGAGTCCTTCTGGGAAGGACACCTGTTGGACTCCGAAACGTACGTTGGTGGTCACGTCGAAAGTATCGAAGCTGGCGTCTTCCGCGCCGATATTCCCGTCAACTTCGCGGTTGATCCGACAGCCGTGGACGAGCTGATTCGGGATCTCGATGCAGCCCTGACATTCAGTATTACGGTTGAAGAAAAGAAGGAGCTGAGCGACATCACCAACTACGACGAGGTCAAGGAGCAGATAACGGCCAGGTTGATGAACCTTAAAGAGACACCCAATCGGCTGGAACGGCCTCTCATCTACCATCTTGATGTCGCCTCCATGTACCCCAACATCATGACAACCAACCGTTTACAGCCCGACTCCATGATCTCCGAGTCATCTTGTGCAGCGTGCGACTTCAACCGCCCAGGAAAGACTTGTGACAGAAGACTACCGTGGGCCTGGAGAGGAGAGTACCTGCCAGCCAAGCGCGACGAGTACAACATGATTCGGCACGCACTCGAGAACGAGAGATTTCCGGGGAAATACCCAAACAGCCCGATGCGGTCGTTCCAAGACCTGAGCGCAGACGAACAAGCCACCCTGATCAGAAAGAGACTGCAACTCTACTCACAAAAGGTGTACCACAAGATCCACGATTCCACCACGATTGTCAGAGAAGCTATCATCTGCCAGCGCGAGAACCCCTTTTATATCAACACAGTCCGTGACTTCCGTGACCGTCGATACGACTACAAGGGCAAGGCGAAGGTGTGGAAGGGCAAGACGGATTCACTCAAGAGCTCGGGCGCATCCGCGTCCGAGATCGATAATGCCAAGAAGATGATTATCTTGTTCGATTCCCTGCAGCTGGCCCACAAGGTCATTCTCAACTCTTTCTACGGATACGTCATGAGAAAGGGATCCAGATGGTACTCGATGGAAATGGCGGGTGTCACCTGTTTGACGGGCGCGACCATTATCCAGTTGGCGAGACAGCTGATTGACCGACTGGGTCGTCCACTTGAGCTGGACACTGATGGTATCTGGTGCATGTTGCCGGCGACGTTTCCAGAGAACTTTGTGTTCAAACTCAAAAATGGCAAGAAGATAACCATCTCCTACCCTTGTGTCATGTTGAACCATCTAGTTCATGACAAGTTCACCAACCACCAGTATCAGACTCTGGTCGATCCAAAGACCTTCAAATACGAGACGCACAGCGACAACTCCATCTTCTTCGAAGTCGACGGACCGTACAAGGCCATGGTTCTACCTACCTCGAAAGAAGAAGACAAGAACTTGAAGAAGAGATATGCTGTCTTCAATGACGACGGCAGTCTTGCTGAGCTCAAGGGTTTCGAAGTGAAGCGAAGAGGCGAGTTGAAGCTCATCAAGATCTTCCAGCAGCAGATTTTCAAGTTTTTCTTGGAGGGTACCACCCTGGCGGAATGCTATACCGCTGTCGCCAAGGTTGCGAACCGCTGGCTTGATGTACTCCATAGCAAGGGTGCAACGCTTGCGGACGAAGAACTTATGGAACTGATTTCGGAGAACCGTAGCATGTCCAAGACGTTGGAGGAGTACGGAAGCCAAAAGTCAACATCCATCACCACTGCCAAGCGTCTTGCGGACTTTTTGGGCGAGCAGATGGTCAAAGACAAGGGCTTGAACTGCAAGTTTATCATTTGCGCTCGACCCAAGAATGCCCCGGTTACTGAACGAGCCGTTCCCGTTGCCATCTTCTCGGCCGAAGAGGAAACGAAGAGGATGTATCTCAAAAAGTGGCTCAAGGAGGAGCCTGCTGATACCGACCCTCGAGCACTCCTTGACTGGGATTACTATCTCGAACGTCTCGGGTCTGTCATCCAGAAGCTCATCACCATTCCAGCCGCCTTGCAGAAGGTTCGCAACCCGGTACCGCGCGTGCCGCATCCGGACTGGCTGCAGCGGAGGATCAACATCAAGGAGGATAAGATGAAGCAAAAGAAGCTCACTGACTTGTTCGGGCCTACCACCAAAGGCCCCTTGCAAGACATCACCCACCTCGCGAACGGCACTCAGCTAGGAGATATGGAGGATTTTGGAAACTTGCTAAAGCCCAAGACAGTCAGTGATGCCATTTCCGCCACGCAGAAAACAGCGTCGGCCCAGAAACGCAAGGATCCGGAGCCGGCAGTAGCCGAGAATCTGGACCCGTTTGCGGCGCTTCCTAAGAAGATGCCGTCGCCTAGCGAGGATTACGCGGCTTTCTTGGAGTACCAGAAGCAAAAGTGGAAGCTCCAGAAGCAGGCAAGGGCTCGTAGGCGACACTTGTTCGGTGAGAGGCGCGGTAATGCCCAGAGCAACATCCAGCAGACGTTCCGAAGTCAGGCCGAGTTGACATTCCGAAACACTTGGCAGTTGCTGCAGCTAAGGGCATCAGACAGCCCAGGCATTGTCGTCGCCCATGTGCTGATCGATGCCAAGATCCATACTCTCAAGATTAACGTGCCCCGGCAAGTATTCTTGGATTTGAAGAGTAGGGAACTGCCAGATATTGAGGTTGAGGGTTGCCATGTTGAACAGGTCAACCATACATTGCCTAATGGCCATTCTTCTGTGCATCTCTTCAAGCTTATGGTGCCGGAGGACATCTACTTTGCGGAAGCAGAAAAGTTCTCTCTACTGTTCAACCATCCCAGCGTGGAAGGCGTGTATGAGAAACAGCTACCGCTAAATATGCGCGCCCTTCTTCAACTTGGAAATCTCTGCACCATTGACGAAAGCCAAGCTGGCGTGCTTGGAAAGGGTCTTGACCAAGGATTCGACCTGTCCGGGTTGAAGAGGCCACTTAAGCCGAGGGAGTACCTGGGCGGTGCCCGTATGGCTTACATATATCTCTCACACATCAGCGCTGGTGAGCGTCAGATCTTTGGTCTTTTCTCCACCACCAGTGACCAAGCCCATGTCATTATCCAGCAGAGGACCAAGGATGGAGGGCAAGACCTGCCAAATATCAACAAGCTTTATTCCGACATGTTGGCAAGAAGGAACCAGGAGGCTGCCGGGGCGGATTGGCAAGAGTGCTTCCCGTATCAGGAAAAGCTGAACATCAAGATCACGCAAGTCACCACTCGCCGGAAAGCCTTCCTTGAGGTTGGCGACATTGTCAAGAAACTGAGAAAAGAAGAGTCTGGGCCAACCATGGTGGTCATCCAATCTTCACAGCGCAATCTCTTGGTTCACGAGATTCCCATCTTGGGAGAGTTCCCTGTTATGCCATTGCGCTACGATCAAGGGGACAGCTCGCTGCCCCCATTGGGCTGGCAGAGCGTGGTGGCCCGTCGACTGGTCAATCACTACCTCAGCCTGGGTTCCTGGATCACCCATATGACGGCTCTTGCTCGGTACGGCGACGTACCGCTATGCAACCTGGAGCGAGACGATCCCCGATTCCTGATCGATATCGCATATGCTCGCCGACTCATGGCGAACAATGTCGTGCTCTGGTGGTCACCAAGTCCGCGCCCCGACCACGCTGGATATGAGAAGGACGATGTGGTTGGCCCGCTTGATCAGGTTCAGATGCCGTCTGTCAACAACCCCGGCACTTATGCCTCGGTGTGTATAGATCTCGAGGTTCGAAACTTGGCCATCAACACCATTCTCACATCTTCGCTCATTAATGAGCTGGAAGGTGCGGATAGCATTTCGTTCAATCCCGCAGCCGATGCGAACGGTAATGGAGACGGCGAAGAGTTTCTCTACTCGGAGAACGCCTTTGCCAATGCTGGAGTGCAGGTGCTTCGCGAGATGGTCAAGTCGTGGTGGGCAGAAGCTTGCAAAGGGTCCACCATGGCTGACGTGATGGTCCAACACCTGGTCCGTTGGGTTGAGTCGCCCGCCTCATGCCTGTACGATCGTGCTTTGCACTACTACGTTCAGATGATGAGCCGCAAGGCGCTCCTCCAGCTGATGGCCGATTTCCGTCGTGTGGGATCGCATGTCATCTTTGCCAGCTCCAACAGACTTCTGCTCCAGACCACCAAGTCCGAGGTGGGCAATGCTTATGCATATGCCCAGTACATCCTCAAGAGCATCAAGGGAAAACCGCTCTTTCACTTTATCGATCTTGAAATCAAAGAGTACTGGGACTACCTGGTGTGGTACGACGAGTTCAACTACGGCGGCAAGGCAACACAAGAAGTTCTCGAGAGGGATGAACAGGACCTGCAAATGATCATGCACTGGCAAATGGCAACCTTCCTCCCCGTTCGCCTGCAGCCGATCTTCCGCGACTGGGTCGTCGAGTTCATCCAGCTCATGCACAGCATCAAGCGACCCTCTTTCGGCAGCGACCCAACCGCCACGCCGCGTCTCACCCAACTGCCCGTCAACATGCGGGGCAACGGCAATCTAGGCGAGGACGGCGCCGTCGGGCAAATCATCCTCGGCAAAGCCTTCGAGAAGCCTCTCAAAAAGGAGATCGCCAACCTCATTAACACTCAAAAGCGCGAGCTCCTGCACCCGGAGCTGGCAGGCGATTACACCTTCCCACAACTACCGGGATCTCACCTCTCTCACCTTTCTTCATCCACTTCCAAGTCTACCATCAAGAACGCCGCAGGAAAGAAAGTAGCGGCATCGGCCAACCCGGTCCTCGAGCTCGTCAAGGCCCTGATGCAGGTTCTGTCTTTAGACAAGAACATCACGCTCGAAGCGCGGCTGCTCCGCAAGGAACTCCTGGTCATGTTCGACGTGCGCGAGTTCAGCAAGGACGGCGCGTTCCAGAACCCGTCCGAAAGCCTTAGATTGGCCCAGTTCAGCTGCGATAACTGCACCATGGCGAGGGACATTGATCTCTGTCGGGACGAGGATTTCATGGGTTCTGCTGTGGCTGACGTCCCAGCAGGAGGAGCGGCCGGCGAGTTGGATGGAGGACAACAACAAGGACAAGAAAAGGGAAGGTGGAAGTGCCCTTACTGCGAGATGGACTACGATCGCAACGAAATCGAGGAGAGACTGGTGGCGGAGGTGGAGGCCATGGTGGTGGAGTGGACGACGCAGGACCTCAAGTGCGGGAGGTGCGGCGCGCTGAGGGTCAACGAGTTCATGGAGCATTGTACGTGCAGTGGCGAGTGGAGGGAGCTGGTTAAGCGGGAGGAGGTGATGAGGAGGTTGAAGGTGTATAGGAACGTGGCGAGGTATTATGGGTTGAGGATGTTGGGGGATGTGGTGGAAGGGGTTGTTGGGGGGTTGTGATGTGCTTCCTTGTCCTGGGCTATTTCTACAGTAGGCGTTTGAGGTCTAGAGGCTTATCTTGTCCGTATGTATACCTTTGGCATTGCAATGCAGGTGTTTGTTTGTTTGTTTATCTCAACCTCCTTTGGCTGATACGTGTTACCGGCGCTGATAGACGAGCTGCTTCATCATCGGTGAGTGGACTGGTGTGGCGCCGGCCGAGGGTGTAAATGGGTAGGGGCCATGAAGGAGACGTCAGATAGGCGTCAGTTTGAAAAGGCATGAGAGGTCTCGGACGACTCCGACTGTCGGCCAACTTGGTTGTTAGCATGTTGGCGGCACCTGCCCGCTCGATGTATCTCTGCGGCAGTCACTCTCGCCTCCCATTTCTCGCGCTGGTGACGGGAGCCGAGGTAGAGAAGGATGGAGCCGATCTCCTTGCCCTGGGCCTTCTGCATGGCGCGGTACTGGACGAAGGCGCGGAAGGGAGCGAGACCGGTACCGACTACCGAGACCGGCCATGATGAGGGGGGCGGTGTCCTTCCGCTCCTGAAAGATCCTTGCAAGTGTCGACCCTGTGGGTCGCGGTGTCACTCGAGAATACAGGGCGCGTTAACGAGCACTAACAGAATTTGCCAGGATATCAAGCTGATTCAGATAGTACTCGATAGGCATTGGAGCGCTAAAGAGTGTCCTTGGCGTGGGGCACCACTGGTGTTACATTGGCTGAAAGTTTAATTGAACCTCCTGTCAAACGGCTCAACATCAAACCAACAACACCAACACGACATCGTCGCATTAGGCCGCTTTTCCTCCAACATCAACTTCCATTGTGCAAGGCCCGCGGGCTGTTGGATCTTTCGTGACAATGCTGGGCAAAGGAGGACTTCTTCCCTTCATCAGATTTCTTACCAGCGCACGCTGACATGCTCGACAGCCTCAGTAAGCGACCGCCAACCACCACCATGTCGTCGCCCAACGGCTGGAGAACGAGATAACCGAGATAACGTCTAAAGCTTACCTCCAAGATTGGGGGTTCTCTTCGATAAATGCATCATTTCGAACCTCAAAAGTTCAATATTACGCTCACTTACTCATCCACTCCACTCCAATGCGAAATGCGGCCTCCCGGTTTCGGCGCTTTCTGCACATGTCAAGATGTATTTTCCACTTGCACATGCTGCTGCATGGTCCAGCCAGCCCGCTTGGCTTGATGGCGCCCAATTACGGCGGCCCCAATCTACAGGTGTCGGTTGAGCCGCAGTCTTCAGATCATGTGAAGTTGAACGGCCAGAGAAAAGAACCTCGCCAGTTCATCGGCAGCGGCAGCCGTGTTGGGTTGATACCACTTCCGCTGTCATATCGCCGGGCAAATGAGATGCCAGATGGTAGTACCAGACCGCCTCATCTCAGCTCAGCCCTAAAAGGACAACCGAGCCCATCGACGGAGGTCATGAGAGACGCCAATGGCCTTTGTTGCGCCAATCAAATAACACGCATTAAATGAGAGCAAACATTCCAACTGGACGGAGGCTCTTACAACCCCAACACCCATTTGCCAGTTTGCTCACTTTTGCTTTCTTCGAAACCTCCTAGCCAGCCACATTCAAGTGGTTAACAGCTAACGACTGGTCTGCTTTGCTTTTCTACCGCGTCTTTTCACTTGCCTAGGTACCTGCCTAACTACCTAATAGCCGAGCCTTAAAGCACAACTCACATTGCTCATGTACGGATGCCACCACTTTCCCTTTTCTGGTACAGCAAGCTAATGCATCTCTCAGCTTAGTGACGGTAATCCCGTCGTTATTACCCATCAACCCTCGTCGGGAGTGTTCATCCGGGATTTCTCGATCTAGATCCATTTCAACCTATAGGGTCCACCCAGGAGATCATTATGACTTTTACCGTAGAAACTCGGTTAGTTGGCAAAAAGCTATCCCTCTTTGAGCGCCCGACAGTAAACACAGGAAGCAGCATACGTCTGTACATATGTCCACTCAGTTAGTGAAAGCTCTACAACACTGCCCAACACTATCTTGCCTGCGTTCTAAAGCACAGGCTCGGATTTGAGCGTTACAAATCTGCAGGACTGGACGCTCGAGGGACTGGGTGGACGGTACGGCGGGACCTACTCGGGGCCCGTGATGGGGTCGAGGGTCGCTCGGCTTGCCCAGCGCCCTGTCTGATATCCAGGTTTTTTCAGGCATTAGCTTTTTGCCAACTAACCGAGTTTCTACGGTACTCAGAGCTGCCCCAGCACGATGGTCGGAGGAGCCGAGGGACCGGGAGGGAGAAGAGGAGAGCTGTGATAACGGACCTTTGACCCTTTTGGTTACGAGTCCATCTCCGCCTCACTAGCCCCCCTTACCTCAGTCCACCTCACCTTGCATGGCGTTCATCATCCAGTGATGAGAGAAGGAGAGGAAAAGAACCAGCCCATACTCTTGTCATTGAGCCAGCTGTCTCACTCACACGTCATGGTTTAGCACACTCAATGTGGCTCAACGATATCGGATTTCACTCAGATTGGCTAGTTGGGCCTCATCTGGTGGCCTCCTTGGTTGTTCTGCTGTTGTTTTCTTATCTCAAACTTCATCTTTCCCATCAACAATGAGTTATTGAAAGCTCGTTATCACCCCACAAACTCAGACCTTAAACCCTACTCTTCTTTCCGTTATCCTCCATTCGTCTTTTCTCCGACTCACAGAGCTTTTTCCACTGCCAGTGGTCTTCTCTCCTAGTTTTCCATCGTTGCTAGGCAAGATCTGACCCCGAGGAATCCCCATATCCCACGTAACATCCGGTCTGTTTGTCTCGACAGTTCACTTACATAACGCCGGTGTTACTCCTGGGAGATATCAGCATCCAGCCAGAGCTGACCTCGCTCCTCATCCAATCTTTCGTTTCTAAAGCGAGGAAAAACTAGCACCGATGGCCGAACAACATCAACAGCCAACCCACCACCAAAATGACCCGGAAAAGCGTGGTAATAAGTCGCCTACCTCCGACGTCCTGACCCCGATGGCGCCACTAATAGCCTCCCACCATCCGGCGGGACCCCATCGCTCTTACTCGGAACCTGTCCCGATGATCAACCAGCACCACCACACTCGCCAACCACCACGCACGGGGAACTCTTCAACAGACGACGATGAGGAGGTCTTAGTCCGTGTCCTCGATCCATCCAAGCTCGAAGAAAACATACCCTCGTTCGAGGACTGGAAACCCGGCAAGCAGGAGCTAGCAGTAATGATCACCATGGCCGTCATCAGTCTCATGGTCGCGCTCGACGCCACCATCCTCGTGTCCGTTCTGCCTACACTGGCGGAAGACTTTGGGGGGACCTCGACCGACGCCTTCTGGGCGGGGACGTCCTATCTCCTCACGTGCGCTGTATGCCAGCCCTTCATCGCCGCGTTGTCGGACATCTTTGGGCGCAAGGAGATGCTCTTCGTCAGTGTCCTGCTCTTCACTCTGGGCACGGCCCTGTGCGCACCCATTGCCAAGGGCTTCGCCGTGTTCTTTGCTGGCAGATCGGTGCAGGGGATCGGGGGTGGTGGGATCATCACCATGGGCCAGGTCATCTTTGCGGACATCGTGCCGCTGAGACAGAGGCCAAAGTACTTTGCCATTGTGCTGGGAGCGTGGGCGCTGGGGAGCGTGCTGGGACCGCTGATTGGAGGGCTGTTTGTTGAGCATGCGATTTGGAGGTGGTGCTTTTATTTGAACGTGAGTTTTCGGTTTCTTGAAATGTGTAGGGGACTATAATCGCTAATGACAACAATAGTTCCCCTTTTGCGCAATGGGCTTGCTTCTTGTGCCCGCCTTTGTCAAACTTACCACCAAGAAAACCTCTCTGGGCTCCAAGCTGGCCAGAGTTGATTGGCTCGGAGGCTTCCTCTTCATCGGAGGACTGACCAGCTTCCTCGTCGGCATGTCCTGGGCTGGCATCCAGTTCGAGTGGCGCAGCGTGCAGACAATCGTGCCTATGACCGTTGGCGGCGTCAGTGTCCTTGCCTCCATCATCTGGGAGAGGTACGGCGCCCGTGAACCCTTCCTTCGCGCATCACTCTTCCGCTCACGCTCCGCCCTCGCCGCCTACGGCTGCGCCCTGTTTCAAGGTCTTATCCTGTTCTGTGCCCTCTACTATGTGCCCTTCTACTTCACTGCCGTCCGATTCACCTCACCCACGCAGTCCGGCCTCAACATCTTCCCTGTCACCTGCCTTCTCCTTCCATGTTCCATCGTCATCTCTCTCATGACCTCCCGCCTGGGGCGCTTCCGCTGGTCCATCTGGAGCGGCTGGGTGCTCGCCACCATCGGCTGTGGTCTGCTCCATTTCCTGAAGCAAGACACCAAGACCGCCATCTGGGCCGTAATCCTCGCAGTCTTCGGCATCGGTCACGGCATTCTCCTCACCAGCGTCAACGTCGGCATCCAAGCCATCAGCCGGGTCGAGGACGCCGGCAGCGCCGCGGCCATGTACGCCTTCATGCGCACGCTCGGCATGTCGCTCGGCGTCGCCATCGGCGGGACCGTGTTCCAGAACGTCATGGTCAAGCGGCTCGAGAAGCTCGGCTTGCCCGTCGAGATCGCCCACAACTCGGAGCAGTTCGTCCAGCAGATGGCGGCCATGGACCCCAACGATCCCGTGCGGGTCGGCGCCCTCGACGCGTACGTCGTCGGCTTCCACGGCGTCTACTGGATTATCACCGGCGCCTGCGTGGCGGCACTGATCTGCAGCCTTTTCATCCAGCACCACAGCATGGATAAGATCCTCGAGTCCAAGTTTGTTCTCCGCGGCGCTAAGGTGCCGCCTGTCATGTTCACTGATGCAAGGCCGGGACAGACGGTGACGGCGCCGGCGCCTGTTACGGCGGTTGTGTCGAATCCGCATAACAATAACAACCACCACGGCGGTAGTACCGCCGCTGCTGATTCTCATGCCACAAACGTGCCCGGACGTAACAGCGAAAGACTTCCCAGATTGTTTGGTGGCGGTGGTGGTGGTGGTGCTGCTGCTGCTCACTCCCCTGTCCCATCAAGGCCAGCTCCGACAAAGTCTACCGGTTCAGATACGGATAGCACCAATGGCAAAGAAGCTGTAGTCGAAGAGCACAACAACAGTAACGGTACCTACGATTGTGCGCCCTCCTCGTCCACGAGCACAGATAACAACAGGGCTCGTGAGCAGAAGCAACAGCAATCTCAGAAGCAACAGCAATCGCAGAAGCAGCCGAAGTCGCAATACGGAGGAGAATCCACCGATTCGGAGGCGGCAAGATGGGAGCAAGCCGTAGATGTGACCTACTGCAATGAGTCAGATGGACAGCGGTACCCTGTTTTTCTTCTCTCCGAGGACGCATCCCAGGCAGAAGGACATGCACAAGTACAGGAGGCCGGTGACGCCCAAATTTCGAACAACGCCGGTGCAAGCGGAAGCGGAAGCGGAACCTCCAACAGGCACTCGACGGTCTCTACCGCCTCCCTCTCTTCCTCTTCATCTTCGTCTTCCGCGGACTCTGACGGCTCTTCCCAATCATCCTCCTCTTCGTCTTCGTCATGCAGCGTCAGCGATAAGAACATCGGCAACAACAACCTTGCGGACGTGGACGAGTCGTTCAGAAGCGACTCTTCCTCTTCCTCCGCCTCCGCCGAGCTTCCCCGGGCGGGCATCCTTCTAGTCCGACAAGTCGAGGTCGTTTCCGTTCCGCGAGAGGAGCTTGAGGCGGCTAGGGAGGAGGAGAGGCATGTTGAGATTGAGAGTCCGTCGTACAATCCTTCTTCCGGTGGTAGTGAGGGGGGTTTGTCGCTGACGACGAGTGAACAAGGGGGAAGGCAAGAAGAGAGTGGGAAGGTGGTGATGCCGACGGATCTTCAGCAGCAGCAACCGCAGGAACAGCAACAACAACAACAACAACCACATGATCAACTACGGAAAAATTCGCCAACACCCGGAACTTTGTACGAAGATGCCCAGTCGGACTTGAGTGGTGATGATGGTGAGATCACGGTAGCGGGTCCCGGTGGTGTTAGTAGGGGGATATGGGAGGCTTAGAGGAGGTGGACACAAGCATAATAAGTATGGGGAAGAAGAAGAAGAAGAGGCTATGGGTGGTTAGTTTGGTTTGGATGAGGATTCTAGGTGTCTATTGGGCATTTTCTGGGTTAGGATGCAAGTACATACACATGGAAAGGGTCGGATTAAGGATCAAGGACTCGAAAATTTGGATTATCGCATTTCTCTTTTGTATCTTAACTTTCTAAAGTAGCAGCAAAACTTTCGTTTTCTTCTGTTTTCTTCTTATGGGCCTTTTCCCCCCCGTTTAGTCTTCACCTTGTCTGAGACTGAGGATGCTTTGTTTTGGAGTGTCGTTTCGGAGAGCTTGTATAAATACCTACCAAAGAAGTGCTAGATGCAGTTGTGTCTTGGGGGTGCGTGGTGTTTCGTTGCGTTTGCGTTGCGTTCGAGAAGAGAATCACATGCTCCTGTTGCGCTGTTGGTGTAACCAAGAGGTCAAAGAGAACATCCATTAGGTACTTTGTTCATTTTGAAGTGTGCTTGCTATTTCTCATTGTTGCTTGACGAAAACTGGGCAAAGGAGTTAGGAAGATTCAGAGTTATGATCAGTGGAAGTACTTGTGAACTATCGAGGAGGTCTCCTTGCCTGGAAGAGCTAGAAAGCCTAGGCGCAGTGGCGCGCACCAACACTTTTCTCACACGCGCACCCACAATGTTCAAGACACTCGATCATAATTTCGCACAATCCCTCAGTATGCCAATGGAACTTGGTAGTCTTCACATTCTGCTCTTTGCTTCATTGTTGGTAGTGTTTCTTTGAAGTAAGTTGGCATGTAAGCGCTCTCTTTACTGGTCATTACATGTGCCATGGCCGAGTGTAAAAGTATCACCAAGTGTGTTGGAACTTTTGAGTGCGTGTAGAAAAAAAGGTGGGTGCAGCCTAATTTTCTCTTCCTGGAGGCGCAAAATATGGCAACAATGCCTTCACGGAAGTACCTCTATGGATCTACCTTCTTCCCTTTGTACATGGCGAGAAGTGGAAGTATTGTCTTTACGGGTGGAGGAAATGGCTGCCGACTTGGAAGGACTATTCAACTGCGCGGCAATTGAAAGATCAAGGAGTGCAGGTATATTAACTACTGGGCACGCAAATGCTAACATCCATCTCCAGGAAGTATTCAAATAGATGAGGGGGGTAAAAAAGTGACAAAAATGGTTGTTCGAAGCTGCCCGAAGGAAGGTTCGAACGAGCCGCTTCTACTAAGGAATTGGTCAGCCAGGTGAGATGTGGCGCCCCATCTACCGACTGAGCCAGTATCCCCCACGGTGGTTTGGTGACTGTACCTTCCAAACACAGACCTTAAGTAACGGGTAGCTATCAGACTTCACCTTGGCTTCCACAGTATAAAGACGGCAGGAGCCTGGAGCTGGAGCCGGTCCGTACCATTCACTTGGGACGAGGTTCACTCCGGTTCTCCACCCTCCGAAGGCAACGCACAAAGTTCGAGTTTGACGCGGGGTACAATCGCAAAGTTAAAAACTTTCTCCTCTTCCTCCCTCGTACCAATCCTCCTCCCTACCCAAACTTCACCCTCTTCCTCCCACATTCCTACCTATCCTCCTCCATTGCAACACTCGCCTGCCAGGCCCATCCTCATTGCCATCAAGCCGACCATAATTGACACAGCCACTCCAGTCAGGATGAGCTCATCCTCATTCGCAGCGCCGGTTGCCGCGCTGGACCACCCCGTCATGAGCAAAATGATGAAGGAGTTGGTGGCGGCGAGCGATCCCTTGGAGGGCTGTGCATTGGCCCCAACAACGTATACCAGCGTCCTATCATCAGACAAGTACAATGATGAGCACCACCGGTACTGGTATGTCGCCTGCCAGGTCGCACAAGCTCACTTCGGCGTGAGCCTCCCGGACCCTCTTGGGTCTTGCGATGACGCAAGCGCAACCCCCGCCCAGGCGACTGCGGCAAAAGAAATTCACGAGTGCTACCTTGAGGGGCTCGAGGATGTGATGATGAGATTTTATAATCTCGGATTCAGTCGTGTGTCCACCGCGACACACCGCTACGCGCTCGACTTCAGCCTCTGGATGAGAGGTACGTTTGTCGCAACCCCCGACTCAGTTCAAAAGCTGCCTCTACCTATATGTGATGCCCTTCGATCAACACTGCTTGTTTCACCTAAATATACTGCCTCTTCTGTTGGTCCATTCTAACCAAGACACCTTTGCAGGATATGCCCTTTACGTTGGCTGCGGTGATTACGGCCCCCAATTTTCGTACACCAAGCCGTTGGATTTTGTTGCGCCTTTCTCACAAGAGTACGATGACTTTCATCGTCATCGACGAGCACAAGAAGCTCCCCCAAACCCCATGGCCGCCGACTTCAACGAACTCCTCAGAGAGGACAGGGTGCAAGCAAATGCCGAGATTAGTGGACCGCAGGCTCACTCATCTACAACGGCTCAACCAAGCCGTGGTTTGAATAGCCTTGGCCCCGACGCCACCATCATCGGTCGACCAGTGAGAGAGGAAGCTGAGCCAGCGCCTCCCGGTCTCTCTGCCCTACCGACTCACCCAACGTCTCAACAACCAAGCCGTGGTGCCAACAAGCGCACTCTCAACGAACCTGACGCCATGGCGCTGGCCCCGCCACCCAAGAGGCCACAACCAGGACTGCCTCAGACTGCTCAGAGGGCGTTGACCAGCATGGGCCTGCTTGACCGCAATGAGGTTCATCAAATATCCCAAGCAAAACAGCAACCGCAAGCCCCGACTGTCGCCACACAGTCAAAAAACCAGTCACAGAGACCACAAAGCTCCGCACAAGCCCCCAGAGGACATCGTAATCCTAAGTTTACCGCAAGAGTCTGTGGCAATAGAGCCTGCGGAAGCCACGAGCATGAGTTGGCTGACTGCTTGGGACCGCCATCTCGGCAGGGCGACATCGAAGGCTGTCCCTTGTGCAACACTCAACAGCACGTGTTCGACTGTTGCACGAAACTCCCTCACATTACCAAGAACGGTTTATTTGACACCTTGGTAACACGACGGGCCAATTTGCCAGTAATCCGAACTTCAATTTCAATCCTCTCATTGGCATCTAGTTTGGATAAGCTGGCTGTCTTGGCTGAGACCATGCCGCTGACCAAAGGCACAGCCAAGGGGATCTACACCGAAAGGCAGCCCTGGAAACATCCACATCCGTCCAAACTCTTCCGAGACCCGGCCTTTCCATCAGATCCTGTGGCCTTCTTCGAAAAACTGAACCAAGCTTGGCCGACCGTGGTGACGAGCACTCACCAGGATTACGGTCTTCCCGGTGATGTACCGAGGCACCTGACGGTCTTCAGAAGGGAATGGATCTGTCAACTTGTGCCGTATCGCAAAGTCTTCGTGCAGGCCGGAGTCCATGAGTCTGGTCGGGGCTACTATCCGTTCGTGACGGCCCCTGAGCAACGTGATTACGAGAAACAGCACCGACAGAGAGTAAAGCAGGAGCTCTCCATTTTGCGGAGAGAGCAAGCTCCGAGTCAGCAACGACGCAATTGAAAGCGTGTAGGGAGAGTAACAGGAACGTCATATTGAGTATTTGTACAATAATGTATTCATTCATTTTAGAGTAGACTGTCAGGTTCAAGGACGCATGCTACCACAGGAGTCGGTGTTAGGGCCGAAAGGCGCCGGCGCTCAAGGGAGGGATCTCGCGGGGTGGCGTCGGAGTAGCAGGGAGGCAACACGAGACTACGCTCAAAGGATATTATAGGAGTCGGTGTTAGGGCCGAAAGGCGCCGGCGCTCAAGGGAGGGATCTCGCGGGTGGCGTCGGAGTAGCATAGAGGCAGCACGGGACTACCCTACAAAGGAGACGGCCGTCTCCGTATAGATAAACAGTTGTTAGACCCTTCCTCTCTTAGGAAAGGGCTAGAGATTAATGTACTTTTCGACCTCCTCTTACCTTTGGCATCAGGTCCCTGTGGGAACGCTCTACCTGTAGACACTCAACCTTTAACCATCCTCCACTCCTAATATAGACTAACTAATCGTTGCTTCATATCAGTTGCTTGCTTTGGAGCATTAAGTCCCACCATGTGCCACATCTTTGTTGGAAGCACACTTTTACTCTTATGTCCAGATGCTGATTGAGTGGAGGTGCCTTTCGAGCTCTGGGAAAGGACGGGAGTAGGTCATTGTTAGCGTCCAAAAGGTCATCGAAATGCACGAAAATGCCTTGTCACAAACCTTCAACGTCTGGAAAGGGTATGGTGAGGCATCTGCAAGATCTGGCCACGCGTTTTGGATCTTGTAAAACACATAATCACAGCATCGTAAGGCATAAAAGACTTGATGATGGGATGGGATGTCGATTAATCATTACCTAGGTGCTGTTGAGGGGGGCTCAACCGAAGCCAAGCACCCCCAAACAACAGCAACCTATTACAATACTATATACATGGAAAGAAACCGGAGTGATCCCACGAGGCACCACGAAAAAGTAACCGACCGCCCACCCACCCATCCCATCCCACCCCAAACCACCCCAAACCACCAGGGCACCGCCTCCCCAGCCGGCCGGGAAGGCTATGCCCAGAACATCATACCTCCTTAAAAGGTATAATGCCTAAACATAACCTTCCCATAATCCAACTGGGTGCGCATAACCCTCAGGCACTCGCCACCCTTCCCCTCCTCGCCCTTGCGGCCATCGCACTGGTGGCCCACCAGAATCTCCGAGCCGCGCCAGCCCTTGGTCTTCAAACCATCAACGCAGTACCACTGGCTGATGGTGCCCTCCTTCAAAAAGGAGTCGAACTTCTCCCAACACTGATCCTGAATGACGATGCTGACCACGCGCAGGAACAGCACCTCGAGACGCAGACCACCCGTGACCTGAGGCTTGATCAGGCGCAGGCGACGTTTGTGCTCGTCGGAGAGGAGGGCCGGAGAGAGGAGGCGCTCCCAGAGGTCGGGCTGGATGAGGCTCTCGACGGAGGGGCGGGCGCTGGCGACGGCGGTGGTCTCTGAGTCCGAGAGGGTCAGCTGGGCCAGAGGCTCTCCAGTCTCGGTGAGGCTGCGCTTGGATTTGGTGGACTTCAGGGTCGGGCACGGAGTGTCCGGGACGGGTTGCTCGGGTGCGGCGGGGGAAGCGGCGAGGGCTTCCTGCTCGAACTTGGCGAGGCGAAGCTCGAGGAGCTTGTTGGCGCCGGTGAGGACGTCGCGCTCGTACTTGAGGTCTCTGACGGTCTTCTGCAGCTCGGTGATCTTGTCATCCATCATGTTGCTCTTGGGGCTTTTGCTGGTCTTGTCGGCCTTGGCGGGGTCGTTGGTGGTGACGGCAGTTGAGACTTTGCCGGGAAGAAGGTGAGAGAGGAAGGCCAGCTTCTGGTCAACTCTGGCTGCGGCGTCAACGAGGAACTTGTACTGGGCGTCGCGGAAGTTGGTGGCGTTCTGGACACTGCGAAGTGCATGTGAGCTTAGCTTGCTGTAAAGAGCCTTGAGACCTTTGTTCTCGGCGTCTCTGCCCTCCAGGACACGATACATCTCGTTGATCTTCTGCTCGAGACGGTCGTGCTGGTCCTTGAACAGCAGTCTCTCGCGCTTCATGTCTTCGGCGGCGAGCTTGAGTTCCTCCATCGTCATTACCATCACCTCCTTTGACTGACCCAAGACCTCCTTTGACTGATCCATAGTCTCTTTCACTTCCTTGGATTGGGTAAGCACCTCCTTGCATTGCTCCAACACCTCGACAGAGTGCTCCGTCACCTCCTTCACGTCCACCTCAATCTCGTCGGCAGTGATCTCCATGTTCTGGAGTTGATCAACCAGGGCCTCTGAAGCAAGGATGATCGTCTTGTTAGCATTCTCTGCCATCTTCTTGATTTCCTCTTTGGCTTGCTCCGACATCTTGTTCGAATCCTTCGACATTTTCTTGATCTCCTCCTTGGCTTGCTCCGACACCTTTTTTGAATCCTTCTCCATCTCCTCTGAAGTGTGCTCCAGTTTCTCGACCTGCTCCACCATCGACTCTCCAGTAAGAGCCAGTGCCTTGACGCATTTCTCTGCCATCTTCTTTGAGTCTTCCGCCATTCCCTTTGAGGTTAGCGCCAACTGCTTCTTGAACATCTCCACCATCTCCTTGAAAGTTAGCACAAACTGCTTCTTGATATGCGCCGCAATATCCTTTGAGTCCAGCTCCAGCTGGTCCTTGGTCTTCTTCTGAAACTGCTCCAACTGCTTGGTCGCCTGTTCAATCTGCTGCTTGGTAGCTAGATTCAAGCTGGCAGCCTCCTGTGCGCTTGCGACGAGGTTGAGGAACTGGCCCTTGACATTCTCAAGATAAACCAAGGCGACGGTGAAAGCTTCATCAGCTTGAGAAGTTTCTGAGAGGTTGCTGTTAACGCGATGGATAATCTCCGCCAACGCGTCCGTGGTGTTGACAAGGTTCGCGATGCTCTGCACCAGCGCATCCTGCGGCTGCTGGGTATCTTGCGGGGCCGACATGACTGCGTCGCGTTGTCTTGCCTTTGCTGCAGCTGTGATGATGAGGTGAAGAAAGTGAGGTTGTCAAAGGAGAAATGAAAAGTGGCTGGCTACGTCGCGTTGCCTTGTACTTGCTGTAGTTGTTACGATGATGTGAAGAAAGTGAAGTTGTAAAGGAGAAAAGAAGAGGGGCGCGCGTTCACCCAAGCTTGGATGAAGCCGCTGAGAAAATGAGAGAGAGTTGGGTGACCAAACCGTAGATTACGTGGACTTTTGAATACTGGTTGACGATGTCAAGTTCAGAAAGTAAAAGTGGTTTGGAAGTTGCAGTGTGAAAAGGTGAAGGTTGAAAGTGAAAGTGAGTGATGGGTGAGGAGGAGGAGGAGGAGAGGAGGAGGAGGAAAGGAAGTGCCCCGCCTAAATACAGTGTGGACCGTGTGCGCGTTGCCGTGGTGACTTGTGCTACAGTAAAAAGCCGTAATTTGCACGCCGAAAGGGACAATTTCTGTCTGTCATGCAAGGATACCGCCCCCGCTTACACCACACGGTCCACTTTCAACGTCAACTGAACTTCCTTTCTCTTTCTCCCAAACAACACTCGCGTCATTCTCGTTAGCAAACATCGCAAAAACATCGGACGACCCCCTTCTGTGTATCAACAAGCTCTTGGCTGCATCCTCATTGTTTCTGCTTTTCGGAAAGCTTTCGAAATGCCATAATCCTCCGGCAGCGATACGAGCGAGCGAGGATCCATCACGATGAGCTGATTCGACTGATTCGACGTGGAGTTGTCCCGATTGACAACTCTTTGGCTGAAATGACTGGTCAAGAAAGATCCCGAAATCCCCTGTCGATTGGTACAGCTACCCGCCACGTATCGCAGCGATGGAGCGTTTGCATAGGGCCAACAAGTTGTCTGCCCCCATCCTTGTGCATGCAGGGTCTGGAAGTTTTACTTTGGGCTTCAAGGGAATCGGTTCGATGGACGACGGTTGATGGCAGAAATGTGAGTTTTAACATGACTCCGTCCTGTCCGTATGGCTTTTCTTGTCCGCTCGTGTCTATGAGCCCTCGTTGCCGTCTTCTTCTTCTTTCTTCCAGCTCGCCTGTGGTTGACTGACGAAAACAAAAGACGGTGTTACATGAGACGACTACCCCTTGCGAGCCCAATCTTTTCGAGTCTTCGGTCTTCACCCAAAGACATATCACCAAGGTCACTACCCAATGCTCTCTGAAACAACATAAAACAACCACTGTCCTTCATGTTTGGACTGGAATCTTCAGGCTCCGCGGCTGAGCCTTCGCGCCCTGCTTCGCTGTTCCGCACTCGCACACAACGCTCCAACCGCTCACATCAGTCTATCTTCAGGGAGGAGTTCAACTCGGACCTCTCACTGCCGCTCTCCCACCATCACGGCCACCATCGTCAAGTCCCTTACCACCATCAGAACGGCAGTAGCTACAGCAGCTATAAACCTGTCGCTGCTCCCAGCCCGTACCGCCCATCCACAGATACTGGCGGTAGCACCCTGTATAACGATCGAGAACGAGAACGGGTTGGAGATCCGGAGCAGGAAGCAATGGCCACCCCGACACCCAGAGAGGTTCATCGCCTTGCCTCGCATCACGATTTCATCTATGACACAAACTCGAAACCACGGCAACTTGGGTGGTGGGCCTTTGTAGGAAGACACCTCTCTCTTCCAGCAGCATTCCTTGCAGGTATCATCTTTGTCATTGTCGCCATTGTTGTTACCACTGTCGCAAGCAAACGACCGCTGGAGTGCCCAGAATGGGCAGAAGATTGTCGCACAATCGACCGATGGACGGCCGAACACCTCTCAACTGTTCAGGGTATCATCACTCTCGTATACATCATTGGACTGGGGGCACTTGCCTATGTGGCCCTCTCGCTATGTGAGGCCGCGGTATGGCCGCTGTTGGTCAAGCAGACCATGACAATGAGGGGTCTGGAGGCATACCTGGCGACGACACGGGGGTCTATCCTGGCTGCCCCGAGGGCCTTGATGGAAGTCAAGACGGTTTCAATGGGAGTGATTCTCATTTGCGCGGTAGCGGCAATTCTGACACCGCTCGCTGGGATCCCGTTGGTTGGGCAGGCGTATACATTGACGGCGAGGGAGGTTGAACTCAAGAGCAACTACACGCCTGGTGGTGGGCTCGCAGAATCGTTCCAGCAAACCGAAGCACCGAGTTTTGCCGACGTCGGGGTCCTGACTACATACAACTCGTGGGCTATGGACCCAGCCTCGGAACCTCTGCCAGAATACCGGAATTGGTATGTTGATCGCGAGGTGCTCGGCACGAAGGGAAACTTTTCTGCTCGGGCCGTCAAACTACAAACAACCGTATCGTGCGGCCCACGCACCGTCGAACAGCTTATCCGAAGTGGGAAGCCGTTGAACGCCTTTCCCACCAACTGGACTCGCGCAACTTTCAGCTCCCTAAGAGGCGATAAGCGTACCCCAGCAGAAGTCTACGTACGCCCGTATCCTCAATTGACGCTTTGGGCCGACAACTTTACCTTTGAGGCATCCCACCGAACCAAAGCGACTCTTGTCTTTGCCGCTCTCAACGGAACTATCGAAGGCGGCAAGCAGTCCTCCATTGCGCTTGGTACCATGAACAGCGTCTCGGCAATAGGTTGCGAGGTCACTGTCTCAGCTACAGACGACATCATCACTGTTGGCAACCCATCGATCCACTCGGATAACACCACTCTCCCGACCCTCTCGTCCCTCGAGACCCTTCACACCAACGCCTCCAGCCCCTCGACCGCCCTCAACGAACTTCTCCTCTGGTTTGCCGTTGCCCCCATCCTCTCCGCTCCGAGTGTATCCGGCGTCCAGCCAATGTTCTCCAACTCCACCTCCACCAACCGCGCCATAGCCTACACCGGCCAGACTCCCCAGCGTAATGCCTGGACGATTGATGGGATCGAGTCCTTCATCCATCTCTCCATCGGTGCTCTTTTACAGTCCACCACTGCGCCCCAATCCCAATCTACCGAGAACACCACACTTCTTACATCCACTTACCCCCTCCAGTTCCTCTCACGGTCGCGCTCCCTCCTCCTACTCTTCCTGCCTCTCCTCTTGGTCACCCTTATCCTGTCTCTCTCGTTCTACCTGAGCCACACCCACTCTCGCGAGTCCATCCCCGTCCTCCGTCTAGCCGGACCCTGCGAGCTGCTCAAGAGTTCTCAAACACCCTGGCTGCGCGAGCATGCCGGAACCGATGCAGCAAAGACCTACCTGCCTAGCGACTTGGGTGCGGCTACTGTTAAGTTTGGAGTAGTCGGAAAGGAAGGGGCCGAAATGGTTGGACTCGGTGACGGAAATGGAGGAAAGGTCGGTGCGTTTGTGAGGGAGGTCCCTCGAAGAGCACAGCCCCTGGATAAGGGGAAGGAGAGTGATGAGAGTCAGAAGAGAGGGACTTCGGGGGAGTCTGTGGAGATGGGTGTTATTGCTTGAGTTCACTGAGGCTGGCAGGGACTTCGGCGGGGTCGAAGGTTTGAGGGAAAAATGGAGGCGCTCTTCGCAGGATGATGATTTAACGACGGTTATGAGTTATGAACATGATGTTAACGACTATTTGACTGCATATTTTGCATACGAGAAGAAAGTCGAGAGGGCCTGGAGCTCAGGGAAGACGCCGGCGCAGTTACGATGATGCCACCCGGTTGCAGGATCAACCGCTGTGAGGAAGTTGTTGATACTAGAGAGACACATACCAAGACAGCCGAAAATGCGGTAGACGATCATACAAGCTGATAGCGGCATATTTCTTTCGATCTTTATGTCTTTCGACTTCGACGAAGAAATGGTCTCTGAGTTGGCCACAAGCGGATGATGGATCCAGGGCTTCTGCTGCTTGCATCACTTCCTCCCCTTTATCTTTCACATTATCTACACCACCATCCATAACTTCTTCCATCTGGCTGACCCAATTCTTGTCCTGCATTTGTGTTCGTCCCGATTTTCTGGAACATGCAGCTACAGATATGGCATACCCGATGCACTCAACCTCACAGGCACATGCATTCCCCAGCGCCGATGTAAGTCGCGCGCAGCACCTTAAGGTCTTGCTTCGAAAACGGCTTCTCATCAACTGGCCAATATCTGGGGTGCTTATCTTCAACTTGTCCTCCATGGAAAAACAAGCGTTGAACGACAATAACGGCGGACGTTGAAAGTCTCGGAACACTTACCGCATTTAGAACGTACCGCCAAGCGGGACGACACGCCATTGCGACTCTCTTGTCACCAGCTTTCCGTGGCTTCCGTCACTGAAGACATCGCCCGTCCCACTCCCCGCACTATCGATTTTGTGGCGCAAGCAGTGCAGCGACCATCAACAAAAGCCATTGGCTCCGGGGAGCGGCTGAACTCCGATTGTGTTTCAATATGCCTTACCCAGCGCTTCACTGGGTCTCGAAGCTCCATGGCGCTGCAGCCGAGAGCCGGCGAGGTGGTGTTATCTATCTGTTTGGGTCTATAAAGAATGGGAATCCTGTTCACAACTTCACAGCAGTATTTGACATTGTGGTGCATGGACAAGTCCTACCTGCTTGGCCACACTGGTAATCACCTTCGTGTATCTCTCCCACAACCACACCGATCATGGACAACGACAACCGGAATCGACTTCACCAGGAGATATGTCAGGTCGTCGAATCCATTCCGGATGAAGACCTGTTCATCATCGCCCGCATAGCTCTCTGCTGGCTCTGCGTCTCCGCGCGCCCCATCCAGTCCCGAGAACTCCGGCTTGCCCTCCTGATGCAGCAGACACACTTGACCAAAGGCAGCGATCAGCTGGATGTATTCATCAACAACGGCGTTTCTTTCGATGAGGAGACCGCCGTTACCTCCCTCACAGGCTTGCTCGGAGGCTTGATATCTTTCCACCCGCACACTCGCAACCCCGGCCGCACAAATGTCACCCTAAGCGACCCGGAGCTGGCCACGGTCATGTTCGAGCTGAGGAGTACAGACCTACCTGCATCGGTGCAGCGACTGGGCTTCAATGTCCAGCAGGCGAACATGATTGTCGCCGGGCAATGCGCCGTCA
The DNA here is from genome assembly GCA_009806015.1 of Neurospora sp. CHS-2018b. Classification (NCBI taxonomy): domain Eukaryota; kingdom Fungi; phylum Ascomycota; class Sordariomycetes; order Sordariales; family Sordariaceae; genus Neurospora; species Neurospora sp. CHS-2018b. The sequence goes on from RAOV01000003.1 coordinate 3,307,691, forward strand.
TTATCAGCAGGACCGTTCTCCGGTTGGGCCATGTCCATGATCAGAATGCCCCCACGTCCTCGCTGGTGCTGTACGCTTGGACACACTGGAACAGACACTGGAGTTTGGCCAGGTGGAATCTGTCTGATCCTGACGAAGGTGCCGTGGCTGAGATGATGATGATTGGTGTCGTCAACGACACCTTGGTCTTCCTGCTGGTGCTCAACGACTTCTTGACGGGCCCGATTTCCGTTCCGGCAACCGAAGACCGGGTTCGATGTACCGGGCTTACCAAGCAGGCTCAGGACGCGCTGGAGAGGCCGATCTATTTGCTATCCATCTTATCAACGGGAAGCTCTTCCACTTGGTGTACACGCTTGCATCAAGCCCGGCAAGGGTTCGAACGGCGTCCGGATGAATACGTGCCGATGAAACTAGGAACTCCCCCGAGTAAGCTCACCAAGGTTCAAACAGTGTGGATCGATCATGTCCCGAAGAAAATGCGTCAGTTCTACGACGATGCCAACGGCTTGATAGCGGCACTGATCTACATCTTCGCGGACGTGGCTCGTGATCTGCGCTCTCTCGCAATGATCATTGCCCAGAGGCCCATCTACGAGGAACTCCTGAAGGAGTATGACAGCTGGTTACCGCTAGATATCCTCACCAACGTCGCCAACTTCATGGAAGGCATAGCGAGCTATCCCTTCATGTCGGAATTGCCCAGCGGCAACACCCACAACCCCTTGATTATCAAGGAACCGAGCGACCCCGACTACGACACGGCCTTGTTGGTCCTTAGTCGACTGACGAAGGAGGGTTCCCGCGCTGCCACCAAGACCCAGAACTCATCAGTGGATTCCCAACTAGCAGCGAATGCTTCTAAATCGCATCCCCTGGGGATTTCTCCCTATCGCCTCCGCGCCGCTTCGTTCGTTGAGAAAGCGAAGAATCTTCGCAAACGCTCGGCCAATCCAACAACGTACATCATCAACGACATGCGCTTCCTCTCCCAACGCACCTCCTCCTTTGCCACTTTCCCCCAGCTCCAGGGCGGAGCCGGAGCAGGATCTATGCCCACACGCTTCATACCCTCTCGTCTCTCCCGCCTACTCCGTGGGCCACCCACATCTTCCTCCTCCTCAGACCCTCAACCCCCTTCCACCAACCCAGCCAGTGCGACCGCCGACACCACAACCGAAAACACCGGCCTCCTCACCTTCCTCGACAACTTTGCTGCCGGCGCCTTCACCGGCGGCGCCATCGACCGCTGGCCGCTCATCAAAGCCGCATTGCTATCGTCCGGCTACGGTCCAGCCTTCGTTTATTTGTTCATCGCCGTCCTAATCAACCACATTCGCAACATCTTTTGTCCCTGGCTGGGCAACTGGATGTGGTACACACCCATGGAAGACCTACGCCTAGCGCTCGGTAACCCTGCCTTCTTCCTCGAATACGCGCTTGGGTTTTCGTGGTGGTATTATGCCTTCTCGTTCATCCAAAAAATGGCGTGGGATTTTGCGGGCGGGATGGCTATCGCGACACTAACGATTTACGGAGGAGTTCCTGATCCTTCTGACCTTTCCCAGCCGGGCAACAACTATGGCGGCATGTCAACACTCGGGCTATCAGGCGACGACCCAGATTCAGACAAGAAGAAGAAGGACTCCCAAAAATGGAAAACCCGCAAACTGGAACTCCTCAAAATAGCCTACCTCCTCTGGGCCCTCGCCACCCTCGAACACATGTTCGCCCGCTCGCTCAACACCATCACCTTCCTCATCGCCTGGTACAAACTCGCTTTCCGGGGCGGCGACGCCGAGCACCTGGCCATGGCGAACATCGCCATCAAAAACTGGACGCGCATGCCGCTGCATGTGTCACAGGTGTACTGGTACACCATGAACGCGCTGTGGCCGATTGTGCTGAGCGCGGTGGCGCTGGCGGTGGCGGGACAGCCGGGGATGTTGATTGTGCTTGCTAGCATTGTGGGAGGGGTGGCGGCGGTGATTAGGTATAGGAGCACTGTGTTTATTGCGTTGGAGGTGAGTGGGGTGTTTGTGGTGATGGGGTTTTTGGTTGTTTCGGCTGTGTTGTTGGCGGTGGAGTTTGTGGAGGATCCAGTTGGGTTGAAGATGAGTACGGCGGTGGCGAGGAAGAGAGGCGGCAGGGCGAGGGGGGTGTTGAGTGAGAGAGCGAAGGGGAGGACGAAGATTCTTGCGAGGGAGGAGGCACTTTCTTTGTGGGAGGATTCACAACAACAGCAGCAGGAAGTTGTCGAAGAGGTGCCTGGGGAAGTAGAAGCTGAGCAGAGCAGCGTTGCCGTCAACACCGAGAAGGGAGGACATCAAAAGACTGACTGAGTAAGACAGTGAGTGAGGCAGGGAGAAATAGGTGAGGCACGAACCATCATATATATCATTGAGACATTACAGATTATGTTTTCCAACTTTCGCTTGAACCAACTGAATCCCTTTCCCCAGCCGCCACTATTAAGAAGGGGACGTGGAAGACCTCCTCAAATGAATACGCGCAGCTTCTCGATCATGTCCTCCCCCTCTGGTAATCTACTTCCTTACACCCACCACCTTCCCAATATTCAAAAACCTCCGCGCTAAACCTAGAGCGCCGCAACAGCAGCGACAAACCCAGCCAACGCCGCAGCCGCAGCAAAAGTCTGCTTAGGAGCGCCCGCATTCCCCGAAGCCGTGGTCGACGAGGCGCCGGCACTGCCACTCCCACTAGCACCAGTCGCTCCAGCCCCCGCAGCAGTCGTCGTCGTCGTCGTCGCCTCGCCCGCGGCCGCCCCCGTGCCCGTCGTCTTCGGCGGGTACACACTCGTCAACGAACAATCTTGAGTATTCGCCTCGCATGCCAAGCTCACATAAACGCTCAGATAATTTTCATACACACTCGTGCACTCCTCATAGTTCTTATGCGGCATCATGAGACTGAACACCACGTCCTGGTAAACCGGCTTGCACGCCTTCGCCAGGCTTGTAACTTCGGACTGATGGGCTGACACATAACTGGCGCTCTCGGAGCTGAAGGCCGAGTACGTCGAAGCCAGGCTAGCCGGCGGCGTTAAGGGGCTGGTGTAAGTCCCGCAGACGGCCGCGTAGCCGTCATCGCTGGAGGAGGTCCCCGTCCAGTTCATGTCTTGGTCCGCGTTGAGGGCGTCTTCGAGCCACTTTTCGAGCTGGCCGGAGGGCTCGGGGGCGGAGGTCATGAGGGAGTTGTAGGCCAAGGCGCAGGAGGTGTAGAGAGGCTTCAGGGTGGTAGAGAGGCCCTTGGGGAAGAAGTCGTCTTCATTGTCAGATTCAACTTCGATGTCGTCGTCACGCTTCTTATGCTTGTTTGCGTCGACGTGTTTGGGACGCGGTTCAGCGCGGAAGGCGCCGTGACTCTGGCGAGCCTGGATAGAAGGGGGTTGGGTGACTTCGGGTCCAATGGCCGCGACGGCTTGGTGGGCATGGGGAGGAGCAGCAAGCGCGGAGACGGTGGTGGTTACCGCCGCGAGGGTGGTGAAGGTTCGGAGATGCATTGTTGATGTTGGCGCGGCTTTTTCGGGTTAAGGAGTGGTGATGGTTTGGAATAGTCTTTGATGGTGATGGTGATGATAGTGTGGTGGGAAAAACCGTTGACAGGGAAAAGGAAACGATGGGGTTTATCAACTGTCTTTTAAAGTCATAGCAAGGGCAGGGCCTTTTCCCTTGATGTCATGTCATTTCCACGGTTGGATCGTCGGCAACATCTTCCTCGCCCAGTCTCGCCCGAGATTGCGGTGTCACTCATCTTTTTGCGTCTTAGCCTGATTCACGACCCCTGAAACCAAGCAAAGACATGGACAGGGGTTACCTCTAGCTTAATTGGGATACTACCTACCTAAACTGAACCGTCAACCGATTTTTTTCACTGGCCTCACAGGGCAATTTTGGTGCGCCACACGCTCGGGAATAAGATTCCGATGCTGCTGTTTCCCCTTCCCTCAGCATGCTAATTTCCAATTCCAGGCAACAGGGCGGCTTTCCGCTTCTGTCATTGGTCTCCAGTTGTCAGATTCCCGTCTCTGAAATGCTTCGCTTTCGCTCTAACGGGAAAATACAGCGAAGCAGTTTTCGTATCGTGGATTGTTGGTCAATGCGGTTTGTGTTGTTGACTGCTCGTGTTGGTGATGATGGGGACATGTAAGGTACTAAATAAGTGGGAAACCCAACTTAAAGAAGTGATGGCGTGCTTGATTCTGGATGATGAGCAAAGTTTATACTCGATTTTTCGGAACCCACCGGACTTCCAATCAGTCGTCTGGCTTATCCTCGTGAATAGCTTCCTTCTCTGACAGCCCTGAGTTCCTTCCGTCTGTGTCAGGAATGGTCGCGATGGCTTCCCTTCCTTCCTTCAACTAACATCGGGTAGGCTCGGCCGTGCGGGCAGGCATGAGGCAGGCAGGTGCTCGGTGCAAGCTGCACGCTAATGCAAGGTACCAAATGGTGGATACGGGGTCACTCCAGTCGGTGGACAAACGGGCTGTTTGACTGCCCCTGTTCGTTGTAAATATTCCCTTGATCGATCACTGGTTATTCACAATATCATTCCCAACTAAATTCCAGTCATCATCATCTTGATTTTCTAACATCAAATCCAATGGGTATCATCACTGCATTATATGAAGGTTCCCTCCATCATCCATCTATCCAACGGAAGAAAACCAACTGTACTACAACGACCATCGCAACTTTCCCCGTCTCGTCTCATTCCATTATCATTATCGTATCATTTATGCTTCGTTGTTGTAGTAGGGTTGTGGGGTATCATGTCGGGTTGTGTGGCGATTGCTTCTTTCAAGACTCTTAGAGAGCCAAGACGCCAACGAGGCCGGCAAATGCAGCAACGGCGGCGAATACGGGAGCTGTGAGGATTTGGTGTTAGCAATTGTGTTACATGGAAAAATGAGGGAAAAGCATTGATCACACAGAAAGTAATGAATGATGGGGCAAGCGATTCGTTGGTCGGCGAGGAGGGGGGAGAAGAAGATGAAGATGTAGGGGAAGAAGGAGCCTTCGATGATCCTGTGCTGATCGTAGGAAGAGATCCACCGAGGCCAAGAAGGAGGAGGAGGAATGGGAAGATGTGGTGATGGCTTCAACGAGTCAAAACTGATACAAGGCTGGAACCGAAAGCGAGATGTTGTTCATGTTCACTTACCAGAGCTGGAAGCAGCACCGCTCTTTCCGTTCATCTTGGCGGCAATGGCCTTGCACTCAGCAGTATCGGTGGCAAAGGTGAGCTCGATCCAATTGCCGATCTTGGTAGGGCAGTTCTTGGCCACGCTGCTCGCGCCCTTGGCCGCCTCGGTCAGCCACGCCTTGGCCTCCTCCTCGTAGGACGAGTAGGCCGAGGTCAAGGACGCGGGGACGGTGGGGGTCACAGCATCCAAGGTCTCGCAGGCTTTCTCGGCTTGGTCGATACCCAGCGTGGTGGTGGGCTCCTCAGAAACGGCTGTTGAAAGCCAGGACGCCAGATCGGTGTCGGAGGGATAAGGCGCGGCGTTTTCCATCGACTTCAGCGCCGAGCTGAGGCTGAGAACGCAGCTGGTGAACTGGCTGCCCGAGCCCGAAATGGCGTATGAAACCACGTAGGCCCGCTTGTCGACCTCGTGCTGCCCTGCCTGACCATGCGCGCGGATGGCATCCTGGACAGCCGAACCCTTGAAGACGGGGGCCGGAGTGATCAGAGCGGCGGGGGCTTCGGCCCGGGGCTGGGGAACGGCAGAAGCCGAAGCGGTGGCCGCAAGGGCAACGAGAAGAGTGTTGGAACGCATCGTGATGGACGAGTTGGTTGGGTTGTGAGGTTGAAGAGTTGGAGTGTGACGTGAAGAAGGTGCTGAATGTTAAAACACTGAACTACCGTGGGCAGCCCGGGTCTTTATGTATAAACAAACATGACCCTCCGCTTCTTTGAGCTGAACCGTTTCCGGTCACCATCCCGAGGCCGTGAATTGTTGCCTGTACTCCCGCCCCGAGTAACAGGCACAGCCCAATTGCATCCAATAGTGTGGTACATCGCGCTAAACTTGTGGCAGACTGTTAAATCCGAGGTCCCCTATGGATGAACTGAGTTGGTGTGTTGGTGTAAGGCTCTGCTCGCTAGATGGCGGACTGTGAATGGAGGCACATGGAGCCTAGTCCCAAGGGATACAGGCCCATAGAGCTGAGCCGGATACAGCCCTTGCTCCATCTCCAGTGACACGCCAAATCCACTATTCTAGGCAACAGACTGCCCAACAGAGCGCTATCCCCTCCATCTCATGCCGTACTTATTCCGCGCACCGTGACGGCCCAGCCGTTGCATTCAGTTTTCTGCAGGGACCTTTGTACCCAAAAGATCTAGAGGTAGTTTCGTGCTCCATCGAACGGAGCCCGACACTAAACAACAAAGGGAAGGTTACCGAGAAGCGGCGAGTGCAAAAGAGTTAAGCGCTGTTTCTGTCCGCGTGATCAGGTTGGTTTTCTGGAACTAAAGAAGCGGGACGTTGGTCGAATTCGGGTCTGGTATGTGAATGCTCTGTATCGGTTCAATGCAAGGGCGAGCGAGAAATCATACGGCGAACGGAGATGAAACGAAAAAGTTCACCAGTTAACCAGAACCGTGCATCTCTAGTGGCGCAGGTACGGTCCTAATGCAGTTAGCATTGCTTACTGTAGTACAGACTACAGAGACGACAGCCTCACGCCAGCAAACTTTTGTGGGTGATTGTCCATGTGCCACTGCATTGGGAATACGGTCACCGCTTCAACTTGGACCAATTCTTGGTGGGTGAGTTGTGGGATGGGTTGAAGCGTCATGACGGTGTCCTGGCGTCAGCGGCGTCTTCAAATTCCTACACAGTCTCCTACAGTACTGTGTAGAGCGAGCTGATTTTCTTCGAGTCCGAGGCATTGTACGATCTGTAGATCATGCAAATCCATTTCCCCAGACCATCCAGACGCTCTGGAAGGAGATGCAAATCTGCAAATCTGGGGTGCTGGTCCACAGCGGCCAGTGGGGACTTTGCGGCACAGCCCAGGGGTGTGCAGTGATCGGACAATGATCGACACCAAATACAAAGGTCTGAATGAACACTACCGCTTTTTTTCATTCAAAGTAGATTTATCCCCCCCTGCCCCACTAGTCCCAGCATCCGTACCAAAAGGGGGGGGGTGCGGCCAACAGTAAGTTTGCTATTGAAATTAAAATAATTGTAAATTTATTGTAAAATGGCGTTAAACGTTACAAAACGCCGACGTTGGTTATGTGAGACGTTTAAGTAGGTACAATAGTAAAATGTCCGTTAATATATCCAAACGTTTGGGAATTCCTTGACGTTTAATCGGCCGAAACGCTAAGGAAGTTACTTTAATATCAATTTCTGCGTGTACAATACTTAGGGTAAGTTCTTAGAAATTTTTATAGCGGACTTACCCCCTAGAACCCAAATGTCACAGCGCATACCGTACATAATTGTAAAATACAACTCAAATACTATACTATATCTTCGCACGGTACCCGACCAACCAATCAAATCTTAACTTTGTCAAACAGCGATATCCATCGATCAACACCAACCCCAGCTACGCCTCGCAATATATACGCACCCTATCATCCCAAACGCCATCGACTTCAATCTTATCTTTATTTAATAATATATATATACTACTCTTATTTCTATCTCGTTATAGAAAGCCCGTACACTTAGTATTATTCTTATTATTATAACTATAGCCGAAATTAGTGCCGAAGAACTATAGAGGATACTTAGCGTATAATATAATGTCTAGACTTATTTAAATGTACTTGGTAATATTAATATTATAAAAAGGCTAATCTTAAATTAATAAAAATAGTAGAGGCCGCTAAAAATAGTAGTAATACTTCTCCTCCTTCGGTAAGCATTATAATTCATAATAGCTACGACTATAAAATATTTAAACATTTAACCTCTATAATTTAGGGATAAAGTGATAATAGCCGGGAGGATAGCAGCAGTAGCAATAGCACCTCTACCCCTAAGCCCCCCCCTTAGGATAATATCGACTGTAAAGAGTTGTCTAAAGATATCCGGGCCAAACGCTTGAAAAAGTTTGATAAAACCGCGGAGGACGCTACCTTAGCAACAGCCATTGCCCGTGACAACAAATAGGAATACCGCCTTCAGAGGGAGGCTCGCTAGGAACACTTTCTATTTAGAAAGTTAAAGGAATCCCGTATCGAACCGGTACTAAAAGCTATCTTTAACGATATTATCGTAGTATATATTTGTCTTAATATTAATATATCTTTATATAGGTATATATTAATATAGAATAATAGAACCCGGACACCGAAATATAGCGTAAGGCCCGCCGCAAGGTTATAGGAATCTAGCGGCGTTTTTAGAACGAAACTACCACTAGGGTCATTATATATATCTGCCTTTAATATTAGTAATAATATATTATACTAATAATACATTAGGCCTTTATTAAGAAATAGGTTAAGGACAAAGGCTTGGCCCTCCTTAAGCCCGCTAATATTTTGAGCGATAGTACTATTATAGCTAAATGCCGCGCTACCTTTTTGTAGCAGCGTTTTTTTATAATTTTTAACTACATAAAGGGCTACACTTTGCCTAAAAAATCTAGGAAGACTGCCCAATTCTTCTGCAAGCGTAAATTAGAAAGAAAAGATCTATCAATATTAAATAATATCGGGGCACTAATATTAATACTTAGAGGCTTAGGCCAACCTAGTCTTAAAGACCATTAAATACCTCCACGCGGCCGCAGCCAACCCCAAGGAGGAGGCCGACAAAAAGAAGGTCCTTTTCAATTATTATAAGACAGCCCCCCTATATAAAAATTATACGAAAATCCAGCGCTCCAACTTCAAAGAAAGCACCCCGCTAAAGCGGAAGGCTCCTATCAAAATATATTATCTCTTATCTTTATATTGTCGTATTGTATCATATCGGTATACTAACTTATAGAAATAGGGCAAATCGGTCGACAAGGAGGCCATCCTTAACTCTATATTCGTAGAGGACCCCCCCTCCTCCTCGGATAAGGAGCTACCTTCCAACAATAGCGACAATAGCGACGAGGATAAGGAGGAGAAAGCGGCTCACTACCGCAATAAAAAGTAGAAGACGGTTAAAGGTAAGAGCAAAGATACGGGCAAAAAAAATAAGAAGGGTAAGGGCAAGGAGAAGGAAAAACCGAAGAAAAAGACAACTATCGATATCCCTTCCAATAATAACAATAATGAAAAAGACCTCTCTAAGGAGGATTAGACGTATTATAAACGTATTAAGACGTATCGAAACGTAATAAGAGATCTAGTATATTTTATTTTCGTATAATTTGGGGGTTTCTAAATTGTTAACCGGTGGATTTCCTTTATTTTTTTTAATACCCAGAGCTATAGCTCTTAATACTTTCCTTTATTAATACCAAAAACATTATCTTTAAATTCTTTATATTAATAGCGACCTAGCCGGGCTGAAAACCGAAAGCAGTAAATACGAAAATGATCTTTATAATCTATACTTAGTCAATATATTAATAACCAATCGTATATTAAACAATAAGGTAGGAAACGGCTTTCTCGACCCGAAAAAAATTCTATTATTTAATATAAATAGAATAAACCGGTCAGTAAGTTTTTTTTATAACTTCCTAATTATTAGGGTAATTTAATTGTAGTTTATAGATTTATAAGTATTTTAGTACGTACCTTAGCGGCTGTTATTCGCTATCTTAAGTATACTATACCAAATTTTTAAAATTATTAAAACTTACGACCGTCAACCTTTACGCCGTCACCGCCGTCAGTATTTTAACTATACGTACTCGTCGAATACCTTCGAAAATTTAGAATTTTATCGAATAATTTGAACCTAAGTACATCCAACTTCCCTTATATTTTTACCGCCTTACGCAATCAAATTCTATCGCATCGTCCAACTACCCTTCTATCCTAGTCTTCAACGTATTAACGACCTCAAAATGCACCGTTTAACGCAACGGCGAAATAAGCTTAGTACTATTGCCAGTCTCGAAGGTATAATTAGATCTAAACTAAGCAACGTATAAGAGTCGAAAGGCAAAGAGAAGGCGGTCGATTTTGGTAATTAGGATAATATGCCTGACTACAACTTCGTTAGTCTTACTCAAATTTTAGTACTACTCGTCTAAGATTAAACTGACCGTAAAATATAGAATTTCGATAATAATAAACTGGCCGAAGAAGACGAGGAAGATCTCGATATCGATAACGATAACGTTTTAAACGTCGAAAAGCTTTAAGCAATAGCGGACTACCAGCTTATAAACAATATTCCTAACGACGAGGACTTCAATAATAATAAATCCGAGGATAAGGATATCGATATCCCATCTTCCCTATCCGTCGATATATCCCTAACATCACCCGCACTCGCTATCACCCCTCAACACCCCTCGGTATTAGGTTATATTTATAATATAGCTACGTATATTATAAGATATATCCCACCGCCGCTACTACCGCCCTTATTTATTAGTTCTTTAGGTACGGCGCGAAAACTTTAGAATATCGAAAATAAGTCGGAACCAATATATTATCGACAGAATTTAGCCGGAAGTACTTTATTATTTAATTTTAGTATATCCCTTAGAATATAAACGCAATTAAACGGCGTCTCCAATACGACGTACTATAGGATCCGAGAAATCCTCTAGTAATATACTAAGCCGAATATATTAAAGGAGATATACCGCGAAATCTCCAAACTCCCGGCTAATATACAAATATTCAAAACTAAAGTCAAAGAGTACATTCCGCCGTCCCTCGAAATCCGAAAGGCGCCGATTCCCTTAAAGTCCGAGAAATTATTTAGCGTACGCAAGTATAAAATAGACAAATCCGGTAATTAAACGATATAAAATTTATATTTCTTTAATACCGTCAAATATATTTATACTTTACTACATAGTAGTATAAGGACTATAATATATTTTAGAATAGCTATCCTAATTAATAATCTATATAAGTTATAGTATTCGAAGGTATAGGCTTCTTCGATTCGCAGTACTTCTAGAGATTTCGGTTATTATACTAATAATATTCCTATCTTCCCGTTAAATACCGTTTATTATTAGTATTACAATAAGGATTACAAAATTTATAAGGGCGGCAGCGCGGGTAAATCTAGCCGTTTAAATTATATCGGTCGCGTTATCGAAGTTTGGCGTAATTATCGAAATGCGCCGTTACGTTAGAAAAATAATATTATTATTAAGATTAAGCCGATCGCTAGCTTTACTATTATAGTCTCTACGCTTAAATAGGTATTGTATAAGATAGGTATCCCCGAACCGTCGTAAGTAATTCCCACCCTCCCGAAAGACGACGAAATCGAACCCGAAGAATATATTTTAATCGAAAATAAAATTATTTACATCGCTATTAACTATATTATCCGGAGGTCTAGAAAAATATTTTATAACTTATTATTTGGCAATTTAATATAAATAAATAACGACGAGGAGATAACGAAAAAGAAGGCCAATACGAAATACTTAATACGCCGGAAGTATAATATAAAATTACGCCGATTTGTCCTGCTTGTTAGAATATACCCGATACGAAGTGAATTCGAAGTCGCAAAGTTCACCAGGCCGGCACTTATTGCATCGCTCGCCAAAATAGATATTCTAATCCAGGCCGTTCCCTTAATTCTTTTCATTAACAGCTTTAGTCTATATTAAATAATGGCAAAGTTAATTATAGGTATTTATATATCTATTACTACCTTCGAGCGCGATAATTGTTTGAGATAGATGAATATTATACCCCTTACTTTGGGACCCTATAGATCGAACGATACAGATATATAGGAGCAGATTGGTATTAACCTTTAAGAGTTAGAGTAAGGCGAAATTATTTAAATCCAATAAGGAGAAGACCTAGAACGCCAACAAATCTTCGCCTATAGCTTCGTCTTTATTATTATCGGCGATTTTCCTCAGTAATAAGATAATTCAGGTTTCCGTCGCCCGACGGCTAAGTAAGGGTGCCGAATATGCGAGGTTACGCTAATTAACCGCAGTAACCTAAATTTCGATCTTTCTAGCAACGAGCGTCAGCGATACTATTACGAAATTATCCAATAATACTAATATTTGAAAGAGACTTACCTATATAAAATATCTCGGGAGAGAAAGGCCTATAAATTTAGTATAGCGATGGATAATCCCCCTCTAATATATATCCTCCCTACTATAAATATCGTTAGGATAAGGCCGGCAGATTCAATACATTCGGAGTTCGGCGGTCTTACTAAGAACCTATATATTATAATCATCGACCAACTATTAATAACGAAAGGCAATTCGGAATACGCTAAAGTATTACGACGATTTCCTCGGCTACTAGGTTGGAATAATATCCAGTCGCTATATTATATATTATAATATATATTACGTAAGTATAGTCAATAGTCTATTCTTATACCACTCGTTATTCGGATATAAATAAGGTTAAATTAATAATATATCCGATCATATAATTTAATAGCTTTATTGGAGGTATTCGCCGAAAATATCAAAGATTGGGAATTTGGCCGACCTATCGATGCCGTAGATTGTATATTAAGGGTATTGATTAAGAACTTATATACGAACATTCTACTAACGACAGACAAAATACGTCTCTATAATCAGGATCCTACTATCTTTAAATAATAGATTAAAAAAAGTCGCTAATATTACTAAATGTTCTATAACGTAATGGCTAAAGTAGCAAAGGTATACCGAAACCGTAGTTAATCCGTCGATAGTACCGTAGTAAATAAAACTATAGCCCAAATATTACTAACCGTAGCTAGTAGCTCGGGGGCGTTGGAGGCTGGGCTAAGTATTATCGGTATAACTCTTATTATAAATACTATCGAAGAATTCGAAGGCGCCGATATTATAAACACGGCCGAGTTCAAATCGATTAAATCGAACAAATTCAACCTAATAATATCCAGACCTAATATATACATTAGACTATATTACCCGGACGTCGTTAACGAGTATAGCCTTATTTCTATAGCTATGGTATTGGTCTTTAAAATCAAATATAAGTTGTGGAAAAGGGTAGTATATTATACTAACTATCGAAGCCCGGAAAAAGATCTATTTATATAGGAGTCCTTCGTATAGATTATCCGGTTCATTCTATTGGACGCTTTTAATAACGATAACAATAACAATAAAGACTCAGCTAACAATATCACTAGTTAGCTGAAGCGACTTCGCCGTACAATACCAACCTTATTTTCGACTATTCTCGCAAGTACTAAACAATTGCCCGATTTATTTACGAGGGCCGTCGAATATATATAATAAATAACCTCCATATCCGGCAAGGAATCGGTACAATTCAAACCCCTCAATACGGAATATTATTATAACGTTCGAATTATTAGTAAAATTAAAAACGATTTGATCTACAACGTAAAGCTTTTTACAAAAGAATTTGAAATGGACGAAAAGTTTAAAAAAGATCTGGGTACTATATATATACAGGATTACACTGAGGCTATAACCATTATAAGTACAGCTCAATAGGTAAAGTAGTAGAAGAAAGTTTCGTAGGATAATAAAAGGTATACATTGTAATACTATGAAAATTCTATATTTGTTAGGGCGGGGAGATACGTATACGTATCGTTATATACCCTTCGCTAGCTCCCTTATCTATATAGAGGTCGTTAAATACTATATCTCAAAATATACTCCTATCTAATATAGTTACCGTACGATATTATTATCCAATTTTACTAATATTCTAACATTTAATAGTACGGGTAAACGAATTACTAAAGAGCGAGGCTAATATATTAAATATAATTATACTAACCCAGATAATATAGCTATTAAGCAAAGCTAAGCTCGGCTAGAGATGGTTTTTATATATAAAGTTACGTAAGGTAAGCCTCTCGGTCTTTCCCAACGCTCGTACCAATATATACCGTTAATAAAAATATATTCGTTTAAGAATAGATAAGTATAGAATCTTCTTCATCGTATCGCTAATCATACGTTTATACGGCAGCTATATTAATCCATTAACTCGTCTACTAGTATACAATAGAGTCGCTAATACTATTATCGGCCTTATAAGAATTATAGCGACAACGATATATATAGTACCGTTTATATAATTACCAATAATAAACGAATAGTATTACGACAATAACGGTAGTAATATTCTTTTCGTAGACTAGCTAATTGGTTATATATAAGTTTTCCAATTTATATATAATAGTATAGAGGTGGTAGTATTGGGAATATCTTTATATTTTTTTTATTATATATAAACTTAGTAATTTTTCTAGTTTCGGGCGCTAGGCTTTGGCTATTAGGTACAGCTTAGTAGTATAGCGTCGCGAGTGTACGGGTTTTAGTTCTGGGCGCTAAGGTTCGGGTATAAGGCGCGGGTATAGGGACGGCGACGAGGATTAAATAGCCCGTACGAGGGCGGCGAGGGAGCAGGATTCTAGGACCGGCGGCCAGACTTGTATAATAAACATCCTCCAAATCAAACGTTTTTATATATAAATGTTTTTTTTTTAAAATATTTATTATACTACCAACGGTAAATTTACCGTTAGTTCTACGTTGGGATGTGTAAACGTTAGGACTTTTTAAGGCATCTACCAAGCTATAAACGTTTAGACCTTAAAACGTTTAGGAGCGCAAACGTTTAGCCGAGCCCAGACGACTCAAATTACAGACGTTTACAAATTTACTAACGGTTACTCAATCCTTAGCGCTGCGGTAAACGTTTGAAAAATTCAACTGTCATTTTACACTAAATTTACAATTTCCCGCGCACACCCCCATGCAGTACGGATAGTATAGCCGGGCCGGCAGGCCCACTTTAACCCACTTTTCAACCCTGCCAGCCACCTGCAGACCCCCTTGCTAGCCGTGTGCCCCGTGCTAGTAATCTTATAGAATCTCGCCCAGCCTCCCTACCTTTCTCCTCCTTCCTCCAATAACAACCTTTCTCGATTCTAACTCGTGCCCTCAAATTACCAGAATCACCAGAATTAATCAAATAATACTATATTATTAATTGTAATATAGTCTTTCATCAAAGAAGCAAGCTTCAAAAGTCTAACGATGTATTTAAGTTTACCGCTGTCATAATATGGCTGGACAGGTTCCTAGAGCACTAGCCACTAGGCAATGGGGTGCCGGTGCCAAGCACCTGGTGCTATAGCACATCGGATGGAATGAGGCTCATGCTCTTATCGATAGACCGAACGGATCGGGAAGGCGGCGACGAGTGGCAAAATCTAACTTATATATCCAGATCCGTAATACCTTCGTTTAAAAAGCTTCCCTTTTTTCTTTACACTTAATATTACTTTAATTTATACTTTCTAGCCTTACAGCCTTATCTCTTATAGAATCACGCTTTCACATAATATTAAGTATCATTCTTTTCGTCCAAGGATAGTATTATAATATCCACCTTACAGCCAATACATATAACGATTGGTTTAGTATTTTCTTTATCAATGCGCCATTACGACTAATTTATCTTTAATCGCTCGAACGGAAGATTATCAAATCTTACAGGATACGTACGCTATTACGACGTCGTAAACAACCTCAACCCCCCATCTCCCGCCCTAGACAGAACTATTAAACGATATCTAACGCCGGAAATAAAATTAACGATATATACTACTACTATAATTCAAATTCGAACTCACTACTTATCTCCAACCCCAATCCAAAGGAAGAAGCGGATCTATTCAACGGCGGTAGACTTCGACCTATTATCAACTTCTATAACCGGTTCGGCTAGGGCAACAAAATTAAACCTCAAAAGGATATTATAAATTCTAATATAGATTAATTACAACCCAACGCTATTTCGACCCTAGAAATAAAATACAACCCGTAGGGGCCGGGTTAAGAAAACAATATACTTTAACCGACTACCCCTACGAAGCTAACGACTAGCAACTACAAGCCCCCCTACGTCGAAAACGCCGACAACTCGTTCAACTTCACTCGAAGTATAAAGAAGACAGCGCCATCAATAGACCCCCAAACGATTCTACGCGACGCCCGCCGGAAATTTAAGGGCAAAAGAAAAGAAATAGCCAACCCTACTCCCAAAAGACCTTCATCGTCGCCCTCGCCCACCATTAAAAGGTCGGGATCGACCTCCCTATTACCGTATATCCTCAAAATACAAATCTCAAAACAACTACTCTTAAATCCATCGTTTATATCGGGAATAAAACCCGAAAAATCCTACATTATACCGGACACGATTCTATAATAGATTCTTCGTAAAGGATAGCAGATCCTTAACCGATTAGATGCCGAAACTAATATAATTAAAAATAATTAAAACGGAATCGCCGTCTCTCAACACCGCAGCGAGTATTTAAAGAAACTATACCCATACGCGAAATTTCTACAATAGAACCTTAAAACCAAAAACTTTATAGAGGAGGTTACAAAACGCGCTAATACGATTTATACGAACTAAGAAAAGAAGGGTATTAACAGCAATACTATTCTATTCCGACTAATTGCCGAAACTATAAAAGAGAGCCGAACTCTCAGGAAATTCGATCTAAACGTTATTAATAACTTTATAGACGAAGATACTTTCTATATAGCTTATTACGCAAATCCCAATTCTATATAGCAAGAGTTTTATAGCCATTTTATTATTAACGAAACTCAATTCAATATTATCCGTCATTTCTTAAAACTCTTAGAGCGGGCGTACCGGGACACAATCAACTTCAATATATAGACCCTCTATTTTACTAACCAAACCTATTAACTAGCGACGGAGAATAACCAACTCACTTACGACATTATTAAATTCAATGCGCGTTTCGATATAAGTAAAGCGGAAATACCCCCTAAATTCAAAAAATAATACTAAGCATTCGAAAAGAAAAACTAACTCCTTACTCAAAAGGTTGCTACTATATCCCTCGCGTCCCAAAAGGCTACCGCTATAACTAACACGCCCCCTCCTATTATTAAACGCGGTATTTCGTTCGCCGCTAATACTAAATAGCTAGAAGGGACCAATTATAATACTACGACGGGATCGAATACCCTATTATAGGAACTAGCGCTAAACGCTACTACAATAATAGATACGGGAACGGAACCGGTTATTCGTACCCACGAAAACGGCGACCCTCCTAATAACGACCCCTCTAATAACAATAATCTATTACCCCCGAAACCGCCGGTCATTCTAATACCCAAAGGGTTCACTCCTATAAATCCCTTACACGTTATCCCTCGCTAAAAGAAATCTACGAAAATAACCGACCCCAATACGTTTAATAACGACCCAAATACCAATAAAATATCCTTTAATACTTAACTAATATAAATAAAATATAAGCTACGTACCAACGCCAATTATTTCAATAGCAAAGAAGATCGCATCGGCGAAATATACTCCCGTCTAGGTAATTCTATCTCGGAAGGAATATTCCCCTACCTCAACAGAAAATACCCCAAGCCCATCGAAACGGTAAATACTCTGCTTAAACACTTATAAAATAACTACCATAACCACAATACTAAGGAGACAGCCGTTCTAAAATACAAGAAGCTAAAAATACAGCCTTCGGACCGTTTCTAGGACTTTAAGACCGCTTTCGTTTATTTAATTGGGAGGTACCGGGTGCCTAAGGAATTATAGAAACGCAACATCCGACGCAAAGTCATTCAAAAACTAAAAATACCAACCGAAACAACCTACTTAAAGGAGTATAAAACCTTTAAAAACTACTACGTTCTATTCCAATCGTTAAATCCCAATATTAAACGGACCGGAGAGGAATAGAAATAAAAGAACCGAAAAACGTACGCCCAAACCGTCGGACAACCGGTAACGCCCCGTTCTAACCCGTCTTCTCGTCCCAAAATACTTCGTAATCCAACTATCGTTACCCCGAAATACTATCGCCCGACGTATAAAAAGATGAAAATACTTCGCGCCGAAAACAAGTACTTCAACTATCGGAAGACCGGTCACAACTCGCCCAACTATCCCGACCGATCTAAAATTGCTTCGCTAGAGGCCTCGCTAAAGGCCGAACTAAATACTATTACCGACCTAACTTAGGGGCTAACGACCGAAGCTACTACAAAATAAAATTAAATGGAGGATAACGTTAAAGAAGATAATAGCAACGCGAGCGACGAAGATTCGGAAAATTAAACACCCTAGGAAATAAATACTCTATCCTAGGGGAAGTGTCTATCCAAATTAATAGCATTAATAGTAACCCAACTAATAATAGAACTTACCCAGATTTTAACCTTAAAAATTATCTAAGAGGAAGAATAAAATTCTTAATTAACTATACTATAATAAATAATAAATTATCTATTTCAATACAACGCGCACTAATAAATATAAGAGCAGACGGCTCGTTACTCGTAAATTCGGAATTTACAAATAAACTACGAAAAAAGCTCAAATTAGAAAGCTACTCGGATTTTACGCCCGGGCTAATTACACCTTTCAAGAAAACTAAGCCCAATGAAATTAAAAAAGCGCTTAAAGGTCACGTCCGTATTAAGGGAATAACTTATAATAATAAATAGTTATTCGTATTACCCAACCTTAAAATCGATATAATTATTAGTAAAATATAGCTCGCTAAATATAATATATTACTTAATTATAAGAACGATCAACTCCTATTCCCCCCGGGAACTATACTTATACCGGATATTAAAGATATTAACTTAATACGGGACGCCCCTCTTATTAAAGACCCGTCCTTTCAAAATAATATTGTATACTATAAAACCTTAATAGAATAAGAGGATAGGAAGTGAAAGACGGTTGGTTGACTGGTCGTCGAGAAGGGTAGACGAAGTAACCGTATCCCAAATGGAAAAGTCGTAAGGGTGGATGAAAAGATAGAAATGGTCTTTCTCTTCAATGTGGAGGAAAACGGTTGCAGTGTAGGAAATTGAGATTTCTTGAGGCATGGGTGTGTTGGGCGTTCAAAGACGAACAGAATGGTATATGGTTTGTGTGTGTAGGTCTTATATTNAAGCGGTTTTTTCCGTTACATTCCTCGGCTTCCGGAGATTCCGGAAACGTTTTATTTGTTTGTTTCCGTCAAGGAATGGCCGAGCAATGGGGATTCCAAAATCTATCCCTTGAATTCCATCCCTTGCATTCCTGGCTGTTTGCATCCAGGCGGGCATTCCTAGGCCGCCCTGGATTCCTGGGCCGCCCTGGCAACCCTTGCAGGCCACCCTGGCAGGCACCCTAGTCAGTGCAGGGCACCCTGGTCAGTGCAGAGCCTCAACCACCCTCTACGAGGGTTAGGGTTATATATGGAAGAAATTCAACAACGAATATTTAATCGAATAAAATCGATAAAAATCAACCAAAAATATAGGGCATATATTTATATTATNCGTAAATCCGTTATAGATATATAATATTATATAATATATATATTAAGACTAACACTCCCCCGTAAACTAGTTACGGTAGTAATTAGGTTATAGATATATATTTATATAATATATATATTAAGAGGAAATTTTGTGGAAGAGAAAAATTTAAAACTCTTCTTATTATAATATTTATTATTATAATATTAAATTAAATATATATATATATTTAATTATATAAATTATTTCAAAGAAATAATATAAGGTAAAAATTTAAATATTTATAATATTTATTAAAAACCTTTTATATATATAATAATTATTTTATTAATTATTAATTTTATTATTATTTTAATATAGGGTAAAAAGGTAAATAATACCAAAAACCWTTAATATAGGAAAATCTTATATATAAGATAAAAAACCTATTTTTTATAGTTTTTCAATACCAACTTTAGCCCGCCAGTCAGATARATATTTATTATCCATTGGCTTAGTTAAATTATCAGCCAGTTGTTCTTTTGTAGGGATATATATATATAAGGGTAGGAATATTTATTATATTAATTAATAATTTATTAATTAATTCTAAAGTAGACTTTAGATATAATAATTCCTTTATAGCTTCCGTTAAAGCCATATATTCAGCTTCACACGTAGATAAAGCTACGGTTTTCTGAAGGCCACTATTCCAAGAAATAATATTATTTCCTAGGGTAAATATATACCCTGTAGTAGACCTTCTAGAATCAAGGCAATTAGCGTAATCGCTGTCACAATAACCTTTTAATATAAGATTATTATTATATTTATTTTTATAGGTCATCCCTAAATCTGGGTATTTATTTAAATAACCAAATATTTGATYAACGGCCTTAAAATGTTCTATACTAGGATTACTAGCATATTTAGCATAGTATTGTTAATAGGGGAATCCTTGGATTACCCTACCTTTCCTGTATTATAGCTTAGACTAGTCGTAACAGCCCAGATTAGCTGGGCTGCTATGGAGGCCCTGGCTCGCTATGCCCAGTCGGGTCCTACGCTTAAGCCACCCTGTGGCCCGTGCGCTGACCTTCTATATAGTATATTTATTGCGTATAGACGGCTGGCTAGAAGCCTCGCCTTTCCTCTTATAATATCTTTCTTTCTTGCACACAATATAGCTTTATTCTAATAACCCTATATTACGTACAATCCTTTATATCCTATATTAAGTGGTAGCTGCAATTAAATGTTTAATGGCCGCTATTTCGATTCTTAAACTATATTATATTAGCAATCTCAATCGCGATTGCAATCGAGCTCGTCGTAAGCGACTTTAAGCAAGCGATAACCATTTCCAAATTAAGCGCAATAACGCGGGGCATTACCAATTCTATTAATTTTACTAATACCGCTAGAAGATAACGACCCTCCTTTACCTTTACTTATTGTAAAAATAATAAAGCGAATAATAATTAATTATTATTACTAATTATAATAATGACCGCTATTTTCTAATTTGTTCGTCGTAAGATAATATTAGACGACCGTTAATTATTATTACTAACTACTCCCCCTCTTCGAAATCGCTAGCTCGTTGTGAAATAGTTTCGTAATTTCCTCTTACAATCCCCGCTAAAACGAATCCTTTATAAGCGCGCCTCTTCCTTAATTGCGAACCAGATTCCCATCCCCTTATTTAAATTTATAATTTACTAGTCGCGAAATAAGTATCGTTAATTCTTATTAAATTAAACCGATAACGAACTTCCTAATTAAGTTTACTATATTTTACAATTCTTCTTAATTTACTATTTTTATTTACAACGAAAATACGGGCGTTACGTAAATCCTAAAATTAGAACTAAGCGTTTCCGCCCAATACTAAGCAACTTTACTAATTAAAGTCCGCCTTTTTAAAGACTTATTTATTATAAGCTATTACTATTACAGTCGTCGCTAACTTATCCCTAACCGACGTTATTACTACCCGATATACGAAAAGAACGAATCGTACGAATATTAATACTTCTTTAATAATTTTCGTAGTATATATAACCCCCGGTCTTTCTTCTACCCTCAATATATTTACCGTAATAATTATAGGAAATTTTAATTACGTTTTAACTTTAATAAAGAATATTTTAAGGCTATTCGTAACCTCTTTCCCCCTTGCTCTAATATTAACGAGAGCATCCTTCCTTTTAGTATTATAGGTTTTAAAATAGTAACGCTTATTTTTGAGGAAGGATAGTAATCTTAGGAATTTCCTATTTTCTTTAAGTAAGTAGGAAAAAGGATTCCTATACCCTCTTTCTAAGAGCCTTTTTTACTAATACCTCTATAATTAGAGGAATTAGAAATAGTACCTAAAGTCTTTTAAGTATTAAAATATAACGATTTCTATTAATAATACTATAGTTCTTATACTAAAATTCCCTTTAATTATTATTATTAACTTCAAAACGAAGGTAAGCTTCCTATAGATAAGAAAGTCCTTCTCTTTCATAAGCCGGGTGCCATATTCTTCCGGCCACCGGCTCCTACCCTCTCAATCTTAATAATGCAAATTGTCTTTTCTATAGCTCTTAAAATTATTAATATTAATAATAATTATATTACCGTTCCTAAGAAGGTAGTTCGTATTGTAAAATAATAGTTACGAGCCGCCCGTAAAGCGCTCTACGCCTTCGATCCGTTTGTAAAAGTATCGGTCTCTTAGTCTCCCGCTGAAATTAAAATTAATATTTATAATAATTTTAAAATTCTAAATAAGAAGTTAATTTTTGAATTACCGTTTCCTAAGACTATTAAATATACTTGCCGCAAGTGTAAAATAAACTTTCGCTCGAAAAATACTCTCTTTGACTATATTTATTCGAATATGTACAAGCTTAATTTATAGAAGCCCAAACCGGCCACCCCTAGCTTAAAGAGTTTAAATTTATAATCTTCTATTATTACGGCTAATAATACCCTTATTAGAAGTACTTCCAATACCCCCGGCAACCGCTATCTCGCTTCTTCGATAGTTATAGCTACGGAATCTCTAGCCCCCCGCCCCCTCCCAAACTCCTATAGGTTATTTACCCCCATTAAAATTCGGCTTATTTCGGACTATAATAACGAATCTCCTATCGAGTAGGAATTTAAGCATATTCTACCGGCTCCCTTTACTTCGATAACTATTACTCCTCTTTCCCTACGTAGTAAATTAGTAACCTTTACAATTAAATACAATAAGAATAGTTAACTCTCTACCCCTAACGGTTCCTATAATAATTCTTTAACCTTAATACTCTATAGTTACCGTACTTACAATAAAAGCTTTACCTTACGAAACTTCCTTTTTAATTACTTCTATAGTTATAATTATTACCGCCCTAATAAATTAAGTAAAAAGATATTACTATCTAACGTTAGTAAGCCTTTTTTACTCCAAAATATTAATTAGCGTATTAGTAAAATAATTATAGATTTTAGTATTTTTAGAGATATTATTGGTAAGTTTACTATAATTGCTTTTATAATTTAAAGGGATTTATTTATATAATAATATTTCTTATTAAATTTCGAACTTTCAATTCCCCTTTCCTTCCTTCCCTTTTTCTTTATTTATTTTATAATAAAGTCGTTATTCCCTTTCTTTTACGCGCAGGCAACTATTACTATAAATTAAGCGGTTCTTTAAATAATAATAATACTAAGGTATTTATATTATTAATTTTATACCATTAATCTTATCCGCTTAGTCCCGTTACTTTTACTTTTCTTTCTTAGCTATTATAACGGATCTTTTCGGTAATTACTACGGCTTTCTAATAATTTAGTAATTATAGTATTATAATTTCCGTATCCGAATTACTTTAATAATAGAATTGGCAATCTACCAGCCCCCTTACCAACTCTTTATAATTCGTACTAACTAATACCAACCAACTAGAGAGCCCCCATTTTACACCCCTTTTTCTTTCTATTTATTTATAGAACTAACTTTCTCTACGGATTTGGTACTTTTAAGTACCTTTCTCGAATACTACCCTCTAGAGTACTACCCTCTCGAATATCCACCTCTCTTTCGAATACCTACTTCTCTTTCTAATTACTATACCCTCGCTCCCTTAGTATAGACTAGCCTTTTTTAATTACTACCTACTTTCCCGGACTTTAATAAACCTCTACGGATTTTGACCATTTCGTTACTACAATTCTAATATATCCCGCTCCGGCCCGGAGCATCCCGAATAGACAAATTCGTCGGAGGAAACTAATAGAATCTCGGAAGAGACTTAGAGATCTTCGGAGGAGACCTAAAGCTTCTCGGAAAAGATTTAGACGTTTAGGATAAGCATTAAGGATAATACTTTCTTTTTCTATAAACCGGCATTTGATAAGGGAATCCCTAAATTACCCTACCTTTCTTATATTATAGCTTAGACTAATCGTAACAGCCCAGATTAGCTAGGCTATTATAAAGGCCCTAGCTCGCCATACCTAGTCGGGTCCTACGCTCAGGCCACCCTATAGCCCGTACGCTGACCTTCTGTATAATATATCTACTACGTACAGACGGCTAGCTAGAAGCCTCGCCTTTCCTCTTACAACATCTTTCTTTCTTGCACACAATATAGCCTTATTCTAATAACCCTGTATTACGTGCAATCCTTCATATCCCGTATCAATTGTACTAGGAAGGCTAAATCTGGCCTTGTTTTTAAGGCTAGATATAATAAAGACCCTATATATTGTTGATATAGTTTTATTTCTTCTTTAGAAGCTTGGCCTTTATTTTTAACTAATTTTACCTTAGTTAATGGTATTGATAYTGGATTTAAATCTAGTTTATTATATTTTTCCAGCATTTTTCTGGTATATTTAGACTGGTGCAAATGAATAGAATTATTATTTCTATTTATTATTATTTCTATACCTAAAAAGGTATTAACTTCACCAAGGGATTGAAGTTTAATACTTNCATCAACGTGACAGAGTATAATAATATTTAATTTATTATTAATAAAAGCACCGTCGTCGAAGGGGAATACTTCGAATTCTAAGGCCTTTAAAACCTTAGTTAAATATTTATACCAGAGTCTAGGGCTCTGTTTTAAAACCATATAAGGCCTTCTTTAATTTACAGACCTTATTWTCTRGTAAATTATAATAACCAGTAGGGGGAATAACGTATATATCTTCATCAATATAAGCGTGAACGAATGCATTTTTTACATCGTATTGTAATAATTCCCAGCCATTAGTAATAGCTATAATAAAGAATATTCTATACGTTTCTRGCCGGCAAACGGTAGAAAACGTTTCTAGAAAATCTAAGCCTTCTACYTGGTTAAATCCTTGGACTACCCARCGGCTTTTAAATTTATATTCTTCTTTAGAAGAATTATTAATATTATTATTAATATTATTATTATTTTCTTTATTATTATTATTATTATTAATAATAATATTCTAGTTATTATTTATAGGTTTAACTTTATAAACCCATCTACCCCCTAGAGCTTTTCTATTTTTTGGTAGATCTACTATTTCCCAAGTATTTTGACTTTCCAGTTCTTCTACTTCTATTTTCATAGATTCAATCCACTTTTGGCTATAAGGACTAGAAATAGCCTGTTTATATGTAGAAGGTTCTTCAATATTATTAATATTATTAATAATATTTAATACAGAGTTATTTATATAATTTATCANTCTTTCCTTGGTAGTAATACGCGTATATTATTTGATAAATTATTATTATTATTTGGAAAGTGATCACTAGAATCTATARTTCTAAGAGATCTGCGTAGACCTTGATTATTTGTATTATAATTATTCTTATTAGAATTATTATTATTATTATTAATATTTTTATTAATATTAATTTCTAAATCGTCTTCTGATTCAGATTCGGATTCTTCTATATTATTATAATTATCATTATAATTATTATTATAACTATTATTTAGAAGAAATTCTTCCGAAATTTCTTTAATAGTATTCTTAATACTATTATTACTAGTATTATTATTACTAGTATTTATAGTGGATTTAAGGGTATTATTATTATTATCATTATAATATACTCCTTCTAATATTTTTAAATCTCGTACCCAGAAGGCTCTATTCTTCTGGAAATTATATATTTTATAATTNTACTATTATTACTAGTATTATTATTACTAGTATTTATAGTGGATTTAAGGGTATTATTATTATTATCATTATAATATACTCCTTCTAATATTTTTAAATCTCGTACCCAGAAGGCTCTATTCTTCTGGAAATTATATATTTTATAATTATTATTATTTTCCCCAWAGCCTACTARTATGGCCCTTTCGGCTTGGGGGCCYARTTTTGAGATATTTGGTCCTTTTAATTTATAATAWACGACYGATCCCCATATYCTAATATTATCAATATTAGGTTTTTCKTTATATTTTAATTCAAAAGGGGTTTTAAACCCTATAGAGCTATGGGGGGTTCTATTATATAAATAGACAGCCGTATTTAACGCTTCACCCCATAAATATTTAGGTAAATTAGCGTTTATTAATAAGGATCTTACTTTTTCTAGTAAAGTCCTATTAATTCTTTCAGGAAAGCCATTTTRTTCCTTAGTATAARGAGCATTTAATTGCTRTATTATTCCTTTATTATTTAAAAGRKTTTTAATYCTTTTATTAGTATATTCAGTACCATTATCAGACTRGAATATTTTAATCCTTTTATTATTAAGGTTTTCTTCCTTATTAATAAAATTATTAACGGCTTCAAATACTTCTTCYTTATCYTTTAATAAGGTTATTTCTAAATAACGAGTAGCCTTRTCTATAAAGGTWATAAAATATTTATAATTATTATAAGTTTTRATAGCAAATGGACCGCAAAGGTCACTGCTAATTTTATCCAAATAATTATTATTATATTTTAAAGTATTACTTATATTTTTAATACTTTTATTCTTTTTATTCGTTATTTTAGCTTGGTAGCAAATAGGRCAGTCTTTATTAAGACCCTTTTKATAAGTATAAGAAGTAATCGTATTTTTAATAATATTTTTMATATTATCAWTACCGCAGTGAGCGAATCGCTGGTGTAATGTATTTAAATCAATCGATTTATTATTATTAATATTATTATTAATATTAATATTTTTATTAATATTATTATTATTAATATTTTTATTAATAATATTTTTAAGGGTATTTTTCTTAATACTCTTATTTCGA